>JAUIMM010000307.1:3372500-3905000 GCA_031769625.1 Taudactylus pleione
ATGAGAATATATTATGCAGTATAATTCAATCTAGAAGCACAAATGCTCCAATATTATCACAGCAGACAGTCACAAAATTCGTTGGTAAAAGGTTATTAAATAACTATATAGTGACTACTTGCTACAGTCCTAAATGAGTATAATTTTGCCAGGTGACGACAGTGTATAAATACTAAGGAGATCTGTAGAGTGTCAGATTCGAGAGCAGGACGGAGTCTGAGAGAGAGGGATTGTAACATTTCCTCTCCTCCGAATATGCCTCCATAGGCATAAAGTGGTTAACACAATCTGAAGATGGTGTAAACCAACGTGTCCAAACTCCGACAAAGTTTGCTTTTGGGAGTTTGGTACATAAGGTCAGACTGCAGTCCCCATTGATAATAATGGGGACTGCGATCTCTGAAATCTCCTGCATTAGGCTGTTCATGCATAACATTGATACATATAATTATGTCAAGGTGCAGTAGAACTGATAAGCTGTGCTTTCCACAACATGGACTGACTTGGATCCAGATACTCTGTTTGACACTTGCTATATGTGGCAATACATTTTTGCTCTATTTTGCATTTTGATGAAACGAGTCCCGGCTCAGATCACTTTTGGGGTACGAGTCCAGGCTCGTGTCTGCTGTTAGTTCAGAACTCGGATTTAAAAGCTGAATCTTGGGTTTTGGATTGCATGTAAACTGATAAAAACAGCTAAAATCAGTAATTTTAACCAATTTCAAAGAAATCCAAAATCAAAACCGAATCATAACCAAAACACTTGAGGGTGTTTTTCCAAAAACCAAAACCATAACATTTGGAGGTGGTTTTCCCAAAATCAAAAGTAAATCATGAGCGAACACACACATCTCTAATTTGTAGTAGTGATTTTAACATGAAAATGTGACTGAACATTTGTGAACAAAAATAGAGACAATTTATTCATGTAGTCAAGACATGTCGACAAGAAGTGTTGGTTGTTCCTCTCTTTATCAAACCACAATAAAAAAGACAGGAATGCCTCATCTACACTGTTGCAATGTGCAACTTTATCTTACATATCTACAAAATGATATCAAGCCATATACATTATTTGTCATGTCACTTCAATACAGCAACTATGGAATTGGAAGCTTGCACAGTAACATGGAATATTTCTAATGAATCCTGAGACAAATGATCAGACCTACCTTTCTTTTCAGGTGGACAAAATTCAGTGTTGCAAGCTTGTGACAAGACTGGCTTTTGATAGGCAATGCACCCACTAGAAGGGTATCCATGACTGAGACATTGCACAGTCCGCACCTGTACACCTCCTCCACAAGTTACTGAACACTGAAAGGAAAGCGCAACCTTTAGAAACATAAATCTTTTTCGATGAGGTCAGAAACTGTACAAGTGAATTCACAGATCCTGGCCCATTGTATATAAAAAAAATAGCATATATATTTGCACTTGTTAAAATCCAAGGAGTCAATTCAATTAGCTACAAGCTATTTGAATTGATGATTTTTTCCCTGTGTCATTTCACATTATTACACATAACTTAATTTATGGACATCTATGGTTTGATTTCTTTGCATGTGTGGATTGCATGGGTTGTTGCTGACATTTGGTGAAAATAGTATTACAATAGCCCCATTACAAATATATTTACTAAGAAAATCCACAGGTGTCTATCAAGTGGACCCACAATTCAGATTCCAATGACGGCAGCACTCTGTAATAAACAATGCTTAACTGCAGAAAATATGAATATATATAGCAATGAACCTCTGTGTGTTTTAAAGATAATTGATTGGATGGAAATTTAAAAGACAGCACTTACAGAAAGTAGCACTTAGTTTTTAACACTGTTGGAACCATCTAAGAGCCTTTAATAGAATAACTACAAAGATACATAAATCATCACAAATAGACACAATAAAATAGCCTATGCCAGATACAATAAAGGAACAATTGTATCAATGACTGCTTGTTGTTACCAATCCATATATTGGTTGTTATGAGTGGTGAGGAGAATTTGCATTGAAATGTCTTTCTGGAAAAAAAACAATCCTCAGCAGTTATCTCCTCATTTTAATGCATCTTGGCAATTCAGAATGAAATCAGTGCTCCTGTCAGAAGTGGGCTCAATTCATTTAGTCAATATGTTATCTCCACTAAATAAGTTATATCCACCCAAAGACTTAGGGGTCTATTCACGTAGCAGTGAAAAGTCCTTCATCAGTGATAAGAGGGCTTTCACTGCTTCTCCTATTGATAAAAGGGGTTACCATGGAGAAATCTCAGATCCAGCGGTGCCCCTGTTTAGTATTCACATCGCTTCTCCATACATTAGTATGGGGAAAGCGATTCATAGAAGCACGGAAAGCTCAGGATGGCGTAATGTGCCTCCTGAGAGTAGAAGAGCAGGGAAGACAGCTGTTTCCCCGATTTCTCCCTGCTCTCCCCGCCCTTTCCCTGACACTGGCCAATCGGTGATGCCCAGGGAGAGCGGGAGAGAAAAACTCAGCCCTTGCTCCCTGATGGTTTCCACAGTGTAGAAGTGACCAGCATATGCCTGCCTGGTCACTTCATACTGCTGACAGCCCACTTAGCCCCACTGCTCCTACCCTCCGACGGCCAGCTCACTCTGCCTCTACCCCGTTCTGTCCAGTATGTGTGTGTGTATATAATACACACATACTACTGACTCCCCACTGTCCCTGGCTTTGCCTGAATCCCCCCCGCAGCGGCCACTCTGCCTAATCACCCTTCCCCCACTGTGGTAGTACTAGTGGCAGGCGCATACGCAGGACACCTAAAATCCAAGAAGACTGTGCATGCACAGACTGAAGCAGATTTGAGGGAGCCAATAATGGAGGAGAAGACATGATTGCCAGGACCCAGGATATTGGATCCCATCGCGGAGAAAGTAAGTCTACATGAATTCCAACTCATTACACCATGATATCGCATTTATAAAATGCGATGTCTGGTGTTAATTAACATATTACTATTGCCATGCTACATGAATAGTTCCAGCCAAGTACCATATGGGTCAAATGGACCAGGATGCAGTCTGGATACCGACGGGTGCTATCCCGCCCACCGATATCCCGACACTGGCAGCCCGATAGGGGGCTAAAGATAGGTGTCGAAATCCTGAAGCCTATCATTAGCCCCACTACAAAATACTGACACCCGGCATACTGAACGAAGGTAAGCTGGGTGTCTTAGCATCTAGCCGCTTTTAGGTCTAGGGAACCCCGGGGGGGACTTAGGGTTAGGCACCACTAGGGGGTTAGGCAACCACTGGTAGGGTTAGGGTGCAGGGAGGGGGGTTATGTTTAGGCGCTAACGGGGGCAGAGGTTAGAGTTAGGCACCACTAAGGGAGGGTTAGGGTTAGTGGGGGAGAGGGTAAGGTTAGGTTACTTACCAGCCCCAGTTGGGAATGTGGTCCATCGGGGTTCCACTGTAGGTATTTGTTCCGGCGGCTATTCAGCCACCGGCATTAAAAGCAGATTCCAATGGACCAAGGATTTTATTTGCAGATTGCAGCATATAAATCTACCTAGCATATAATCTACCTTAATTCACCTCTCACACATCACTCCGCCATGCATTTACTCAATTTACCTTCACTCTTTCTATAACTCACTTTCAGCCCACTTATCTCTAAACCCCATATTTATTATTTTCCTTTCATTCCTTTTTAGTTTATATTCATGAACTGTTTTGATTCCTACAGCTACCACACTCATCGACCTACATAAACAGAAATATCAATTGTCTTCTTTCTTACCTGTCTTCCTTCTCAGTCAACCCTGGGCTCTATACATTCCCCACCATATACTCATACTCCTAGTTTCACCACTAAACATTCTATTAAATTTGTTCATCCAATCCCTCCAACCTTATTCACATCACTCTGCTTCTTTTCTTTTATGGAAAAGAAAAATCTGTGACAAACTTGCTTCCATCTATGACCTGTTAATTTCAAAATCTCTTAACTTCCTTGCCATTAGAGAAATCCGGCTTACCTCTTCTGACACTAGTAGCTCTCTACTACCTTGGATTCTCCCTCTGACATGCTACCATATCCAATACTGGAGATGGAATCTTACTTTTCTTCACAAAGCATATTCAAAGTCATACCCAAAATCCCTTCATGTTCTTTTCTTCCTGTGAAGTCTAATGTTCATGCTAATTGCCACACATTGCCTACATTGTAAATGTTGAGATGTGTCTTATTTGTTTAGTGATTGCTGACTTGCCTCCTTCATTCATCTGGAGGATGCCAGCCACACAGGAAAATAGTCATTGACAGAGTCTGGGAGCCAACATGGAGCATCAGGAGATGAGTGGAGCAAAGGGCCAGGTAACCAGCCATAGCCCAGCCACCAGAAGACACAACATTCACAGGTGAAGATGGAGGACTCGGGACTCCTGCTCAATGTAATAGGTGGCCCGCCACCCTTGTCACCACACAATTTACCTGGAAGCCATGCAGACTTACAGCCTCAGCTACCCACAAGGCATGCAATCAAGAGATGAGCTGCCCATAGCCCACTGAGGCAGGAGCAAGATGGTAAGTTAGCTGCACATAGTAAGTTGGTGCATCATCAGTTTGAGCACAGTAATGAAATGCAAACCAAGCCATGTCATGATATTCTTAATAATGTAACATTTATCCATGTAATTTCTCTTAATATTTAGTGCTGACACATTACCTAGTATAATAATTTACTTGTGACCCTAGTATAGCAGAAGCAAGCGCTGTAGCCCCCTCAGCACATTACATCATGCCATGGTGGATGGGAACACAAGCGACTGGAACAACAGCGCTGCCTGGAGTATCCTCAGGATGATCCGGGGGGCTGTTATGGCTGCAGTCTGCCATTTGGAGCAACAAGATAACACTCCGGGTGGCACTGAATCTATGATTCTGGCTGCAGGGTGCTGTTAGGGTGCTGTAATAACTTGTGGTAATTCTGCTTAATACTCCGCTAGTAGTGTGTGATCTGAGAGATACATGACTGATCACATAAATGGAAAGTTTACTTCTCGTTCATTTTATACAGTTTATTTGAGTGTTTGTTTTAAATTTTCTAAATACATGCTCTTAAAAATGCATTTTATGTGGTTTTCAACCTTTTCCAAACATGATTAGAGATATGTGCAATAAGATCTCCTGGATTGGATACATGTGTCTCACAGATACAATGCAAGAACTGGAGTTAGTCCCAGTAAGGCGAGCAACGGAGTGTTGAATCATGAGAAATGAAGTGAGCCCTGTCATCACTGTTCATATCTTCTTCTCATAAGAAATGGCCAATATGCAATTATACAAATGAACAAAATATCCTTAGAAACAATATCTGCCCTTAAACATAACACTAAAACTTCAAAAAAAACCAGCTGTTAAAAAAGGCATTAAAAATCCAGAGACATTTATTTCATGAGCTCAGCGAAAGGTTATTCCAAATTATGAATTACTGTACATATGATCCAGCAATTAGTCACTTTTTTTCTTTTTACAAGAGGGAAATAAAAAAAAATGTTTGGGCAAAATTTTCAAAATGTAGGATAAGTGTTCAGTTTTTAATCGGAAATTTGGCAGTTTCAAAGATATTGATACTGCAACATAGAATAGTAGTTTGGATATGCATGATCCATTTTCAAGGCCTACTGTAGAATATAAAGTATTATTATGTAAATACATGACTATCGATCTATCTTTTGCATTGACAAGAAAATTAGACATTAAACTTAGAAATTAGATATAGACAACGTGAAGTTCAAAAACTGTTGTCTAAAAATGTCTAACTGTGTTAAAAAATATCACACTTATACTGTATATTGCTCTTAGAAAGCCTTCGTTTTGCACTATACCGTGTTTCTGACCATTACTGCACTTTGCATAATTCATGCATATTGCTCTATTTTGCGCTACAGAAGGTAAATTAGCTCCAACCAAAATATGGGTGAGAGGGTATATTTGTGCTTTTGCTGTAGTATACTTTACAGAAATGTCCCATTATTTAGTATAAAAAGAGATGTGTATCCATAGTTAAAATATTTCAGACACCACACCCCCAAGTAGCAGAGCAGGGTCTTTCAAATACAGGTGGACTTTGTAAGTAGAACTCCTGAAGGGGTCTGTTACCCCCAGTGCAGAACCATTGCAACTGATAAACATTAATTTCAGAGATATTAACTACAAGCAGTTTACACTTTCAGACATTTATGCTTTTTACATTTATAATTAAAGTGTATTGTGACATTATATCAATTTTTATTCAAAATATATCTGTCTCCCACTGTGACTTTAAGCCAGGATCATGATTCAGGTGATCCTTATGAGCAATTATCGTTGTGAATTTTGCAATTTTTAAAATATTTGGAATATTTCTTGTCTCCATATTGTACACTTTTCTTTGGAGTCATGAACTGACTGTTCTAGATTGTGTCAGAGATTTGAGTGTTATATATTTAGTACTTGTTTTGCTTTTTTTCTAGAAGCATTAATGCTACTGTATAGGACTGCCGTTTAAGAGTCTGTTACTGTATTTACAGTATGTGATTATCCGCTTTATGCCTGTGTTATATTTTTCTAATAGTTGAGGTAGTACTGTCATTGTTCACAAATTTGGGTTGCATATTTAGGAGTGCCATTTTGTTGTAATCTACAGTCTTTATTTGTATTAAGGTCCCATAATGTGTTGGAACAATTGTAAAATTTTGCCATCTGTATCAGTAGAATGACCCATTCCAGGGGCATACTGTAAATGGTAAATCAGGGTGATAGGGGTTTCACTTCAAATATTTACTTTGCTTAAACATCTCTCTTAATGTATTTGTCACAATTAGATTTTTGTTTAATCCAAAACTCAAATTCAACCTATACTGATTTCATTTACATAGACTGACAAAAATCTGCATGTATGGGTTACTTGTAATGTAAATCAGAACTGTATGTATATGGGAGATTACAGATATGTTAAATTAATATCAAATACACCACTGCATTTGCCTTGTACACTTTACATTATGTTAAAGTAGGATTCATAGTGTTTTCTTAAGCAGCAATACTTTGTCATGTTAATGAGCATGCACTTTATCTGTCAGTGATTCTGTTACTCCAGGGACTCATCAACTCGGTGTGTTGCAAACAGTAAATGCTCATCACTGGGCCTTATTCAGCAGTGTACGCTAGTGCACTGCTGGACGCAGATTCTCGATGGTCGGGAATCTGCGCAGGCATCGGACCCGTAATGCACATGTGCAGTACAGATCCTGCATGTTCGCCTTTTGTGGGCGGGAGGGGGTGGTAACGGCCTCCGTTTCCCGAAACGGAGGCATGCCGCTGCCGTTGGGGGAGAGGGAAGAGGCCAGAATCTCCGTCGGCTGACGGAGATTTCTTGGCCTCTTTGTTGTATCTGCGGCGGCCGGCTTGCATGACACCACGGGTCACTCAGCCGGACGATGTTATTGCAGATTATCTGATGCTGCGTCCTTGGACTACATAAGGATGCCCAATTTATTTTACATGCACATCCGTAATGGTTAGCAAGACTGCAAAAATATTGGTACAATCGAGTACCATCGGACCCATACACACAGTTAAGGCAGGTCAGACCTCACTCAGGAATTGCTTAGTCCAGCGCATGCTATGAGGCCTCAGGCTGTGCAGGGTATCGAAGTGGATAATTTATGCACACCCATGCAACGGTGTTGAGACACACTTGCACGCCTGCATTCGGCCGACCACCCCCCCCTCACCACTCACAAAGTGGAGCACAATACATGAACAAACCCTAAGAAGTATGTATAGATCTTACTGAGCAACAATATTGGTGACTTTCCGGCTGGGGGCAGCCAGGTCGGCGCTGCAGTGGGCGAGACAGTGGCAATGGTGGACGATGCGGAGTGTGGCTCGAGGCCTCATCCCCCGCTATACAATGCTGAGATTTCCGGTATTGTAAAGAAGGGGGCAAGGCTACGATTATGCAATTCAGAGCAAAATGCATCATTGGACCCCTCCAGACTGCCAGGTAGGTGGGTGGGGTTCAGGGGGTGGCGGCCAGATCATCCAGGAACGCCTTATGATTTTCAGGAGCCTGTCGGGTGGAAAGTCGGCAAGTATGCAATACAATAATGCTCAGGCAGAGCAGTACATGTCCACTTTAACACCAGGCTAATAGGTGTTGCTTTCACAATCTCCCTAAAGTGCATTTTCAAAAATAGGAAAGTGTGTAACAAATATTTTTTTTTTGATTAGCCCTTTTCTCTGTTTATAGTAATCTGTGGTTTTGAATATTCAATGAAGTGTTTGGACTTTATGAAAGTTATATACAGTATTTCATTTAGTAATACATATACAGCAAACATTTTGCTATGAGGCTGCAAGTTTTAGAGCTTCTTTGCCTGTAAATAACAGCTAAGTTGATGCCAGACAACTTTAAAAACTTTGCATAAATATTTTTTATAGCCTTGTACCTGGCTACAGGGAGGCCTCATGGTGTCAGGCTGTCTTCTCTATCTCAGAATACTTTACAGGAGTCGGGCAGACAGCTAGTAAAACTGTGGAGTGTGGTGTGAAAATAAATGATGACATCAGTCATATTAGGAATTTTTTTTGTGTGCTTTATTTTTAATAACAGAGTAGGAAGGAATGATGACAGGGGCTCCAGATTACTTCAAATGCATTTGCAGACTTCTACAGGGAAATCAATTAAGGTCAATCCAAGGAGCCTCATGTGTAAACTGCCTCTCCATAAGTCATCTATTACTTTACCCTGGGAATTGGGAGCTGCATCCATGCAACCCTCTAAACTCACCTTAGGTTACCTTTACCTACTGCCATTAGGCAGGTCTCCACTGAGAAATAGATCTCATTTCTAACTACTGTATCTATTCCCATAATTTACAAGCACAGTATGGCAAAATCAACCACCTTTACTAACATTAAAAATCACGACTAGTCCACAGTAAAACATAGTCACAATTTCACACATATAAATATGGAGTGCACAGATCTCAGATGTGACTTCTAATAAACATAATAATGTAAAGCAGTGGGTATATTCTCATTCCTTATAATACACAAGATTTTCACTAAAAAAATCTGTTTCTTTAACAAAGAGATCTAAACACACATATTCACAGACACAGACTGACAAAAAAGACATTTAGGGGTAAATTGACTAAGAACTGGCATAGTTTAAATACACTGGGCATCGCAGGGACTCGCATGAGTTTTTTTGCATCCAAAATCATGGATTTACCAAGGATCATGTTTGCCTGTCTATTTTGATTCGGTACTAATTGTGTTGTATCATGTACAAGTTCAGTCGTAAGTCGTATTGGGCCCTTCTCTATAATGTGATCTGTGCAGTGCTTTTGTGTGTAGTGTACATAAAGGGTTAAAAGTTCATTAAACTTGGCGTGGGGTCCCCCGTCCCAAAGCATACCCAGCCCTGGATCTTTGAGCCCGTTCTGGTGCTGGAAATTCCAGTGGAGAATGGTGTGGGGTTGCCCCATATTTCCAATACCCAGCACTGGGCTCAACCAGCCGGGACGTAATGCCGTAGAAGGGGGACACGAGTACAAAGTTCCGCGGCTAGTTATGCTTTTGGGGAAGGAACCCTATGTCTTTTTTTTTCTCAAAACGGCCTCCATGTGAGGAGAAACATGTTAAGGATACAGAAGGAGTTTGTATAAGATATACTCACTGGACCTGAGAATCAACCTATTTCTTATTGCACCTTGGATTTAAATCACAGAAAGTGTGGACACTGGGACTTGGGACTCCGCTGCTCTGTTTGCCCTTCACCTGATTACAATTATTATGGAAGCCGTTATTAGAGGGTGCATGCTGCTTTAACTGAGAGTGAATACCCAGTCGTTGTATTAAGAACACTGTTGTTCCACTGCAATTTATTGCATATATGGACCCTGCTCTCACTACTTTGTTGGAGATGCTGGGCAACTCCTGGAATATGCTGGGTCTCCTGACAGAGAGCCGCACAGTGTCTGGTGAATACGGATGATCTGGACACTTCAGCTCACTCACATATACAGTCTAATTAGTGAGGAGCTGGATCATTTCCTACATTATGCTAATCCAGGATTGTGAGTATATGAAGTATATGAAATCCACTCAGGACATTCTATAAAAAGGATCTTTTAGAAGTGTGTCACTAGAACTTTAATACAGTAACGTATTAACTTTACTGCAACATTGTCTGCTACATTATAGAATCATTGTGACTACATAAATATCAACTTTCAATTATTTGAAAGAACACAGGCACTATTTTGTTTAGTACCGTCTGGCATCAGGATATGTAGGCTATGTTTTAGGCCCCTGTTGAGATTCATTTTACTGTTTGGAAATTTAATATGTACATGTGAATGTTTTATTTTTAGGATATGTGTATTTTGCATTTGTATTGTGATATTGTGATTAAAATAGGTTATTAATCCTTATTGCCTTGTGTCTGATAAGTACCACCTCACACCATTTCTTTGTTCTACTTTAGCGACAAGGACTGACACTTTTGTGGGGGTCCAAACAAACCTTGGTTTGTTTGGACCCCCAAAAAAATTTTTTTGGAAGGACTACCGTACCTTCAATTATTAAGGAGGAGGTTGATGTTGAGGGTGTTGGTGGTGGAGATTGCATGTGCTGGTCCAATCTGCTGGTAGCTGATACAGGACTGCTTGTTATTAATTTACAAGTTATTATAATTTTGTTAAACAAATTGCATGAACTCGCTGCAAATGACATAACAGGAAGGAGGCTTTACCAATGGAACAGTTGCCTTTACAACTGTCAGGATTTAGGTTAAAATAATTCCACACCCAAGATGTAGCTTTTTTGGCTTTCTTTTTATCATGAGCAAGAACTGCTGCCACTGGTGGCTAATTTACGTAAACTACATCCTCATCATCAACATCCTCATTAGCGTCAGGACACAAATTTCCCCCTCACCCTCCTTTTGCACTTCCTCCACACTATCATCCTCATTTTCTATTATTTCACCATCTAATACTAGCACAGCCATCAATCGTCAGTGATCAGCTGTGCAACTGGGTGACAGCTGTTATACTTACTTCCTCTATCAAAGGATTGTTTAATGGTCAATTTTTTTTTATTATTACTACTAGTAGTAGTCTGCTTGGTCCCTTTCTGGGATGAAGATCCACCCCCAGCAGCAGCAACAGGCATAGCACTCAAGGATCCTTCTGAGGAATCACAGATAGAAGAGGAGCCAGTCATGCTTATGAAATTGGATGCAGCAGGACTACTTCCAATCACGATTGAGGATGTTGATGGTGGAGATTGCAGGCGCTTGGATCTAACAGAGAGAAGGGAGTAACTAGGTGATGCTGGACTGATTGTTACGTTTTTAGCCAAAGTTTCTGAATTTGCAAACACTTTGGAATTTGATGAATGCGCTGCAAGTGACATAACAGGGAGGAGGTTCCTAGATGGTTAAGGTCCTTACCTCTACACACTCTTGCTTGGCAAATGTTACAGATGGCTTGACAACTGTTGTCTGGATTTGGTTAGAAATAATTCCACACATGAGAAGTGGGTTTTTTTGTCTTTTGCCCTGGCATGACAACAATGGTCTTTTTCCTAGCATGGGCAACAACTGTTGCCCAATTTACACAAACAACATCCTCAGCATCAACATCCTCATCATCATCCATATCCTAATCATCCTTGTTAGCGCCAACTACAGAAATATCCGCCTCATCCTCCTGGTGCAATTCCACAGAAGCATCCTCGATTTCTAAGACAGCATGTTGACTTGTGCTGCTCATCCACACATTTGCAGAGGGCACTCAAATGGTGGAAGGAGGATTCCCTTCAAGTACAGTATTAGAAAGTTCAGGCTCACACATGGCAACCGCGGACACACTTGGACTCTCCTCGGGGATCTGTGACTTTTCTACAACACAGTTGGTTCTTGTGCCTTAGCGATTTTCATTTTTTTGACACTTCTACAGGGAGAAGGGCTTACATCATCATAAGATGCAAAACCACCAGTCATAAATAAAGGCCAAGGCCTTATCCTTTCCTTGCCACTTTGTGTAGTAAATGGTATATTGGCAATTTTTGTTTCTCTGCAGCTAACTTAGCTTTTAATGTTTTTTTTTCTTTAACACTGTAAAACATTGCTTGCTTGATATTAGATGCCCTGACTTAAGCTCTGTATGCCCTTGGGCCTCGGCTTTAGTAGATGATGTAAATGGACTAGTATTGTCACTGGCAGCAGCTCCACCACTCATTTGTGGTTCCTGCTCTCCTCTCAAATGATCGTTCTCCATATTAACAAACACGAATGCAGTGGGGTACAGCACACACGTCAATTTGTACCGATTTTAAGCATTACACTGCAGTATGAATGACCTACAGTGTCACAAAATTTTTTATGAAGTAGAAAAAAATAACACACTTCGTTTTCCACTTAGTGTCACAATATATTTTACAAATACACTGCATTTCCACTAACAGTGTCAATATTTTTTACGAATACACTGTTTTCCACTTAGTGTCACAATATTTTTTATGAATACACTGCGTTTTCCACTAACAGTGTCACAATATTTTTTACGAATACACTGCATTTTACACTAACAGTGTCACAATATTTTTATGAATACACTGCGTTTCCACTAACAATGTCAATATTTTTTATGAATACACTGCGTTTTCCACTTACAGTGTCACAATATTTATTATACACTGCGCTACCACTCACAGGGTCACAAACAATATGTGTATGAATATTACACTGCGGTCTGACAGGCAGCGTCAAAGTAAAAAAAATAAAAATAATATAGTACACTGGGGTACAGCACAATATATATATATATATATATATATATATATATATTATCTTTTTATTAATTATATTACTATTAGCTTTTATTTTTTTTTATACACTGGGCACCATTGGATGGACAGCGCACCCCTGGTTGGATACAGCAACCCCTGCCCCTGGATGAACACAGCAGTCCCTGCCCTAGATGGCCACAACAACCCCTGGATGGACAGCAGCCCCTGCCCTATATGGACACAACAACCCCTGGATGGACACAGCAGCCCCTGGATGGACACAGCAGACCCTCCTGAATGAAGCACAGCCCTGACAGTCTGGATCTCAGCAAGCAAATGGTGCTGATCGCCGTGGGGGGGACTTTTATACAATCCAAAACCCGCGAGAATCCGACAACGGGATGATGATGTTTTGCCCCGCTTTAAGATCCGAGTCAGGAAGGAAAACCTGAGCCGGACTCAGTTCTTGCCTTGGAACTGGAAGGGAACCGAACCTGCTCATCTCTACAGTCTATTGAAATTAACTGGGACGTGCTAATTGCCTGAGAGCACCGCTTCCACGCTCTCAGCCAATCAGTGTGTCCCAATTAATTTCAATGGAGAGTGATCGTAAGTGACCCTGTCACTTTTGTTACAGCTCTCCACTGCACTAGTTCATCAGTTTTTTTGGATGCCTTCATGGATCAGAGAGTAGCTCATCCCAGGATTTTGTAAGTATTAAAGTGTAAAATGAGGGATGTATGAAGGAGTGGTTATCTAATAAATATATACATATATACAACAGTTGGTGTCCATGCCTTGTCTTCATTTTAATATTTTTTTTTACTGGCGGACTACAGATATCAGCTGGCCCCTTACTGTCCAAGCATGCTGGCACTTGTGGTTTACAAGTACCATCATGCCGGCTGTCTGTAAACAACAATATTATATAACTATTTATTTACCATTACCACTACACCCACCACCACCAGGAGTGTGGGGAAAAGCCTAGCGCTTCCAGCCCAGGTCTGGTTGTTTCGGGAGGGGGAGATCCATTTTTTGGGAGCCCTGACTTCTCAAGGGATTCCATCCCTGGGCTGACCAGTTTGTGGCTGGTTAATGTTACAACAGGGGAACCCCACACTGTGTGCCTCCCTGCTATCGCATTATCCCCCCTGCTGGTTCAGCCTGGTGCTGGTTATTGGAAAATAGGGGGAACCCTATGCCATTTTTTCCTCTATTTTAGAATACCAGTCTAGGCTCAGAGGTCCGAGGTGGTTATTGATTTGGGAGGGTGGAGGTCACACATTTTTTTAAATGTAACTACAGTATTTTTATACTACAATACCTAATGAAGCCTGCACACATCACAGTGATCTGTGCAATGCATATATATTGTTGAGCTTATATTCCACAGTCATTTCTATAGAAACTGCCACCAAACTGACAACCCGTGGTGGTGTGTTCTTTTAGAATCCCTCAGGCATCGCAGTCGGATTCAGTTTAGACACCTAAAATGCCACTTTATAAATACTCCAAATTAGACCTTGAAACTGCCATCAAGCCGCTGCGGTTTCCAGGGGACTCTAATTGAGACAGAATCCCCCGCTTAGTAAATTTAGCTTAGACAGACACTTTATGAGAAGTCTTTCCCACCACCTTTCCTTTCTTACTACTCTACATGGAACTGATCCAAATATGCTCCTATTATGACAAGATCAATAACTTGACCTTAATAAGTGCCCTACAGGAAGTTATGATTACAGTAAGTGACTTGGTTCCGACTACATCCTTTGGGTTGGGGCTGCTGCTTTATAAAATATTAGTGAAGCATGTTTATACAGAAGGACACCCTTATTATAAAGGAATTATTTACAGATTTGTCAATGGATTTAGTATGTTCACAAGTTTCATAAAGGTACAGTGGTGCTTGAAAGTTTGGAACCCTACAGAATTTTCTATATCTCTGCTGAAATTTGGCCTAAAACTACCTCAGATTTTCACATAAGTCCTAAAAGTAGATAAAGAGAACAAAAACAAATGAGACAAAAAAATTAGACATGCTCATTTTTTTAGGCAAATGATCCAATATTACATATCTGTGAGTGGCAAAAGTATGTGAACCTTTAGGCTTAGCAGATATTTTGAAGGTGAAATTAGAGTAAGGTATTTTCAATCTATGGGATGACAAACAGGTGTGAGTGGACAACCTGTCTCTTTAAAAGAACATGGATCTATCAAAGTCTGATGTTCACAACACATGTTTGTGGACACGTGTCATGCCATGAACAAAGGAGATTTCCAGACCATTATTACCCTCCCCAAGAGTGGTCGACCAACAAAGATTATGTCAAGGCATCCAACAGTTTGCAAGGTCAAAAAAACCAAGGTAACCTCTAAGCAAATGAAGGCCTCTCTCACATTAGCTAATGTCAATATTCATGAGTCCACCATCAGGAGGATACTGAACAACAATGGTGTGCATGGCAGGATTGCAAGGAGAAAGCCACTAGTCTCCAAAAAGAACATTGCTGCCCATCTGCAGTTTGCTAAAGATCACTTGGACAAGGCAGAAAACTATTATAACAATGTTTTGTGGACAGATGAGTCCAAAATAGAGCTTTTTGGTTTAAATGAGAAGCGTTATGTTTGGCGAAAGGAGAGCACTGTATTCCAGCATAAAAACCTCATACCATCTGTGAAACATGGTGGTATCATGGTTTGGGCCTGTTTTGCTGCATCTGGCCCAGGATGACTTGCCATCATTGATGGGATAATTAATTCTCAATTATACCAGAATATTCTAAAGGAAAATGTCAGGACATCTGTCCATGAGCTGCATCTCAAGATAACGTGGGTCATGCAGCAAGACAATGACCCAAAGAACAGAAGTAATTCGACCAAAGAATAGTTAAAAAAGAATAAATTGAAAGTTTTGGAATGGCCAAGTCAAAGTCCTGACATTAATCCAATCGAAATGTGGTGGAAGGACCTGAAGCAAGCAATTCATGGGAGGAAACCCACCAACATAACAAATTGAAGCTGTTTGTATGGATGAATGGGGTAAAATTCCTCCATGCCAATGTTCGGGACTAATCAACAATTACCAGAAATGTTTAGAAGCAGTTATTGCTGCAAAAGGGGGTCATACCAGAAACTGAAAGCAAAGGTTAACATACTTTTGCAACTCACAGATATGTGATATTGGATAATTTTCCTCAATAAAAACTTTTTTTTTGTTTGATTTGGTTCTCTATCTACTTTTAGAACTTGTGTGAAAATCTGAGGTAGTTTTAGGCCAAATTTCAGCAGAAATATAGAAAATTCAGAGGAGTTCACAAACTTTTAAGTACCACCGTACATATATTACAACTCAAGTCAGTGTTTCTTTGCTTCTAAATTATGTTAAAATGGTGAAAGACAACTACTGTATGTTATTTTCCAGTTGAATGCACTGTGATTCAATGCAGTTTTATTTAATATCTTCATACTTTTTGAAGCACAAATGGGTTTGAATGACAGTTAGCAAAAAAACTAAAACAAGTTGCCCAACTTGCTGGTTCATACCTAAAGAAGAGAAAACTTGTATTAGTACCTGAGACCACGGAGAAGAGTACCAAGATCCTCGAGGATGATTAATTACAGTGTGAAAGGGATATCTTGGACATTCCGCCTGTTCACAGACTTTTTCAACATCTATGTTTGGTTTCTCCAGATGTGAGCATTTTTTTGAAGCAAGATGTCTGTATTTTCCAGAGACATATTTTTCTGTACATTGTATTGTTCTTTTCTGAACTCCTAATCCACATGTAATAGAGCACTAAAAAACATAATATTTATGGTATGCATCACAAATACACATGCAACAAAAAAAGCAATGGAGCTAAGCCAAAGCGTATACAAAATTAGAAGCTGTTAAAGTACAGTAAAGAAGACAGACAAAAACTCAATGCTGGTCGAGGAATTGATTTTCTCAGTTACTGTTACAGTTTTACCATCCTTAAGCATTCGACTATGCTTAACAAGGTCTTTTTTCACACTGTCGTAATTAGAAATTGAGCCTCTGCAATGGAATGTAGCAACTATTTACTTTGTGTCCTTCCGTATTTTGGAAATTTCTGTATAATGTGAATCTGTGGATGCAGCTAAGAAGTCACAGCTGTTTTTTTGTTGGTTTACTGGTCATTATGTAGTTGTGCTATTTATTAGATTTTTTTAGGATACTTTTCATGACTATATGCATTGTAATGAAACTTAAAGCCCATCCCTAGTTTTACACCAGTCTCCAGTATGTAAAATGTTTTTACTAGTTTGTATTCCCATAGCTGCCTTTCCTTTGGCATCTTAGAGCTGATCCTGAGTTGCACGCAAAGTGGCTGTAGTTGTGGGAAGCCGCAGAAGCCTGATTTACTACCTTATGCTAATATAAGCATCCGTTAAACTAACATGGGGGTTTGTGCTTGAGTAAGTGGAAACCAGAACCACACACTGATTTTATGCCAGCAGCCGCAACCATCATCATTAGTGTCACAGACCTCAGTAAGTATTCCTGACGAGTTGCACTATGGCTATGGCCAGAACTCATAATGTGAAAACTTAGATGGTACCATGCTTCTTTTACCACCACCACCGATGGTAATTACTCAAAGGGGCCAATCTACAACACAATTGTTCAGGCTCAGCAACACAACTCCCACACAGTTAGTTGGTTGCCATCTTCTAGCAATTAATAGCAGTTATAGCATAACCTTAGCAGTCTATTAGCCTCCTCAAAAACTGGGTTCTGGAGCATATATGGTTCCCAAACTTTTTTGAATCACGGCACCCTAGAGTACCAGCATTGTTTTCATGGCACCCCTAAGCCAAAATTTTGTTATTGAGAGATTCTGAAAAAAATGTAGTAAGGTGAAGTAAATTGTGCTTACCTGTCATCCTTAGGTTCAGTTATGAGGTGGTGGACAGGTTTGTGCTTCTGTTTGTCCACATATTTACAATACATTGACTATAAATAATTTGATTTGGTGCTGGAACACCAAACTCAGGCACCCCTGCAAGTGTCCTGAGGCATCCCAGGGTACCACAGCACACAGTTTGGGAACCACTGAATTAGACTAATAAAGAATATTTTGTTTCCAAAAACAAGTTCAATGCTTAATTGCAGAAACGTTACAAAGAAAAATGGTTACAAAGTACATATATGTTTTGCAATTCCAAATAAAAAGGAAATAAACTTACAGAAATATCATGCAGCTAATACATGCTGGGGGCACAGCAGAAATAATGAAACAGCCTCTCAATCAGATTGATCTCCAATGGCTGAACCAGGATCAAAGGGTGCTCATAACTTTTATCCCCTGTGCCCCCACCCTTTGGATTTCATAACTAAGTCTCTGCTGACTGGCTGACCAGGTAACTAAATGTGGGACCATCCCAGAACTGCCAGAAATTTTAACTTAAATCCAAATACAGTAACTGTACGTGACTTTCTGCGGTAAGGACTACCAAATGGCCCCCATCTGTGATTAATTGTGACAATTTGTCATTTTGCAAACGACTGTACCAAACAATCTGCAATGTATGGGGTTCACTGAGCCTATTCTCATTAATAAGTGACCAGAATTGCCAAATCAGGTTGTCCAACATATTGAATTTCAGTGATCAATCAGGGCTATAAATAGGTAGCTGATTTAACTAGTAAAATGATGAGCCTCTCAAGATTGGCAAATCTTTGATTTGCTAAAATTGATATGCAAATCACTGAAATATATCTGTAATATATGGGTACAGATTGGAGGATTTGGAAAATTTAATCGGTTAAAACAAGTCATAGAATCTGAGTATTTTTTGGGAAGGCCTCTTAAGATATGATTTAATCCCTGTTATTTTACCAGCAATTTGAGCATAAATATGATCCATTTGTGATGTCTTAAACTATACCTTGAGTGATTTCTATATTGCACCTAACCTGCGCATTAACCAGCTAGTTCTATGGGATTTTGCAAGCTCTCAGTTATCATCATAAAAATATAAATTTCACATGATAAACCGAATGGAAGATTATGAGGCTTTTGATCTCTAATGTATGTGCAATCACACTTGGGAGACCAGGCTGAATACACTTGTGGTTGATTACCTCACATTGGGGTAGATGTATGAAGCGTCAAAGTGTTATCAGCACATGTTATGTGTGCTGATACCGCTTCTCCCCGATGTATGATCGGGTTTTGGTGGTAAATGACAGGGGTGCTATGCGCCCCTGTCATTATCGCCACTGCTATCTACAACATAGCAGCTCCAATAGCCTGGGCAATGTATGAACGGTCAGTTTGTGTGACCATTCTGCCCACTGCAGCTGTCACCATAGACAGTTACAGCCTGACGATGCCCTATCCCCACAGCAGGGAAAGCACTGTCCCTGCTGCGGGGGCTGCCGGCTCCAGGGCTGCACGTGGGATCTCGCGATACTTGTGAGATCCCGCGCATGCTCAGTGGAGAAGGCCGGGACAGAGACACAGCGCATCAGCACTAGGCTGATGCAATGTGTACTCTAGCTGGGATTGCCAGAGGGAGGGGGAGTGAACATTCCCCCGCTCCGGCAAATGAGATGCTCATACATCTCATCGTTTGTGCTTCCTGCTTCACCTTAGTAAAGAGGCGAAGCAGGAAGCAATATAGCGGCACTTAACGTGCCGCTATAATACATCTCCCCCATTTTTTGGTGCCAGTTTCCCCTGTCTAAGGTATCAATATGCGGCTCAGACAATAAATTCCAGTACAGTTACTAGCATATTCTTGCTGACACAGTTACCATAACTGAATGCACCTTTATATTAAGTTTCCTGGTGCCAGGATGTCCTCAGAGAAATATACATCCTAACGAACTAGCATAGGATCCCTTCAAAGCATCCTAAATAATTGAAGCTTGCTATTTAGGTGTATGGATATAATTATACCACAACCTTGATGAACAGAACAAAGGGCATGTAGATTACCTGTCCTCACTGACTCAGAGCCACAGGAAACAATTCATATATATACAGGTATCCTGTTCCTGTGAGTCATAGTGGAATTGACATTCTACTGATCTGTGTGAGGCAAATTTACCTCACATTGAAACAATACACAATATCCTAATATCTATATACTCTCCAATTAATATCTGCACTTGCACCAGCCCCATGTTAGGTAAAAGAGATCTGTCAGAAACAGGATTCCTTGCCTGTACACATGACTGAGAAGCGCACAGAGCTTTTGATACATGACTATGCCATTCCCTAGTTACTTATGATCTCATTGCCACTGCCGATCTCATGCCAAGAAAAGCCCTATTTCACATAAAGAGACATCGGATTAAGCTGCGTCCAAATAAGAATAGGACAGATATACACAAAGATGCATAAATTCGCATTTGCACATGTGTTGTATGCAAAAACTCACCATTTGCATCTATGAACAGAGATCTGTGCCACTCAGAATTAAGTCCTGCTTAGTTATGCTAACTCTGAAGTCCTCAAAGTTGTGATCTGCACTAGAGAACCTTAAACTTGAATTAGTATCAAAGAAATGTATATTCCAGATTGCACAACGTCACAAACCTAAAACTCCACTATAATTTAACAACACACAAATAAATATTGCATAATAAAACATCAATGACCTGTCACAACATTGCAAAGTATCATCAATGCAATTGATAGATCTGCCAACAGTATCCTTACCTCTGACCAGCTGGTCACAAGCCATTGCAACTTCTTTGGTTTGCTGCAGCGTTTGACAAGACAGGGTTCTTGGGTTTTGGGCTTGAACTCAGATGTGCAGGCAGAATTGTGGAGCATCTGAACTTGGATGGAATGACTAGTGCTCTTGCAAACCACTGATCTCTTTCTCCAGCCCTTGCCACAGGTTCGGGAACACTAAAATAATGCGAAAACATCATATTATATTTGTTGTCCCTTACATCAGGGATTCACAACCACGCTCCTCAAGGCACACTAACAGTCTAGGTTTTAAGGATATCTATAGTTGAACATAGGTGACTTAAATAATACATCAGTTATTTTGATTAAACCACCTGTGCTCAAGCATGGATGTCAATAAAATCAGGACTCTTAGTGTGCCTTGTGGACCGAGGTTGGGAATCACTCCCTTACATTATCTACAGTTTACACACAGAATAGTTGGTAGACAAAAAGTTATATACAAAAGTGTAAAATATGCCGGTAATCATTTCATTTTGCAAATATGTGGCTACTTGTCCACCTCACACATACACAGGAGGGTGCCCAAATTCTACTTTGTGCAACTATCAGTGTAAAATCAAAATATACCTACATTTTGGTTACACTGATCCAAATAAATTTGAGAATGTGGAAATGAGGGGTCCCATATTAAATAATAAAATAATTTTCAAATTTCACATAAGCCTCATTTATGTCCTAAATGTCTATCTACTGTATACTAATATAATAAGAACGTTGTGTCTGTCTGTTTGTTCCCAGTTGGTGAAAAACTACTGAACCGATTATAATTAAATCTGCATCATTTTGAAGTGGAAACTCTGCACTTTGTTTCATCTAAATCCATGGAGCTAAAGCTGAGCAATAACTAAAACAAAAAGTATTGACATCATCAATGCAAGAGATAGGTGTGGCATCATGGATGCGGCCAGTAAGGGGTGGGGGAGAGGTGCTTTGGGCCCATGTTCACTTGAGTAGGATGGGCTACATAGCAGTCTGTGCACAGTGACATTGGTGTGAGTGGTGGGTGAAGGTGCTGCTGCCACCAGTCTGTATAGCGTTGCTGGTCACATGGGCCACTCCCACAACAGGGCCCCTAAACAAAGCAATACAACTAGAACACCTCAAATAAAGAAATGTTGGCAGAAGCGATTTCCTTGTGTGTGTAGCCATGGGCAACAATTAGTTAATAGTGTGAGTAGAGGGACATTGGGACAAGCCATCATGACATGTGTCACTTTTGTGTGTTTTTATTCCATTGGTTGAAATGCACTCAAAATGTGTTTTCATATAGTACTGTACTTCTTAAAGCTGCAAATGGTGTCTCATTGAAGGCATAAAGTAAACTGACGTCTTGTTCTAAATATCTTTAAGTACATGAAGGTGGAGGTGCACATTTTACACTGTTGTGAGTCCATATCCATGTAAAACAGATGAAACAAAGAAAATTGCCCCAAATCCCCACATTTTTGCAAACACTGTATTACAGCGTGTATTATTCAAGAATGTGAATAATGGGTCTGATTCAGAATTGTACGCTAATGCTGTAGCAATATTCACAGCTGTGAATATGCAAAGATATGCTAATGCAACAGTAGCAGGGACTTGTAATTAGACGCTCACTTGAAACATCGCAAGTGTGTGTACATACGCAGCATCGGAGGCAAATCAAGAAAACATCGACTCATTGACATGGTCACTCAGAATATCTGCCATAACTGAGACACCGCTGTCATGTTTCCTGCATATGGGATTGCAGATGCAGGATGTGAATTGTCCCCGAAACAGTTGAAACGCCCACATTTTTAGCTGACACACCTGTTGCCACACCCAAACGCTCCCTGCCAATCAATCACACAGCGATTAAAGACTTGCAGCGTATGACTACAGTAATGTACCTTGATTCATGCGCAGTGTCAAAAAATCTATCCATTTGCGAATAACATCAGCATGGTCTACAACTTTGAATCAGACCCTATGTATTTGTATAATAAAATGTTGTTTAATTTTACATACATGATTTCCATATTTTAGACATATGTTACATATCTCAGAAGTATATATTATTTATACGGATTCCTGTAAAATGAAACATAGAGCAGCTAACTTTTATTTAATTAAATGTAATCTAAGACATAAATAAAAGAGGACCACACAGTGGTATATTCACAATGGGTACATGGTGTACACTGCACATGGGCCCATAAATCAAGGGGGACTCATGCTAGCCCCTTGAATTGATGTAAGTTTGTTGCCACATGCTGCTTTTTTTCAGCAACAGTGGCAGTGCCAGACACCCTTTCACGGGATCATGTGATGTGGCTGCTAATTGTACCTGCCATAGTGCAAGTTTCGATGGTGTGACCAATGCTGAAGTATAAGGACACACCAATCGGTAATACAGTGTGCATGGGTGTTAAAAGTGGGCATCGGAAGGAGTTTGCAGTGGCATTTGCAAAAACTCACAGATGGGCTACCAACAATCGACACTGCTCCATATGGCTCAGAATCAGGACTAGTGATTAGGAGTGATTAATAATAGGTCATGAAGATGGATAGTGCGGGAAGTGGTGAATTAGAGGGAAGGCAGTGGAATAGTATTACATGGGAAGGTGTTTATTAATGGAATTTGGGGTTGTTGAACACCATTAATACAGGCTAATAACACAATGTTTGTTCTCTGTATTCATTGTTACAGGTAATAATATAATGGTAGTGCTAGCTGGGGGCAAGGCGGCTTACTCTTTAAATATGAGCTATAGTATTATTGTCAGGGGAAGGAAGTCTAGATTGTTCCCTTGTTACTCAAATTTCCAGGAAATGGTAAATACCATAACTTTTTCCATATATAGACCACGTATTACGGGATCCAGCCAGACAAGAACAAGGATTTAGTTATATCACCAGCAGTTTTTCAATGCTGTAATAACTGTTATGAGAAAGCAGCATATTTTATCATCTGTCCTTATGTTTGAGGATGCTCCAAAATTGCACGGACTGGCCTGCCAAGCTGCATAAAAAGAAAATGGGATTACTTGCATAGAGAGAGTTGGGTAGGTGATGTGCTTGGGTAAGCTGCTCTCTAATGAGGTGTGTTAGACCGCTAGGGAGATATTTCAAACAAATTAGTAGTGAGCACTCAGTCCTAAGTTATGTGTTTATCATGCACAATAAGAAATGTGAATCACCACAAGTTGAATAAATAGCTGTATTTTAAGAAGTACAACAATAATACAATGGTAGTAATGTAAGACTAGCAAAAATAATGACGTAAATATGGCAAATAAGGTTGGTGGGGGTTGGGAATGGGCTGTTGACACTCTGTGTACAGTGAGTATCCCTGACACAGGTTTAATGTTGTTTACAGCATTTTAACAGTGTTATAACCTTATGCATGCATGTTTACAGTTATAACATCTGGTTGCCAGTGTGGATCAAGGTGGGATATTGATATAAATAGTGTTGGTTTTAGGGAGAGTTACAGAAGGTCATATCAGAGGTTATTCATGTTGATAGATTGTTATATTAGGAATTAAAGGTGTAAGTTAGTTTTTATTTTGTTATGGATATTGAGATCCTTTGTGGTGAGGGTCTTCAGTGTGAACATCCATTTAAGTTTCAGGAATTGTTTGAGAATATGTTTATATATGTATTTTTTTTTTTTTATTATTGTCATGTGATCATGCTTATTAATATGGACAGTTAATGAATATAAATCTTTTTTCTACCTTGTTACCCTGGATGTGCTGACTCTCTTTTTGTGTACACACACTTTACATTTATGTGTCAGGCACTCCCAATTTTTGTCTTAAGGTGTGTGCTGTTTGCCTAATGTGAATATATATATATATATATATATATATATATATATATATACACACACATACATGGTCCAAAGAACCAGATTGCTCTGAAGCTATGCTCTCACCAAATTTATTGGTCTGTCTTATCTGTTCTTGAAGAGATCATACAGTATTTTGGGACAGTACCTTTTCCCCAACATTCTCCTTGTTTTCTGTAGGTAGAAATTACCCTTGAACCAAACATAGTTGTGTGACAAATTAAAAATTATTCTGCAAGTACAGTACAGTATGAATCCACTCTGTGCTGGATCTAGGCTGTTGTCTTGCCCGAGACAGTGGTGGATGCTTTTGATGCCTTGCTCATGTTTAATAATGGTGTAGAGGAATGCATCATCACTGGTGGTAAGCTACTGTAGTAGTCAGTTTCCCATTTGGGTACTCTAAGGATGTTGAGCATCTGCATTATATATTTACTGTATGGTGACATTTTTAACACACAGTTGTAGGAAAGAATCTATATATTGTGACAGGTTCACTGTTAAGAAATTGATGGCCGAGATGATCAGTCTGTCTGGTGGTTTAGAAAGGTCTTTGTGTATCAGTGTAATTAATAAAAACATGGGTATTTCAGGATGTTCTGTGGTGAGGAATGAATGTTCTTATCTGACTAGATGCCTGCTTGGAGGTCTTCATTTAGTATGGACTTGAGGGTTCACTTGCGAGGTCCTTGCTGAGTTTCTTTTCCTTATCCCTAGTAGTCTTTGTGTTTCTGTAAGGTCATTTTGTTTGTTCAAAAGGATGATTCCACCGCCTTTGTCACCAGATTTATTTGACTCTTTTGGGTTCATGTAGAACATCAGTCTCTTGATTATAGAAATTCTGTCTTGTTTTGCTTTTTTTCTATATCATGTTCCATTATGCTTTTAAATGTGGTGATGAGTTAGTTTGGGTAGAATTAGGATGGTGTTTTAAATCTGAATGATTAAGCTTGACTTATTGTACTTTATACAGTATGTACTGTGCTTTTGGTTTAATGCTGAAGATCTTTTTGAGAGTAAAGTTTGTAACAAATCTCCGTATGTACAAATATGTTTCAAATTTATTGAGATGTTTGACTGGGGCAAAGTTTGAGGCCTTTGTGTAATAATGTGATTTTGTTTCTAGTTAGAGTTATGTCGCTGATGTTCATTCCTTAGCCATTTGCAGACTTCTCTCTTGCTCCTGAATTTTTGTCATCCCCTAAGATTCCTTCTAGTTCTTCTAATTTTCTTTTGGTCATCTTGTTTGGTGTGTTACAGTGCTTGTCTTTTGGCGAGTCCTTAGACTTGCCTCTATATCTAGAAAAATATTTCCCAAAGAGCCAGTGGTTGCAGTTGAGTAACTTGTTCTGCAGGGGCACATATTCTAGGGCTGTCAGATGATGACAGTCTGATGTAATGGATTCTTGAGTTTCCTTATCATCTTCAACCATGTTTGTTTCAGTTATTGTCCTGCTATTTTGTTGTTTCTCCTCAATTTCATAAATGGAGAATGAAGTGTTTGAGTCCGATCCTTTAGAGACATGACTTTAGTGAGTGAATAGTCTTTGGCTTGATATGTTGTATCCTGATCATATACTGTTGGTAGACTAGGTTGAGTTTCTTATACAGTGGAGTCTTTATATTCTCTTGACATATGAAGTTGTTCCTTGTTGTTATAATACCTCTAATGGGAAAACTGTGCTTCATAGATGATTTGGGGCTCTATTTATTAACATTATTTTTACTAAAATAAAGTGAAAAAGGGTGTTTTCACACCCTTTTCACATTATTTTAGTTTCACCTGTAGTTATTACAGGGCAATTGGAGTAGAATTAGTAAAATTCTACTCCAAACCCCAGTATCACTTATTTTTAGTAAAGCAGATCGCATTTCCCATAATTGTAATGGGAAATGTGATCCGACCACAGTTACTAAAAATAAATTGTAAAAAAATACCGGGGGAAGCCCTGTGATAATAACGCCACCTGGAGGTGGCGTTATCCAGGGTCTCCCCCGGTTACCGGGCTCCCACTCTGCTCTAACGGGGAGAGCAGAGGCGGGAGCCGGTACCAGTAATCAGCTATGTTGTCTAAGCAGACCGCAAGCTGATTACTGTAAAAAAAAGAAAAAAAAAATTAAACATTTTTTTTTTTACTTACCTGAATCCAGGGACCGGTGATCGGGCCTCCGGTGATGGCTCCTCTCCGGTCAGCTGGTCTCCCATAGTACACTGGGGCCCGGTCATCAGTTGATCGGGACCCAGTGCAGTATGGGAGATCACCTGATCGGGAAGCTAGGAGAAGATCACCGGAGGCCAGGAGGATGCAGGTAAGTGTAATGAAGGGAGGGGGGGTCACGGGCGGGGGGAGGGGGGGTTGCGGGGGTCAGCGATTGCGGGGGGCGGGGCTTGGTGCCAGGGCTTAGCGTCGGTGGGGGGGTAGTAGCGGTGGTCGGTCGGCGCATGCGCGGGCTCTTAGTCGCGATATTTTTTCCGAAAATACCGTGACTAGAGTGCGGAGGGGATCCGCAGGGACAGAGCTTTATCGCAAGCTCTGTCCCTGCAAGGGATTTATAGTAAATCCCTGTGATATTGCCTGAATTCGCAATGCGAATTCACTCGGTAATATCACACTACAATCCGCATTCAATATGCGGATTGTAGTAAATAGAGCCCTTGGTCTTATTTTTTTTAATGCCAATCCTGTCCTTTTCTTTGTTTTTATGAGGCTGTTTTTTCCTCTTTTTAATCTATTGGTTGTGGGGAAGTTGCTGTATTCAGATTGTTCTTTGAATGGTTCTAGCTGGTGCTCAAGCTAACATATTTGAGTTTATTTGCATCAGAAATTCTTGATGTATTGATATTATAAGTTCAAGAACATTGCTTGAAATTTGTGCATAAAGGTGCTGTTGTCTATGCTACTGTATGTGTTGGTTTCTTTTTGACCTGCAGACCATTCTGTACTGTGCTGTTGCTGAGGTAACATTTCAGGGTCTGGGTATCCCAACAAACGAACATGTCTCATGCTATAGAAAGGTAACCAATGGGTCTCCTTGGCGCTTTGAAATGATGAAAATCTTCGCTCTAAAGATGTATACTTCTTAGACCATGTATCTCAAAAAAAACATAAAGGAACATACAATAGTGCAATATTGTCAGGCTAAAGTCAGCTCTTATATTGCATATGCCAGGTTAAAACTGTACCATTAAATGTGGTATGATGAACCAGATTCTCTCACTGGTTGTCAGGATATCCTGTTTTTTTTCCTATCTCACCAGATTGGTCCTTATTACTGGTGGGTTAATCATATGGAAAACGTGAGAAATTCCATATAGTGTAATACAGACTTTAATATTATACATGCATCATACATAAAAAACTGAGTGGATGTCTCACCATAAGGACATGTCTACAAGAGCAGACAAACAGTGCATAGATATAAAAATAACCAGGCATCCCCGCAACTTCTGTTATCACCCGCTGAATCAAGTCTCACTGTGTCAGAAGATCCTCCTCACCAACGCATTTCGATACATCAATTGGTATCTTTTTCAAGGCATATTGAGGACACCCATACAAGTTCCGGGGATGCCTGGTTATCTTTATATCTATGCGCTGTTTGTCTGCTCTTGTAGACATAACCTTATGGTGAGAGTCCAATCTGGTTTTTATGTATGATGCATGTACAGATGTGTCCAGCTAGTTTGTTGTGCTATGTAGTTTGCCACGCATGGCACGCCACACACCACACCATGAGTCGCACCACACAAAAAGTTTCATAATGTAGCGTAGCCATGGAAAAAGTCATAACGTGTAATACAACTTTTTGTCCACCAGGTGTCACTTTTCCTAAACTACTCAGAGCATGCGTCTGATTTCCAATGCATGTTCTGTATCATGGCCCGATGATTGGCTGAGAAGTGGTGATTCGGTACACTATACAGTAGTACAGCATTTTCCACATGGAATCAGGAATGTATAATAAAGCTGTAGAAGAATGTATAATAAAGTTTGAAATCATTAAGTGTGTGAGTCCTCTACTTTTATATAAAAATATTTCACATGCACGCACAGCTCTGTATTACACACTGACAGTGCAGTTGAAGTTGCACACTTGCAGTAATGTAAGTACTGTCGGCACTGTCCCGGACTTAGACATTGTAGTGATTTCATGACTTTAGGAACTACTATAGTATCGGGTTGAGGCGTGTGGGCTAGGAGGCTAATGCCCAGCCTCACTGCTTCTACACTACAGTCTTCTTGTCCCGCAGGTTCAAGACCTTGAAAATATATATATATATATATATATTTTTTTTTTTAAATCTTCCCTAATTCAGTATTCAATACATTATCCACAACTTCCCACCACCTGGCATTTCTATGCTACTTTATACCACTGTGTGCTCAAGAAAGGGGTGTATAGCATTCCAATACAGTACCCAGGTAGCACCTTGCTAGTCGCGCTACAGTATGGCATTTTGAGTCTATTTCTACTGCACATGCCCAGTGTGTCGGGAGTCACACACTGCATCCCAGACTACTGTATAGTGATTTCATGACTTTAGAAATTAGTAGTACTGTAGGCTGTTTAAAAGTGGGGTCTCTGTATTACAATATGATTACACGTTTAAAGCGCAAACTTGCGTCAATGTCAGCATGTCAGCGCTGTGGTGGCTATCAGCTCCGAGGGGTTACAATGGGATCTCTGGTGCATGCCCAGTGGTGGGGTTGCAGTGGGATTTCTGGCGCATGCCCAGTGGATTGGTTGCAATGGGATCACTTGCACATGCCCAGTGGAGCCACTCCATACGCCATGTAGTGCTATGCCATGGTGTATGGAAGATCACAGCACTGCGCATGCCCAGTGGGTTGGAAGTCAAACACAGCGAAAGTTGGATGTCTGCATTACAGTACATACTGACTGTGCATTTATAGTGCAAACTTGCGTCAATGTCGGCGCTGTCCCAGACTTGGACACTATAGTGATTTCTCATGACCAGTAACTGGTAGTCTGCTCTGTTTGAGAGAGTGCTCTCTGTATTACAAACTGATTGTGCATTTAAAGTGCAAACTTGCGTCAATGTCAGTACGTCGGCGCTGTGGTGGCTGTCAGCTCTGAGGGCTTACACTGGGATCTCTGGCGCATGCCCAGTGGAGCCGCTCCGCAGCTGTGGCATAAGGTAGTACTGTGGTCGGTAGTCACACACAGTGCATCAGGTCCCTTTCCCCAAAGCAAGCAAGAGCCTCTCATTGTAAAAAAGTGAATAATACAGTAGTACAGTAATAACATTGCTGGGCTATTTTACTGATATTTTTCAAATAGTTTTGTGCCAAAATTTTCTTTTCACAGTTCCAGAAACTGATGATGATGATGATGATGATGAGGAGCCGCCACAGGAGGCCGCAGCTGGCCCAGCAGACCCTTTACTCTCCATACTGTACACTACATTGTTTTCTACTGTACTGTACAGTATCTCTCTCCTATTTTTCCTTTTCGCAGTGTCCCTCTCTATCTCTCCCTCCTGTAGTCCAAAAACGCATCTTTCAACCTCTTCTCCTTACACACAAATTCTGTCAGTGTGTTTTTTTTATTTTTCGGTACTGTACAGTATGTTTCGACCTGTATTAAGGGTTAAGGGGCTTACACACCAGACGATTTGCATGAATGATAACAATATGGTTCAATGATATATTGTTCACATCGTCTAGTGTGTATGCAGTAAATCACCAGGGATGCATGCGTACACTCCCCCGAGGTGTCAACGATATCCCAGTGGACTGTACATGCAGCCCAATCTATGGATATTGTTAACCCTCCCACCCCCTCGTCTTTCCTCGCTACCGGCATCAGCAAGTGTGCATAGAGTACACTTGACGATGCCACCACCATGGCAAACAATATCGGCTCATACACAACTGGTCTAGTGCCCATGGGCCATACTGTTCAGTAAGTGCATACTGTCAGTAAAGTGTAATAATACTGTAGTAATAGTACTGTCAGGCTGAATTTATTGACATTTTCCCACATTGTTTTGAGGTAAAATGACATGTTTTTGTTTTGTTTTTTTCCACAGTACCACAAATTGAAGGGCCTCAGCCCTCCCAGCCCGGGCCCAGTGGCCTTGCCAGGCCGCATAAGTACAGTAGTGTACATTACAGTACATTGTCTTCTATCTCTCTATCTCCTTTTTTTCTCTCTCTCTCTTGTACACTAAAGACGCATCTCTAACCTCTTCTCCTTACACAATAATTCTTTCTGTCCTTGTGGGGGTTTTTTCCAGTACAGTTACATATGTCTTTATTTTCAGAGTTTCAGCGGCAAGGTTTTCTTGGTCTCTGGTAGCATATGAGAGCATCTCAGACCGGCCTAGCTATCCACACTGTGAATCTGTTACTTAACTGTATGGACTTGCTGCTCAGAATGTCTCTTTGGCACGTATCACCAGTATGAACCCTTGAGACACTACTATCTGCAGTGCTGCCTCACTTCTAAGTCGCTATTGTTGCTGCTCGTTTACAGTGATCTACCTCTGCAACTCTGCCTGATTTCCGAGTCACCTTTGTTGCTGTACCCTGAGCTTCTACAGCTGTTTCCTACAGTATCATCCCGCTGGTACTGTAGGTTGCTTGCTATGGTTCATGGTCATTTTGCTATGTTTGCGGAGTTAGATGCATATTTGTGTATCGGGTCTCTATCACACACCATATACAGCTGATCATTTCATAGCCTCCTGCCAGTCACAATATTGCATTTTTAAACTGACCCAATAACTGTGCAGCTGTCTCGTCTATAGCCTGTAGACACATGTTTGCGTATCGAGTTTCTATCACATACCATATACCGCTGATACGCCTTTGTGGGAGAAGGACTATTCCTCTGTTAAATAAGCATTAGAAAAGTCTGGGATTTGCTCAGGAGCAAGTAATTAATTAAGATATTTTTGTTAAAGAAGAATTAGAGAAGTCTGGGATTTATATATGATCTGTTATACAACAGGAGCAAGAAACTAAGGAGATATTTTGTTCCTATAATTAAAAATTTAAAAATACTCAGGAGCTGTCTAACAAATCAACCAGTATTAGCTGTCATTAAAAGGGTGATTTTTTCACATTTTTGAGACAAGCAAGTCAAAGAGGCCACAGAACCCCTGATGAAGTTGTGATCAACGAAACGCGTTTTGATGATTGTCGTCACAATTGACAAAGATTTGGTCAATAATCCTGTTCCTTATAATTTGGATAATGACAGGTTATATACTAATAAGAAAAGTTTTATGTATTTTTGAATTTTAATAAAGTGTTTTGGAATGATTAAAGTGGTTTGTGTGTCAACTGTCATCTTCCATTGACTCAAAATCTATATATTTATCTCAATATTGTATTAGTAAAGGGAATTGAAATTGTGAATATTAAGCGCTCCTCAGGTTATTTCATTTTAATATTAAGCGCTCCTCAGGTTATTTAATATATGTTATGTGTGTGTGTATATATATATATATACACACACATAACAAACCAACCCATATGGGGGCTGAGCTGCCGCATTTCTGTGTTCTGAATGCAGCAGAACAGTCAGCGCTGCCGCATAGAGCGGCTCCCAAGTCCCCTCATCAGCACCACATGACACATCATATGACGCTGATCACTGATGTCGGGCTTCAGGAGCCGCTGTGCACTCTATGCAGCAGCGCTGACTGTGCTGCTTCATTTAAAACACAGAGCCAGATGGTAAGTAATCGGGGGGGAAGGGTGGGCGAGGATACGGGTTAGGCTCCCTGTGGTGGTGGCAGGGCCCCCACAAGCCTTAATCCAGCTCTGGCCTTGAGGACAACATTTTAGAACCTCTGCACTAGTGCCAACAGTGTACTACAGTATATAAACTAACTATTCCATTGCCACCACTATTAATATAGCCATATAGAGTGAGTGCAACATCCGGCACACCACAACACCCAGCAAATCATACAAACTCTCCTGCCTGCAACTGGAGACTCCAGATAATCTGTACCTGCTACAGTATTAACCATGTGCTGACCTGTTCCTACCTGGTTAATAAACCTTCACCTGGTTCAGTTGATCTGCTGTGTGGACTAACCTCCAGTGCACACCGCAGCTACCTACCATCATAGTGTCTGCTAATATTATTAACCGTATATGCTGCTTTTGCATGTAATTATTGTGGTTATTCTTGCATTACTATTTTTATATCATTGTTGTTCTTCTTAAAATATAACCCTTTATTCTACCTCTGATGATTCACATCTCTTATTTTGCACTACATACACATACCTTAGTGCTGAGTAAAAGGATTTTTGGCCTGATTTAGGACATCTGGTAAATATGTCCCACTACAGTAAGTTATGGTCCCCTAATACTGCAATTGAATGGGTGTTTTTAGGGAAGAGGAAAGGGCTTGGGGTCGCTGAGTGACTCTGATGTGTATTTGATATGGTTGTTCTCCTGTGTAGAGTCATCATACCCTCATCTGAAAATAATTTGATCTTACCTCTGACCAGTGTCCAACACTCCACGCTGGAGGACAGTTCTGTGTTTTACATGTTTGCCGGTGGGCAGGTGGTGGAGTGGAACATAATTTGTTTGCCACAGTTTCCAGTTTATAATGTCTTCTTTGCTTGCAGTGAATCTGTCGAAACTGTTCACCAGTGCCACAAGTTACACTGCATTCTGTCCAGTTCCCTGCAGACCAGCTGAAGGCACGAAATAAAATAAATTTTTTAAATTTATTGGAACTTTAAGAAATGTCTCACCAACAGCCTTTTACCTTCTCTTGATTCAAAACCTATGCAAATGTTATATGATCGTCTTTTTTAAAGACACAAATGTAATTATCCAAGACCTGCTGAGACCTGTAGTGAACCAGCAAAAGATATATTATTAAATAAACACACCAGATGGGATCATCTTTTTTGTCCCAGTTTTTAATCTATTGGGGAAAACACTTTACATATCATAAAGAGCTGTTTCTTCTGGAGCTGTGACACAAATTATAGACCAGGAGGCATGTCAGCTACTAATCAATGTACTGTAGAGTGTGCCAGGGGCATAACTATTGTGAGTGCAGGTGCTTCCCCAAGGCTTTGGAGACATGCCTTCCAGGTACTGATCCCATACCCCCAGCTACAGTATAGTGCTTATTTTACAACTCAATGACAGCTGGAAGTGGGAAAGATTGTTATGATTGTGATCACAACAAGCACTTGTCTGGATGTTATGGGCTCTTTTAATGATGAGGTGCTATCTGATCGACAGCTCTGGAGCATAATCATAGCTGTCCCAACCTTGCAGAGAGAGACAACAACTGTGTGCATTGATGACATAGATGAGACCCTTAAGTTGTGCCCATCACTGTGCCAGCAGGTGAAGCACAGCTGCACCTGGTCATCTGCATCTGGCTTCCTGTGGATAGATATGTGAGATTCCAGCAGCTACAGTATCCCTCCAGCCAGCAATGGCTACATAGTACCAGGGGTGTAGTAGGTACTACCACTGGCCCTAACCCTAACCCTCCTTTAGAGGTGCATAACTCTAACCTCCCCCCTAGAGCCTAACCATAAACCCCCTTCCCCGCAGCCTAAAGCTAAGTCTCTGGAAGGGGTGGGTAACCCTAAGTCCCCCTGGGAGCCCTAAAACCTAACCCTCCCCCCCTCCCCCGCAGCTGTCCGTGTCCGGCTTACCTTTGTTCGGTATGCCGGGTGTCGGGCTCCCAGCATAGGTCTAATGACAGGTGTCAAGATTTCGACGCCTGTCATTAGTACCTTGCCAGGATTAGGCGGCGGTCGGCATTTAGACCCACGGTTTCCTGACTACATCCCTGTACCAGCTACCAGGGAAGGTGATGCACTCTACTGCAATGATCAGGATTATCTATCTTTATAATGTAACATCACATGTAATGTGCTCTTTTTATATCCATATATTTGCTTCTTATGTGATATCTAATATATGAGTATATCTTTGCGCACATGACATACAATTTATTTATTTGCTGGTGCAAACATACAGATTTGCAGCATATGTTGGCGCTATTAAATTGGATCACTCATTTTGATTACATACTAAAGGTGCGTACACACACACAACAATTTTTTGAACGATTTAACTATATGACATTGTTATCGTTCAATCATTCAAAAAATCGTTCAGTGTAAAACAATAAACGATGAACGATTATCGTTCATGCACGTTCACGTTTGTCGATTGTAGTTTGTAGTTCAGTCAGACTGGCCAACTGAACAATTTTCAATAGAAGTTGCAACATTTTGCCTTCAACACACAGAAAATCATTTATTATGTAAAGTAAAACCAACTACTTTGTAAAACAATTTTCGTTCACTTTTTCAAGGGAAAAACTGAACGAAAATCGTTCATTACTTGCATCGTTGTGTGTGTACGCACCTTAAGGGGTATATTTACTAGGCAGTCGTTTTGTGTTATCCAGTGGTTTTTGAGCAGTTTTGCTATCCACAGACTTACTAAGGCCCAAACCAATGGGACACTGCCAAGAAACCAACTTTTGAATAAAAATGTACTTCAAATTATGTAAAAATACTGTATTTACGGTAGTAAGTGTCAGGTTAAAACCTACTGCAAAACTGCTGTAAAGCCACAGCTAAAGATGCACAAATAAATGAACTGCCTCTGGCAGGAAAGTTTGAAGAAATCACTACAGAGATCAATAAGATCGGTGCAGGCTTTTATATTAAAAATAGAAAGCTAAAAAAAAGCATATTGATAGCAAGCCCTAGACCGCTAAGCCTAGGCTGGTAGTGAAAAATAGGCATGGGGTCCCTCCTGGTTTTCACCAGTTCTAGGCTGAACCAACCAGGGTTATGGCAGGGATACACACAGTGTGGGTTCTCCTTGCCATAATATCAACCAGCCTTACACTGGTCATAAAAAGTGGGGTTCCCCCTCCCTAAGGACAAACAGGCCTGGGCTTTAAGCACAGGGCTCTTTTTCGTACTCCTGGTGCTTTAGATATGGGGGTAATAAAATAATTATTAATAATATTGTCCTTTACAGGTGGACTATATGTCCCAGCGAGGCTACCAGGACATGATGGCACTTGAAGAACTACAAGGGCATGCTAGCACTTATTTACTCATTACCTCCATAACCAAAGCACCAGGGGTACAGAGGAGAGCCCTGGGTGGTTGTCCTTTGCTAGGGGAGACACCATTTTCCTAGGGATTCCTGCCAGGGGATGATCAGTCTAGGGCTGGTTGACCTTATGACACGGGGACCCTATTCTGCTTGTTTCCCTGCTATAGTGTTAATCAGCACTACGCTGACTGGTTTAGCCTAGTGCTGATTAGTGAAAAGAATAAAGACCTAGGCTAAAAGGATTAGGGCTGGCTATCAATATTTTTTTGTTTTATTCATTTTTTTGAGGGAGGATGGTCATGTCATTTGTCTGAATAAAAATAAGATTAACACATTTTTAGCATAATACAAGACTGCACAGGGTGGGTTGGCAGTTGATTGTCATCAGCAGGATAAGGGGATAAAAACTGACAAGAACCAATGGCAGGTTGTTTAAAAGGTCAAACCAACCTTTAATAAATACTGTATTTCCATTTTAGAACCCACCATCAATCAGTGGTGGATCAAGTCACTAACTAAACCCCTGCAAACCACACTTTTAAGCAAATGTATCTGTAAACCTGCTGTTTAGCTGTCATGTTTATGAATTAACAGTGAAGCATAAACTTATTTCATTGGCATAGAGTGTAACGTAATGATGTTAATGGATATGACTGTCATTTAGTTCATGTATATACAACAAATATTGAATACAAACTAGTGAAAAATTTTTGGTGTCTGCTGCTCAAAAAGAATTCAGCCTTAAAGTGTTCCTGTACCAGTTTCCTGGTATAAATCTCTTTATTAGCCATCGTCACAAATTATCACCACCCTTTCCTCCAAAGCAACTGTTCCCGACCCACCACACTCATTCTATATTCTCTTCTTCTCTTCTGGGACATTGTCTAAAAGTAAATATTTCCCTTGTAGCACTGGCTGCCCTCAAGTAGGAATTTCCATCAATGGAAGATACTGATGTTGCCATCGATGGTGACCTCTTCAATGGACATCTCTACTGGGTCATGTAGGATGCACTATGGCCAATTATCAGAGCTTCCTCAGCTGCCAATTATTCTGTGTGGATATTGGCCATACAATGTGGCATAATGTGCATTGTGTATGGCACAAATTGAACAAGGGATTACATTACAAGGTTGAATAACACCAGTATGCAGAATCATAAATTTATCCTGTTGTGCTTTAAAAGTATCTTCATGCAGATGCATTTACATGCTCACTTTAAATTGCACATATCGTAAGATGCTTGCAGCTGAAAATAAATCCATTTATTTACAGGATGTATGTTATGCCTTTGTTTGGGGGCTAATCCACCCAACTCTAAATTATCTAACCTAGGAATTGACTGATAAGTCTGCTATCCATAGTTCACATACTGTATTAATTCTCAGCAAAGCTGGTGAGTCTACATCTATAACTATTCTATTCCTGAGTTTACAGTGATATAGAAAAAGATATTGCTTGATTACTGCTGTTGGTATGGAGATGGACTCATTAAGTACTTAGAAGGTGTTGGGCTATTGTCCACATTCTTCTTTCATGGCTAGTTCCTCCTCTCTATCTTCATCAATGTATAAGTGGTAGCTCGTGGCTATTATATAATGACTATATGGCCCAACCTGGTTTAAGTTCTTTATCTGCTGCATTAGGGGGAAACATGTTAGGGTTGCTAATTTTCCATAGCAACCATGGTTTGTGCTTTGTATGGGGAAAGTGGGAAATTGCATGTTTCTTCTAGTCAACCATCTGATGCTTTCCACTTATTCACATCTTTGCCCAACATGCTCTACAATCTCCCCACTCCACCCCAATCATGCATAGGTCAAAAGAGCCTCCATTTGGGAACTTAGCTGAGATAAATCCATATTCCTATACATAAACAATATATCAAGTAGTACAAAATTAAATATGTACAAAGAGCTACAAATACAAACAGTGGACCTAAATGACTTAGTAATATGGTAAGAAGGTGTAGAATAGCTAAACAGTTTAAACAAGTGAACCCAAAAGAACTCACTACAACTTTAGATTTGACAAATTTGAATAATTTTTCACAGTCAAGTTTGACTGCCTTTCAGTAATTAACAAAGAGTAAGGCTATTGCTCAGTATAAATATACTACTCAATAAACTATCATAAATTACATAATAATTAGAAGCAATGATAAAAACCAACAATGGGCCCCTTTGTATGTAATCAATACAATAGTAATCAATAGAGTGGCTATAATTAATTGTTTAACATTTCACTAAAATATGTGGTTCATTTATTTCAGGTTAGATTAGATTGTTTCAACAGATCACAATCACACAACTTTTATTATTTGGATTATAGCTGTCTCTGTTCAATTTTGAAAACACAATTACAAAAACAAGTGCATTAATGTTAGCGGCAAACAGTGCTTTGTTACTCTTTGTTACAGGTGCGACATTCTTCTAAACCAATATTTTTCCAACTTTACACAATTGTAGTCTCAAGGGCCAGGAGACAATACATAGCATATTTTATGCCATATAAATGTCTAATTATGTCACAATAGACCCAATAATTCACTAGGAAACTCCATGAACCAGTTCTACTGCTGACACAATACATAATAAAAATGTAAATGTTGGACCATCTCTGTATTATGTACTAATTTAATTGTATAACGAACTAGGAAAGTGTAAAATGTCTTTTTGACGCTGTCAGGATTCCACACGCCGGTATACTGACTACATCTCTCCTTTGACATGTAGATGAATGTATGTTATATTAAGTGTGGGGGTATTTGTCAGTCTATAAAGAGATTGCTGCTAAATGATATTTACATATATATATATATATATATATATATATATATACACATACATATATATATATATATATATATATATATATATTTGTTATATATAAAGATTTGTGGTGCACTGTATTACTTTATTTCTGCTTACAGTGTGTTTGTTGCTTAAAAATATACAATTGGTTTATCCCATTACTATGTAATGTACAAGGATATGATTTCATATCAACAATAACAGATAGAAACAATTATCACTAAGATCAGATCTCAGCCAAAAATACATTTGCTCACAGTTGGAGACATCTCTATAATGTTGAGGTCTCTGTGCAATGCAATATGAGGATCTGGGCATTAAAGATTAGTTTAATAAGCATAAAGAATCCCTGTTGTCATTATCTATCAAAACATAAGTACAGAATGAAACTATAATGTCATCCTCCAGATGTTTGAGGGATTTCCCGTTTGTGCTCTCCTTCTCTGTAAATGTCTCTGTTTTAAACAAGTTTGGCATCTGCCACGGGTAGCTTTGTTTAACAAAGATAAAAATCACACTTTCGTTTATGGTAAGTACAGTATCTGTCTTCTAAAAATAATAATTTACTGTGAGAAGCAGCTTAGTGCACAGAGTGCAATTCATTCAGTGTGGGGAGAGTTACACAAGGGACAGCAGGACTATACAGTATATCATATTAGGAAAGTTTGTACAAACAATAAATGGTTTATTATTAATATATCCTTTTTATCTTAGTAACCGAGATCTGCAGAAGACATGTGACATGAGTAAAGACACTAAAAGAAAATAGATAAAGGCTATGATAATGCTGTATTAGAGTGCTATGCGTATGCCTACAGGGCCTGATACAGTTAGAAGTAATACATATTGGTCGCTGCTCAATCACTTCAGTAATATCACTCAGGTGCATGTAAGGGAGGGGTTATTCTATATGTTGGGCCAAAGAAGCGCGCACAGAAAAAAAATCAGTATTATTAGTATGTCCACACACATACAGTTTTATGTTATGCTTGGCTTGCTGTTAGTCATCATCATCGATGCACCCATGTACCTACAGTAAAGTGGGTGCAAATAATACCCAAAAGAGACCTATTTTCATCCAACTATGCAAAGTTTCATCGACACACCCTGACTGAACTGACTGAACTGTGCCTATGTGAGAACGCCAAGTAACAACCCAGTTATGCCTCTTCTTTCATAAGTGTTGATGTGATTGATATGCGTACGACATTGCCTTTATTGCATGCGCTCAAATCCGGAGCGCACGTACTGCAAAAACACTCTGCAAATATGTTCACTTACAATGAACCTGTGCATTTATATGGTGAATATTGTGCAAAGCAACATACCAAAGGCAAAGGTCAAGTGGCTCATAAGCACAGAGCCATTGCTGCAGCAGAACAATGTGGATTTAGGGCCTGATTCAGACCCGTTCGCTATTTGCGGTCGTTCGTTCAAAAACAAGGGGTGGCTATTCAAATGATCCGTTCGCAAATTGCAGTCTGTTCACACCTCTAAGTCTGAACGAGCGAGCAAAACATACGCTCGTTTATTTGTTAAAAACGCCCCCTGGCCGCTCGCACCATACGTCATGTCCGCTATTTATTAGATTAATCGAGTACATCGACCAGCGTATGAACTGCTCGCTATTCTTGTGGTTGGTTTTTTCAACCAGTATTTTGCGAGCAGTTCTGAGTTAAAAAAAAACAAGTGACGTGGTCAATGACGCTGCTGTATTAATTATGCACTCCCTTAAAACGCCCGTTTTGACCTTTAAGCACGCCTGCGTTCGGATCTCCACTCCCCATTTTCAAGCACCTTCCCCTGTTACCACCCACATACGCCTCATTCTGTCACTCAAAATAGCAGGCATTCGCTATATTGCGAGCACATGAATTTCGGCCGCACTGACTGGTTCGCGCATGCGTATAACGATACGTACGCATGCGCAGATGTGCGAACATCGCTCGGAACGAGCGTACTGCCGCTAGCGAGTGGCTCTGAATGAGGACCTTAATTCCTTATGAAGACCATTAGCTAATTGATGGCGCTAAAGAATTTTCGTTTGTATTGGTTCTGTGTTTGTCACAACTGTCTTGTCACAAACAGTGGATAAACACAATTTTCTTTCATACTATTATTGTACATAAAAGAAGAAGTCAGTTTTCTCACTATGAGCTATTTTAAATTTCTTTCCATCTCCTTCCCTGATCTATGCTATAACAAAAGTAATATGACATGCAAAGGTTTTTCGATGCTAGGCAATACTTTGAAACAAGTTTCATATGAACATAAATGCAACATTACAAATGGGAATTTATAGTGCCGCTATGTAGAAAGATTACTTTAATAGGAGCACGCCATTATTTTACAATTCTGTATATGACTTGGTTTCCGAATCATTGTAAAATATTGAATTGCTGTTATTTTTTGGTGTTCTGTCATACCACAGACAAAATTAAAGGGGATCAACTGATCATGAAGAATCATAAATCAGATATAATATTGTAACTAAATGGAGGAATACATTTAGTTTAATTATTTTTTAATTAAAGGATTCATGCTGAGTTGAGCATTTGCCTGTTTGTTAACATAAAATGCACAAATTTGTACTGAGCATGTACACAATAAAAGGGTACACCTACGTCCATGTACAAGACTGCTGTTTGTGCTTTCCTCAAGATCCTCCATGTTCTGAGCCACCTCTGCTGTAGCCACCATAGCAGCACTATGGACATCGTACTGCAAACATAAGTATTCTCAATGTTCTTGTTTCAGTGTACTCCACAGCTTCCCTGGTGCTACAGCAATAGCCAGCTCAGCACACGTAGGACCATGAGGAAGACGCACACAAACAAGATGACTGCAAAAGAAGTACAGTACATCAGCACCGGCTTACTGACCACAGGATGAGCAGACAAAGAACTGCTGGGTAAGATCTGGTTGTCTGGCCACAACATTTGTAAATTAATTGAACTCTCTAGATACCCACTTGCAGATCAACTTTGAAGATCAGATAAACATCCCGACCTGATAGAGCGATTATTAGATCACTGTGTACCTTGCACATACTGAACTACTATTAGCTCAGTGTGTTCTTCTTCAATGGGATCAGGAGGTCGGAGATTAGAAGATATAAAATCCCAACCTCCTGATCGGACTGTTGCTGGAGCATTTGAAGCAGTTTATCAGCTAATGCCACTGTAAATTCTGCTGATTGGTCCAATGATTACCATATATACTTGAGTATAAGTTGACCCGAATATAAGCTGAGGTACCTAATTTTACCACAAAAAAACAGGAAAACTTATTGACTTGAGTATAAGCCTAGGGTGGGAAATGCAGCAGCTACTGGTAGTAATCCCTCCCCTGGTACTGCCCCGAGTAGTAATATTCCCCCTCTGGTAGTGCCCCCAGTAGTAATACCCCCCCTGGTAGTGCCCCCAGTAGCAATATACCCCCACTGGTAGTGCCCTCAGTATTAATCCCCCCCTGGTACTGCCCCAGGAGTAATCCCCCCTGGTACTGCCCCCAGTAGTAATATTCCCCCTCTGGTAGTGCCCCCAGTAGTAATACCCCCCTGGTAGTGCCCCCAGTAGTAATACCCCCCCTGGTAGTGCCCCCAGTAGCACTATCCCCCCTGGTAGTGCCCCCAGTAGCACTATCCCCCCTGGTAGTGCCCCCAGTATTAATCCCTCCCTGGTACTGCCCCAGTAGTAATCCCCCCTGGTACTGCCCCCAGTAGTAATAATCCCCCTCTGGTAGTGCCCCCAGTAGTAATATTCCCCCTATGGTAGTGCCACCAGTAGTAATACTCCCCCTGGTAGTGCACCCAGTAGCAATATCGCCCCCTGGTAGTGCCCCCAGTATTAATCCTCCCCTGGTAGTGCCCCCAGTAGTAGTCCCCCCAGTAGAGAAAGATGTAATTTAAAAAAAAAAAACATGAAACCCCGCACCTGGTCCCGACGCTGCTACTGGCTCCTCTGGCCGCTTTGCATTATGGGAAAGATGTCGTCATGACGACGTCTCTCCCATTACCCACTGTGGGAGCTGGAAGATGGCTCCCACAGTGGGAGCAGCAGCAGCCGATGAGAGTCTGACAGACTCTCATCGGCTGCTGATTACAACAAACACACAGCTGCCGGCTCCGGCGGCTGTGTGTTTGGCACTATGTAGTGCTGACCGAACTCTGTCCAGTCAGCGCTACACACGCAGTGCAGCTGTGTCACAGAGACACAGTCTGCTCCGTGGCCCGCATGGTACGCTACTCAGCTACGTACCATGCGGGCATGACTCGAGTATAAGCCGAGGAATGGTTTTTTCAGCACAAAAAATGTGCTGAAAAACTCGGCTTATACTCGAGTATATACGATATATAGTATGGATATATAGCATGTATCCAACTTTGAAGTTGATGGGATTAGAACTACCCTATTTATCTACCTATCCTATCAGTAGGAGTTTCACACTGCTACAATTACAAATCTACAGTAGCTCTTAATTGCAAGACCATCAATAAAAAAATATGGGTTAAAAAAGCACATGAAATAAAATGTATGTATTCAACTTTATTTTTTATGTAGCTGGAACAAACATACAATAGCATACCATAACCAACACAATAAAAATCTATTTTATGATTTCAAAGTGCCACTAATCAAAATTTAGTGGTATTATTTTTATTCATCCTAAAGTATGTTTACAGCTATTGATATTTTTTATTTCATGAAGGATTTTCTTGTTTTGTTTTATTTCATAGTTTCTTTTTTACATTTTGCCTAGTCAAACTATAGCTCTCACTAAAGTTATAGGGTTTTATGGTCAACTGTGGGAATTTTCCCATGTGTGGATGACTCATGAATCACTACTGATGTCAGGAAAGAATAGTGACTCTATTACTATGGTCCATAAGGTCATCAGAATTATGAGAAAGACTGTTTGTGCACACCTGTTGCTCCCTAAACAGGGAAAAAAGACTGCAAGTTTCAAGGATTATGTTGTCCCAATGCTGCTATGCAAGAAAAAAAATCAATGATATTACATGTTTGCAAAGTACTGTGTATTAGTTACACGTGGAACAGCTGCCAGATTTTCTACTAGTGTTATAAATCAAACATATCTGTTTTTGTACAACTTTGGCCAGGAGAACTGGAAATTACTGCTTGTACATGCTCGGGTGAAATTATTCCGTAAAGTATTGTTTCCTTATGTTGTAATAAGAAAAAAGAGAGCATTAAATCATATTATTAGACTATCTGTTGCCATCCAATTTTTTTTTTCTTCAAAGAACACAATAAACTGTTTCAATAAACACTGAACCACTTCATGGTCAGATATTGTCTGCATTTGAAAAAATAATAATTGAATGATATTAATAAACTGAAGCCCAAATCTTTACATTTATTGGGAATTGGTACCAATAATTTTCATTCCTTATTGCTGGTTTTTGCAGCAATAAGAAATTAAGGATTGCCTGCAGAATGAATATGTAATGCCAGCTGTCGGGATGCCTCCTGTCACAATACCAACATCCCGATGGTTGGCATCCCGACTAGGGTTGGGTAAGTATACTTACCCTCCCCCTTCTCCTCCTAACCCTCCCATCTTGTAGCCTAACCCTAACCCTCCCCACCCCACACCCTAACCCTCCCCTGTTAGTGCCTAAACCTAACCCTCCCCCCTTAGAGCCTAACCCCCCCAGTGGTACCTGACCCTAACCCTCTCCCCTAGGGGTGCCTAACCCTATCCACTTCCCCCCCAAAACCTAACACTAACCCCACTAACTTGCCTAAACCTAACCTCCCCCCCCCCGCGGCTAACACTAAGGGCCCCCTGGCTTACCATCAATCAGGCACGTGTCAACCTGGATTCCAGCATCAGGATTAAGATAGGCATCAGTATTTTGACGCCTATCTTAACTCCCTTGTTGGGATTCCAGCGTCGGAATTAAGACCAGCGGCTGCGATTCCTTGTGTGCATGTGTTTGAAGTAACGGGATTCCTTTAACATCCGGGTTCGCACCACAGCCACGCTACTGGGCATGCACCGTCAACAGACCATGCAAGTGCTAGCAGACAGTATCCTTCGGATTCCTCTCCTGGAAATGGCAACTGCAACATGAGCCAAGCTCCAGAAGGCTTTGTACTAAGGAGCTAGCAAGCCCCCCAGAAATTGGGGGCTGCTTTTTTTATTGAAATTGGGGGACACAGCACCTCATGCATACATACATTCTGGTGGTGCTTAACGTTTGCAAGTAGGCCCCAAAACTAGTGTTTTGGGGAAATATACTGCATATTGTATATGATAAATATGTCCCAATGTGAGAATGCACATTTTTTATTAGATAGATACAAGTTAATTGATATTTAAAGCAAGAGAAGAATTTTCAGCATGAGATTCCCACATTTTTTGCATTCTTACATTAAACATTATGGGGATTATGCAAAGTGAAGCATATGCTTATTTGCAGGTATCTGCTGTACACATGATCTGCAACTAAGTATACAAGAACTGGTCTGTATTGGGGTGTTCTCACACAGGAAAAGTTCAGAGAGGGAGTGTTGATTGATGGAATTACAGGCTATGCAGCATCGGACAGAAGTGGAAATATGCATATTTTCAGACAGTTTTTTTGCTCTTCTTGCATTCTGATTGATTATAGCAATTTAACTAAGCCTTAGGATCAGAACCAGGTTAAGACCCCATGGGGCCCCAGGCAAAATACCAGTTTAGGGCCCTCAAATCCAATCAAATCCAATCTAGCTGTACCCCTACTTATCATTTACATGCCCCCAACATGTTTTCTCCTTATTCCTCCTTGTATTCACCAGGGGGAACATACTAGATTGATTTATATGGTAAAAAATGCAAAAAAAACCTGTTTGTAGGAATCTGTGGCAGTGCTGTCATGACATTGCGATATACCAACATCACATTCTATCCTAAACTCCACTTCCAGTCACATTTCTGCTTTCCTAAGGGAACAGTTATGGTTCCAGAAGGCAAGTCCAAATCCCTCAACCACCCATTGCACAGTCCCTGTACCTTATAGTTTCCTCTTCCCTGTAAACAGGCCTTAAGTAGAATAGGGATGTCTCTGCCAGAGACATCCTTCATTTTAGTGCTATGAGTCCTCAGCAGCGCCCCTCAGATCCCTGCTCCCTAGGCATCTGCCTAATGGTTGTACCACACCTGAGTTTATTACAATCAGATTCAGCCTAATGATATATAATGAACAAAACTTATTAAACTGGTATAAACAAATTGTGTTGGGCAAAAAATTAGAATGCCACATAAGATAAAACTACAACAATAATTACATTACATTAATATTCCATATCTATTAAAATACATGCAAACTCTTTATATAACACAAAAACAAAGGGAGAGAGCGCTGGTCATATCTTAACCATTACCTAAGTGTTGCATTATTATAGATTTTATTTTAACAATTCCTTGGTTTTATTTAAAATTAATTGATTGATTCTTTCTGTATCAATACTGGTTGCTATTAAAATATTATATTTGTACTTTGCTCTAGCGCTCTCTCCCTTTGGTTTTGTGTTGTTTCTTTTTGAGGCTCAGCACCCCCAATTTAGATATGAGCAGTAGGAGTAAAAGTGTGGCATTTTATAGTATGTATTAAATTGGGTAAGTATGATTTTATTTAAGTTGGACACCTATACACTTTAGCTCCTGACTTATTTTTTCATTTATCTGTAGAAAATATGTTACCCTACTTATTAGTGTGCAATGTATAGGACTCATGGTATAACTATCACTTTTTTTTAATACTAGGTTCCTTTTAAAACATAAAATGGTGGACCTCCTCCCAATTTGCAATCACTCCCTTCTCATTTCCCTGTTCCCTCCTGTTTTCTCCTATTTTCTTGTATTACATGGCTAAATAGACAACCATACAAATATTGTAATACTTGTTTATGAATAATTATATACAGCCCTGATTTTATGTTTTAGAAATAATGACAGGCTGTTCATTAGTATAATGCACTTGAATTTGTCAAGAGCAGAAAATATAATTAAATTGTGCTTATTATTCACTATAATTGATATTGCCTTTCTGACTACAGAAACTGCAGTTTATGTATAATTTTCTGAAAATAAAATGCTTGATAAATAGGCCTCTATATGCTTATCTAATTAAATATTATAATATTGATTCAAATACCAAATTTACCATTTCAGGGGTTTTAATATTCTGGCACAACTGTGGTTGTTCTCTGTAGAGAGAGAACTGTATAAAGCTGGTCCATGGCAAAATCTGCAGTGCAGGTAAGTACTAGATCCATTTTTTAAGAGAAATTCTAGGACACATTTACATAGTACTAATACCCCATACTATACCCTTCTGAATTGACTTCAATATCCACTCCCTCACCTACAAAGCCCTTAACAACACGTACATCTCTTGCATCCCTGACCTAATCTCCCTATAATCTCACTCTTAGGTGTATATTTACTAAAGTGCGGGTTTTTAGAAGTGGAGTGCTACATAAATGTTAAGCAGAATCTGATTGGTTGCTACGGGCAACATCTCCACTTCTAAAAACCCGCACTTTACCTGCTCACTCCTAACTACCTCTCACCTCCAAAATGTCTCCTGTGCAGCTATGCACCTATGGAGCTCACTAACATGCCTTAACAAGGAATTTCAAAAGAAAGCATCAATAGTACCAGTGTTTTTAATATTGGTCACAAAAACAGTTTAGTTCTAAACAGTAGTGAATACAGATGGTTTCTGATTATTATACTTGTTTGAAGTAAACTAAACTATCTATTTAGCAATGCTCTAAGCAAGGGATTAGAAACACCGAACCTCCTATACCATATGTAAACTAGGGGTGAGCGGGTTCGGATTTCTGAAATCCGAACCCCCCGGAGCCCCCCCGATCCGAGTCCGATCCGAGTCAGGCTCGACTTTTCCCGCCTGACTCGGATTCTGAAATCGAGGCAAAACGTCATCTTCCTGCCTTCCGAGTCTCGCGGGTTTTGGACCCTATATAAGGTACCCACGTCGGCGCCATTTTCTCACTCGGCTGTGGACAGTGAAGAGGGAGGGTGGGAGTTAGGGCTGTGTAGTGTAGTGTAGTGTAGTGCTGCTGTTGTCCACTACTTCAAAGTCCATAGGGGCTGGCTGTGTTGTGCTGTGCTGCTGCTGTTAATAGGGGCTGTGTCCACTACTTCAAAGTCCATAGGGGCTGGCTGGACTGTGTTGTGCAGTCAGTTCTCCATAGGGGCTGTGTCCACTCCAAAGTCCTGTGCAGTGTCCCAGTCCTAAAGAGGTGCTGTAGTGTTGTCCAGGGGGTGCTCTGTCCATCAGGGGTGCTCCCCCCAAGTGCTAAAAAAATAATATATTTTCTGTGTTTGTGAATTGTGTGCGCAGTAGCCGCACGTGCATCAACAAAGTAGTGCCAAGCGTGCGCCTGTGTCATAAGTAAAGGGCCGGCTGGCTTGACCGTTAAAGGGTGCTGTAACCCCCGAAAGTACACTCCAGTCCAAACCAAAAAAAAAATATTTTCTGTGTTTGTGAATTGTGTGCGCAGTAGCCGCACGTGCATCAACAAAGTAGTGCCAAGCGTGCGCCTGTGTCATAAGTAAAGGGCCGGCTGGCTTGACCGTTAAGGGTGCTGTAACCCCCGAAAGTACACTCCAGTCCAAACCAAAAAAAAAATTATTTTCTGTGTTTGTGAATTGTGTGCGCAGTAGCCGCACGTGCATCAACAAAGTAGTGCCAAGCGTGCGCCTGTGTCATAAGTAAAGGGCCGGCTGGCTTGACCGTTAAGGGTGCTGTAACCCCCGAAAGTACACTCCAGTCCAAACCAAAAAAAAAATTATTTTCTGTGTTTGTGAATTGTGTGCGCAGTAGCCGCACGTGCATCAACAAAGTAGTGCCAAGCGTGCGCCTGTGTCATAAGTAAAGGGCTGGCTGGCTTGACCGTTAAGGGTGCTGTAACCCCCGAAAGTACACTCCAGTCCAAACCAAAAAAAAAATTATTTTCTGTGTTTGTGAATTGTGTGCGCAGTAGCCGCACGTGCATCAACAAAGTAGTGCCAAGCGTGCGCCTGTGTCATAAGTAAAGGGCCGGCTGGCTTGACCGTTAAAGGGTGCTGTAACCCCCAAAGTACACTCCAGTCCAAACCAAAAAAAAAATAATTTTCTGTGTTTGTGAATTGTGTGCGCAGTAGCCGCATGTGCATCAACAAAGTAGTGCCAAGCGTGCGCCTGTGTCATAAGTAAAGGGCCAGCTGGCTTGACCGTTAAAGGGTGCTGTAACCCCCAAAGTACACTCCAGTCCAAACCGAAAAAAAATAATTTTCTGTGTTTGTGAATTGTGTGCGCAGTAGCCGCACGTGCATCAACAAAGTAGTGCCAAGCGTGCGCCTGTGTCATAAGTAAAGGGCCGGCTGGCTTGACCGTTAAAGGGTGCTGTAACCCCCGAAAGTACACTCCAGTCCAAACCAAAAAAAAAATTATTTTCTGTGTTTGTGAATTGTGTGCGCAGTAGCCGCACGTGCATCAACAAAGTAGTGCCAAGCGTGCGCCTGTGTCATAAGTAAAGGGCCGGCTGGCTTGACCGTTAAAGAGTTCTGTAACCCCCAAAGTACACTCCAAACCAAAAAAATATATATTTTCTGTGTTTGTGACTTGTGTGCACTGTGGCTGCACGTGCATCAACAAAGGAGCAGCGCCAAGCGTGCGCCTGTGTCCCATAAGTAAAGAGCCGGCTGGCTCATTTCTTAAAGGGTGGTGTAACCCACAAAGTGCACTACTCTCCAGCAAAAATAAAAAAATATTTTCTGTGTTTGTGTGCGCTTTAGCCGCACGTATATATATCAATATAACATAAATGGAGGACCAAACTTTCTCTGATAAAAATAAAATAGGGAAAGATCAAGAACCACTTCCTACTAGTGCTGTTGCTGCTGCTGGGAGTTGTTCATCATCCCAGAGAGGAAGTAGGAACATCACTACTTTTACTAAACAATTGACCCTCCAACAGTCCCTAGCGATGAGGATGAAGTACGACAGCAGTCATCCTGAAGCAAAACGTATAACTGAGGCCTTGACTGCTATGTTGGTGTTAGACGTGCGTCCGGTATCCGACATTAGTGCAGTGGGATTTAGACAATTGATGGAGGTAGTGTGTCCTCGGTTCCAAATCCCGTCTAGATTCCACCTGCATCCTCAAAGCAGCAGCGACAAGCGTGCGTCTGTCTGTTAAAGGGTGGTGACACCCTCAAAGTGTGCTACACAAACAATTAAAATATTGTTCTTTTTTTTCTGTCTTTGTGAAATGTGTGGGCTGTAGCCGCACCTGCATCCTTAAAGCAGCAGCGACAAGCGTGCGTCTGTCTGTTAAAGGGTGGTGACACCCTCAAAGTGTGCTACACAAACAATTAAAATATTGTTCTTTTTTTTTCTGTCTTTGTGAATTGTGTGGGCTGTAGCCGCACTTGCATCCTCAAAGCAGCAGCGACAAGCGTGCGTCTGTCTGTTAAAGGGTGTTGTAACTCTCAAAGTGCTCCAAAAAATGAAAAAAATTTTTTTAATGTGTTTGTGACTTGTGTGCGATGTAGCCACACTTGCATCCTCAAAGCAGCAGCGACAAGCGTGCGTCTGTCTGTTAAAGGGTGGTGACACCCTCAAAGTGTGCTACACAAACAATAAAAATATTCTTCTTCTTTTTTCTGTCTTTGTGAATTGTGTGGGCTGTAGCCGCACCTGCATCCTTAAAGCAGCAGCGACAAGCGTGCGTCTGTCTGTTAAAGGGTGGTGACACCCTCAAAGTGTGCTACACAAACAATAAAAATATTCTTCTTCTTTTTTCTGTCTTTGTGAATTGTGTGGGCTGTAGCCGCACCTGCATCCTTAAAGCAGCAGCGACAAGCGTGCGTCTGTCTGTTAAAGGGTGGTGACACCCTCAAAGTGTGCTACACAAACAATAAAAATATTCTTCTTCTTTTTTCTGTCTTTGTGAATTGTGTGGGCTGTAGCCGCACTTGCATCCTCAAAGCAGCAGTGACAAGCGTGCGTCTGTCTGTTAAAGGGTGGTGACACCCTCAAAGTGTGCTACACAAACAATAAAAATATTCTTCTTTTTTCTGTCTTTGTGAATTGTGTGGGCTGTAGCCGCACCTGCATCCTTAAAGCAGCAGCGACAAGCGTGCGTCTGTCTGTTAAAGGGTGGTGACACCCTCAAAGTGTTCTACACAAACAATTAAAATATTGTTCTTTTTTTTCGGTCTTTGTGAAATGCGTGGGCTGTAGCCGCACCTGCATCCTTAAAGCAGCAGCGACAAGCGTGCGTCTGTCTGTTAAAGGGTGGTGACACCCTCAAAGTGCGCTACACAAAGAATAAAAATATTCTTCTTCTTTTTTCTGTCTTTGTGAATTGTGTGGGCTGTAGCCGCACTTGCATCCTCAAAGCAGCAGCGACAAGCGTGCGTCTGTCTGTTAGAGGGTGGTGTAACCCTCAAAGTGTGCTCCACAAACAATAAAAATATTCTTTTTTTTTTCTGTCTTTGTGAATTGTGTGGGCTGTAGCCGCACTTGAATCCTCAAAGCAGCAGCGACAAGCGTGCGTCTGTCTGTTAAAGGATTACATCGGTGACAGCATCCAAGTAGGCATGTCAGACAGTCCGTACCTGTACTGGCAGGAAAAAGAAGCAATTTGGAGGTCCCTGTACAAACTGGCTCTATTTTACCTGAGATGCCCCCCCTCCAGTGTGTACTCCGAAAGAGTGTTTAGTGCAGCCGGGAACCTTGTTAGCGAAAGGCGTAGGAGGTTGCTTCCACAAAATGTGGAGAAGATGATGTTCATAAAATGAATGATCAACTCTTCCAGGGAGACCAGCCTCCAGAACGTACAGAGGGACCTGTGGTTCCAGCAGGGACGAATTAATACTCTGTGAGGATGAGGATGTACATAACACTGAAGAGGGTGAGGAATCTGTGGATGAGGAGGATGAGGACGACTTCTTGCCTCCGTAGAGCCAGTTTGTGCAGGGACAGATTAATTGCCAGCTTGTTTTGTGGGGGCCCAAACGAACCAATCATTTCAGCCACAGTTGTGTGGCAGACCCTGGCGCTGAAATGATTGGTTTGTTAAAGTGTGCATGTCCTGTTTATACAACATAAGGGTGGGTGGGAGGGCCCAAGGACAATTCCATCTTGCACCTCTTTTTTTTCTTTGCATTATGTACAGTTTGGGGCCTAGTTTTTCAATGCCATCCTGTCTGCCACTGCAGTTTCACGCCTAGATGGGTCACGTGTTTGTGCCGCCCACTCGTGTCGCTTAGCATAGTCATCCAGCTACCTCGGTGCAACCTTTTGGACATAAAAACACTATTGTGAGGTGTGAGGTATTCAGAATAGACTGGAAATGAGTGGAAATTAAGGTTATTGAGGTTAATAATAGCATAGGAGCAGAAAAACCTACAAATTCTGTGATTTTAGCTGTTTTTATGCTTTTTTTCAAAAAAATACAGATCCAAAACACAAAACCCAGAACCCAAAACACGGAAGGGTGGTTTTGGCAAAACCAATCCAGATCCAAAACACGAAGAAAGATCCAGATCCAAAACCAAAACACAAAACACGAAAAGTGGCCGGTGCACACCCCTAATGTAAACACATAACTTGTGATCTATCAGTAATAGGGGCTTATTTATCACATCATGTTATTAATGCGTATTGCGACATGAAAATATTGTCTATAATCATAATACAGTAATGGAAATTACCTCTTGTAATTATCATCCATCAGTTGGAGGATTATAAGCAAAGTGATGGCTACCATGGCAGGACTAATGAGCATGTGCAGCCAGCAGGCTACTTGTGCATCAGCGTGGACAGATAGGGAGGGATCCGGATAATCCCTCTACAATAAAATAAATGTTACAGTAGCCCACAGGCTACTATGTGTTAACGCCATCTAAAGATGTCATTAACAGTCAGGATCTAGCTAAGGAATGTTTTGTGTGTGTAGTTTAGGCTGCAGGGGGGAGGTTAGGTTTAGGCTGCGGGGAGGGAGGGTTAGGAGTAGGGGATGTCGGCATTGTGACCCAGTCAAGATGCCGGCGTCGGGATTCTGACCGTTGGGATCCTGAGCGCCGGCATCCCATACCCAACCTATTAAACCAGTTGTGATAGTTTTAACCACTGCTGCTACGCAGACCTATGTAGTGTACAACCACACTTTACAATAATCTGCTTAGCTGCAATGATTTAAAATAACAATTACAACTAGCTTCATATAGTTAGTATTACGAGGCTTCCTATGCAGAAGCAAATGGCTCATGCATTCAGTGTTTGACTGTGTTATATGAGGTTGGGAGTTTGAGTACTGTGTGTTGTATCATGAGCATTGCCTATTTTAAATACAGGGGGTTTTAACTAAAAGTGGGCTTAGCTGTCAGACATGGGAGACAATCAAACAAGGCTGCTTGCCAGAGGTGTTTCATGAGAGAAGGGGGCACATATGCAGCCTCCATGCTGCCCCTCCTCGCTAGGTAGACACTGGCATTTTGCAGAGTCTACTACGTATACGCAGGTCTATGGAAACATGATGCCCATGCCATGTTCACAGTGAGGTTTCTACTGCACCAATCTTTGGGGAAATGGTGGCCACTCTATTTACCAGTGAATTCTGCAGCAACAGACTCCAGAGAGGCAAGTATAATGTATGAGTGCAGGGAGTGCGGTGTGGGCCATCCTGGACCCAGGGGGTCGTGTGCACCCATTAAAGATACACCCATGCTGACTGCCTGAACCCTGGAATGATCTCTAGCCTAAACATTCAAGGCCTTAAACTGCCATTGTTACATGGGATGTGATCACAGGCAGATGGGCTTATCGTGCCATGGTTGCATGCTATGTAACTGCAGATTCCTGTCCTCCCCCCAGCCATCTCAGTGAACTATTGAATCAGATGAAGTGATTTCCTCTTCATTTAAGAGGCGGACTGTGATGTCAATCGTCAGTGTGGCCACTGACATCACGTGTCCCTTGTATGCCTCAGAATGCCTTGCGATCAGGATTCTGGAGTGGCGGGCATACAAAAGTTCTTGGAAAGGAACGGAAGTTCCCCTCTGTGAAAACTACAGTATATCGCAATCTGTGCATTTAGGGCAACCTGGTGTGTGATCATCAGCCCATCCAAGTGCTGCAGAGCCCCTGCTCCGCTACTTCCCACTCAGAGGGGATTGATTGGTTCATAGTCCGCTGTGCTCTGCATACAGTATAAGAGATGACGTGGGAGAGAGCGTAGTGGAGGAAGAGGTAGCATATAGAGGTATCTATAATCACTGGGGTGGGGGAATAATACTACAAGTTGTTGATCAACATAAACAAGGGTATTAAGATCATGAAGGGATTTGCTGAAATGCCCACAGGTTAATACATTTTATTTAGGTAATTAATTCATTTAAAAAACTGACAATTTCAGAGACCTTTTTTAAAAGAATGTGCCAAACACTTGTTTAAATCCAAATTCTTTACCATAGCCTATTACATAACATCTTAGTTCAAGGCATACTGTATCTCAGAAATGATTTTCAATTTGTTTAAAACTCAACGTTTGCCTAAAAGAAACCTAAGCTGCGTGAAAATATTCAATGGTCAAAATGTAGCAACAGCGAGGAATTTCAGGAAAACTCTGTTAGTAGTCACGGAGGATAATGCAGTCACAAGACCCATCATCCATTAATGCTTTGGCTTGGCATCATGATGTTCAGACATTTCTGCTGCACAGTCGTAGGATTATGACATCAGTTGGATTTATTTGAAGATGACAAATATATCTGTCTCAAGTGCATTGTAAAGTATGCTGTGTAACACTGTTAGCATAAATACTGCATGTCTGCTGCATTACTAAAGCCTCTTAAAGCCCCACTGTGTCCAATGTATACTAAGGTAACCAGCAGATGTCTGATAAGTGACAGCATTTGTACATTTCTAGATTACTTCCAAAAAAAAAGGAAGTGTTGCTGCTGGCTTCTGCTATCCATAGTCTGGGCACTTTTATTAACATATTAAACAGGATTACTATCCCCAACGACAGTATTATTTTTCAACTTGTGAAATATTATCCCTGCATGGTCAGAAATGTAATTAAAAAGGATTTACACTAAACAGAGCACCTCAGAGACTTCTATTTTAATTGGAAGGATTGCATAGAAGCTACAAATAAAGTGTTATATGACTATATCCAATGATCTTATCTAAATTATCTCATAGGGAGATACTGTAAAAAAGGATATTTTACACAGTTACATTTTCTACTAGATTTCAACTTAAAGAGCAAGCAACCCACAAATGTACCAGATACCAGAGATGTGACACTGAGGTGAATAATACTGAATACTGGTCAGCAATGCTTCACAGCTCTGGGGTCATCTGTTTGATTATATGTAGCTTCTATATGAATACCAGTGAGGGAATAATACCTGAAATAATTTATTTTAAAGCTTTTTAACATAAGTAAATCTGTCCATCAAGTTCTCTGTCCCAACACTGATGAAAACTACACCTGTTGAATACGGTGCAGTGGCTGCAGACCTTTACATTCTTTCCCTGATGTGGTCCTATCTCATGCTACCGCATGCTCTCAATACTCTTGCTTACAATACTATTTGTTTTAGACTGGCAGAAATATACGCTGGAAGGTGATGCTTCTTGCTGAGCCTATGAAAGTGTATACTGAATAGGGATGGCCATCGACCATTGATGATTCAAAATAATCAATGGTTTATGGCCAATGTTGAATATTTTTACCATCGATGGCTACGAGCCATTGGTTCTTAGCCATTGATAAACAAGCGGAAGCCGATGTTTTTTTTTTTTCTGGACAGGACAGAGTTTAACTCCGCCCCCGGTGCCACTAAGTCCCACTCCTGTAGTTTCATTGGCCCGTGGTTCTCCCCCGTAGCGGTGACTGTTGAGGGGTGCAAATCAAATACTCCCTAATACTGAGGGCCGCATAGGTATTGCAATTCCTGATCTATAAGACAGGGGCATATCTATAATGGGTGCAGGGTGCACAGGGTGTACAGGGCCACAGGGATTGGGCAGGGGGCCCACGCCGCACACCCTGCACCAATATTTTTAATACTTACCTCTCCGGAGTCCCACGTCATCGCTATCAGCACTGTAGAAATCACCTGGAAAATGGCTGCTGTGGCCATTTACTCTATGTTTTGGGCATGCGCAGTAGGGAAATAGCTGGGAAAATAGAGACTAGTGCCCAGAATCTGCTACTGGGGTGCTGCTCTCAGAGTGCTGACGGCCACCGGAGAGAGAGGATGGGGCTCCGGATGGAAACTGCACATGGGCCCCCTTCTCTCTTAATACGTCCCTGCTACAAGAGAATAATAAATGAATGGCAGCATTTATTTTATCTATATTCAACTTTAACAATGATATGGAGGACTGGGCCAAATATATAAAAAGTGTATATTATACTGCCAGGCAAATAATATTAAGGAAGATAAAAAATTGCCTGTTTTAATGAGTATCATGAGCCCCAAGACTAAAGCTGGCCACACATCTAAAGATTATCTGTCCAACCAGCCAACTAGTTGATTGGTTGGAATGAAAATCTGGTAATGTATGAAAGCAAATGACAATCAGCAATTTGCTCCCAAACCCTGGAAAATGGACCAAAACTGTTGTTTGAACAAATTGTTTAGATCAAACATTTAACAAACTTGTCTGAACGACCATTTTCATCTGTGTTTTGGCATGTAGGAGCAAATTGCTGATCATCAGTTGCTCCCATCCGTTACCAGATTTTCATTCCAACCAATCAACTAGTTGGCTGGTTGGATGCAAGTTGGTCTAGTGTGTGGCCAGCTTTATAGTTTTTTGTATAATCCTTTAGCTCAATTCAAACCTGCTGATAAGTCCTTTAGGGATATTGTTGTCATTTTACAGAGTCTTCCAAAAAAAAAATCCAAAGCCTTTAGTGATTGCTAAGAGATTCTGGTTTTATAGATGCTGACAGCACCAGGGCAATTACATAACAAAATATGTTGCAGAATTAAGGAAGTTATCAGATCTCTGCAAGTTTAGAGAAGACTTAAGGTGGGTACACACATGACAGATATATCTGAAGATGATGGTCATTCATACACACTGAACGACCATCATCTGCATGCTGCAATGGCTCGGGACGGACTGGGGGCGGGTAAGTGGCATGGTGTAATTGCAGAAGGCGTGGCCATGCCCCCTTCGGGAAAAAAAAAACATCTGCGACGAGGTTCTGCGCGCTGGGGAGGGGGGAACTGTGTGCCCCTCAGCCCAGTGCACAGCCAATGGGGGGTGCAATCAGCATGATTGCACCCCATACACACTTGCTGACGGACGGATATATCTGCAGACATATATGTTCATTGGCTGTGCAGCACAGCCAATGCGATATGTCTGTGAACGACGTTGTTCACAGACATATTGTCTGTACACACTGGCAGACGGGGGCACGATATATTGGCCGATCAATTGATCAGCCAATATATCGGCCAGTGTGTACTCAGCATAACAGACACCCTTAGAGACCAATTAGTATGTGGTATGATTAACAAAAGCACTCAGAAAAGACTGCTGTCTGCACATGAACTAACTCTAGACCATGCCCTGTCACTAGCAATTTTCATAGAAACAGCGGCCAGGGATGCAGCTGCACTATAGAAAGGTCCAGAGTGTTCCACACATAAAATGATTTCTGGCCATAGATATCATTGTTTTCATTGTGGCAAATTCATCTACAAAGTCAGTCATTGGTGATTCTGTTTAAGTTACCACATGAAGGGCCACATAGAACAAGTGTGTATTTCTGAGAAAGAACTGGATCAATACCATAAAAAGACTAAATCAGGACATATTTAACAGGGGTGTATCTAGGGATCCAAGCGCCCCTGGCAATTTAATGGACTGACGCCCCCCTACCCCAAATATGCAGTGCCCCCAGTAGTAATCCCCCAGTAGTAATCCCCCCTATGCTGCATTTCCCACAGTAGTAGTCCCCCTATATAGTGCCCCTAGTAGTAGTTCCCTATAGAGTGGCCCCAGTAGAAGTCCCCCCAATGCTGCATTGCCCCCAGTAGTAGTCCCCCCAATGCTGCATTGCTCCCAGTAGTAGTCCCCCCTATACAGTGCCCCCAGTAGTAGACCCCAGTAGTAGTCCCCCCCTATACAGCGCCCACAGTAGTAGTCCCCCCTATGCTGCACTGACCCCAGTAGTAGTTCCCCCTTATACAGTGCCACCAGTAGTAGTACCCACTATAGAGTGCCCCCAGTAGTGGCCACCCCCCCTAAATTGCCCCCAGTAGTGGCCATCCCTATACAGTGCCCCCAGTCACAGATATCCCCCCTAAATTGCCCCCAGTAGTGGCCACCCCTGTACAGTGCTCCCAGTTGCGGGCACCCCCCCATAAAGTGTCCCCAGTAGTGGCCACCCACTATTTCATTGCACCCCCCCCCTGCAGTGCCAGGTTTACACACACAGAAAAAAAAAATACAACTTACCTGATCACCGCTCCTGACGCGATCGCCTCTGTCCGCTCTGAGTCCCGGCCCACTCTTCTCCTGCATGGTGCATGGGAGAGACATCATGACGTCTCTCCCATCACATGCTGTGGGGGGAGTCGGAAGACGGAGCTCATTAGTGAGCTCCAGCTGGCTCCCTCCTCGGACAATGGAGCAGCAAATGAGAGTCTGTCTGACTCTCATTGGCTGGCTGCTATTACAAACACACAGCTGCTGGCGGCTCTATGTTTGTAACTGTGTAAGGCAGACCACACTCACTGCAGTCTGCCCTACACTTGTGGGGCCAGGCGACTTGTCCACCCCTTGGCTGCTGGTGGCACTGCCGGACGGCGTCCCCCCCTTTGTTAAGCGCCCCTGGCGAGTGCCATCCTGGCCAATGGGTAGATACGCCCCTGATATTTAACCACTTAACTGACAATTTTTTTTCTACAAAACCGCACAAAAATTGGAATTTTAATTTTCTTAAGGCTTGAAACTTTTTTTATAATATGTGCTTAATGGTCTCACTGTAATCTGTTTTATTTTGACAAAATGTTTTGGTATAACTACACAGAAATTATTGGTCTTTTTAAAAGATTGAATCAAGGGCCTGATTCAGAGCTGGACGCTATTTGCGCTCGCTCGTCCAGAAAATAGGGGTGGCTATTCAAATGAACCGTTCGCTGTTTGCGGTCTGTTCACGCCTCTAGGTCTGAACGAGCGAACAAAACTTGCGGTCGTTTTTTGGGAAACTATGCCCCCTGGCCGCTCGCATCCTACGTCATGTCCGCTATTTATTAGATTAATCGAGTACATCGACCAGGGTATGAACTGCTCGCTATTCTTGGGGTTGGTTTTTGCTACCACAATTTTGCGAGCAGTTCTTGGTAAAAAATAACCCAGTGACGTGGTCAATGACGCTGCGGTTTTAAATATGCACACCCATAAAACGCCCGTTTTGACCTTTAAGCATGCCTGGGTGGTACATAGGGGCTCTTACTAACTTTTCCTATGGGACCTTCAAATATCTAGTTATGCCCCTGGTGAACATTAGTACTAAAAACAACTGCACATACTTTATATGTGTTGCATAATGATGGCCTGTCTCTTTTGTGTCAGGATTGGCTCAGGAAAATCATATTCAATTTTAAATACATCCATAAGCTACAGTCTTCCAAGTTGCACATGGACACTTAATAAAAGGTTACAACAGTTGCTAAGAGCATCCAACCTGTCTTTGATAAAGAGTTTAGATACTGTACAGTAATATACATCAAAGCCTACATTGGTACCGAATGCTGCCCCAGTTAGTAAAACTCTGAGGTGCTTTCTCAGATAGAATGTAGTGAGTAGGTCACACCGATAATATCAGTGATAAAAATGGCCATTTTGGGAGACATCCAAATCTGTGTAAATGTTAAGATGACAATACTGTTTTTCACATTGTGCAATAGTACCTGCCAAAAATTAATAAAATTTTTGATCTCATCAGAAAGGGGTTGTTTCATGAAAATAGACCTGGCACCAGTCATATCGACAGATGGAGGTGGTGGAAGCTTCAAAGGAATACCTCACCATAGATACACACAAAGAACTGTTACAATAGAATAGGCTTGTATTTGGCATAGTTTCAGCACCCGCACTCTGCCAAAGAGCAATAATCCAAGTACTACAAGGACTATGAGGCTTGCAGCGTTATCAAGATGACATAATTGTCACTGGGAGAAATGATGCTGAGCACCTAGGCAATACAGAAAAGGTCATCTATTTTTAAACAATTCTGGGGGGAAATCGGAAGATAACACAAAATTTAAGCATCCCCTGGATGCATTACAGTTAGAGTTGTGCGCCGGACCATTTTTTCTGGTTTTGATTCTAATTCGGCATCCGGTTTTGGATTTAGTTTTGTCAAAACGCTGTGATTGGTTTTGGTTTTTCTCAAAAATTGGCAAAAAAGGCTAAAATCACATTATTTGGGTCTTTTTTTGTCCCTAGAGTATTATTATCCTCAATAACATTAATTTCCAGTCATTGCCACACAATTTTGACCACCTCACAGCTCACACTATTGTTCACCAACATAGGCCAAGGCTGGCTGGCTAAAATAAGCAAAAGAGCAGTGGCACAAACACACTGCATTTATTTCTGTTTAAAAATGTTTTGCAAATTAAACCAACTCAAAAGTACTTTCAATAGAAAACAATCCAACACAGAAATGTACTAAGGATCGTGTGTGGAATATCATTGCTCTAAAGGAGTAGCAGTTAACAAACAGCAAAGAAAAAAACCCCAAACCATATGTAAAGTAGCAACAACAGATGTGGATATCCCATACACAAGCGCACATGCACCCAGAACATGACTATTGTGAGTGCCCCATCTGTACCTCCCTCCTGGGGGCCCTGAGCACTGCAAGCTCTTAACCACTTTAACATCTCTGTACAGTACATGAACCAAGCCACCTCCTACCTGTATAAAACTAGGTTCTATAAATTTCCAACAATTTTCCATCTGTCTGCAACGACTTCTCTCACCAATTTTTACTTTCGTTTTATAATTAGCCACTGATGGCATTTTTAACTACTAGTAGGTAGCACCTGGTACCTAAATGACTAACATTACTAGGTAAATGCTTGTAGAGTGGACTCAAACTGGCTGCCAGAGCCCCCTGTACCAACAGTTGTCTGGATCTACTAGCTGATTAAAGTACAAAGTAGTGTCTATTTTTATTACATATTTATAGACATTTGCCAATGGTACAGGAAAGGAGGCTATTAGCAATAGAGTTGTCAGATAAATCATATGGCTTCACTGTCCTTAAGACTCTCTGACCAGAGTGTCTGTTGGACACTCTGGGTGCTCTGCTCCTTCATTGTCCTGGCACAGAAACCTTTCCATATACTTGACTAACTTGACTAATACAGTTTCTAATTCAATATCTGTTCAATACAATTATGAAATAACCAGGGTTGACTTAACAGTTATATGCAAATCCCTACCTTGGAGGACATGAATGTAGGTTGCAAGGAACTGGTCCTGTGATTGGCCGATTTTTAGCATTACAGAAAGACGTATTGACCTGAACTCGCGTGTCTCTGTAACACCCTTCTTTAGTGTTCATGTGACCTGTAAGAGGACAAAATATATATTGTATTATATATTATATGCCTTGACAAAAATATAATGGTATTATACTAGAAGGCTTCAGTAGAGGTACAGCTTAGAAGGATTTTTTAACAGAAATACTAAGATGTTCTTCAGTTTAATTTTTTTAAGCATGTTTAGATCTTGTTGTACCTTAAAATTAATCATGTTAACTACTCAAAAGTAATACAATTACAGCACTGACATCACTTGGTGGATACATTTTAAGGCCTATAATGATATGTTGATTTCTGTAAGTGAGCTGGACACTGGTACAACCTTTATGTATTACTGTGTAATCCCAAAACTGCCAAAAACCATAAAATGATTGGAAAAAAAAAATCACATGCCCATGAACATTTTCCTACACAAGGTCACTTCAGTGTCATGGCACTGCATAAGCCCTCACATGTTTCTCAGATGATTGCAAGTCATAGAGAAGCAGCAGCAATATGTGTGGGACTAAAATTGTTCCAGGACTGAAAGCACTACTACATCTCATAGCTATGGGAACCTCAATGATTTCACATATATAAATATTTTTTTAACACAGCACCCTACTCTATAAGCAACACTGCAATGTCACTGTTTAGAAAAGTATAAGTGTACCTAATCATAAAGCATTTAGGGAAAAAAAATAAAAAAATACATAGCAATTATGGAACCAATTTTGGATTTTGAAACTTAGTAAATCTGCTAATAAAATAACTGAATAAGTAATATGAACAGGTTTCAAACACATTACTACACGGTGGGCCTTAAAAGGACAATAATAGTTATAAAAGTTGAGCTGATTTAGAGAACTTAAAAATGTTTTTCTTCATATACAGACACGACAAGAGGGTCATAAGCGAAACACTAGCATTAAGTTTGATTACTTGCTTTCATAGCACTGAAAACAAAGGCCCTCATTCAGAGCCGGACGCTCTGAGCAGAGCGCATGCTCTGAATGAGGGCCGTCCTCCATAATTATGGAGCATCCTCCTGGACGCTCGTATAGCTGTGGGTCACCACCCACAGCCTATACGAGCGTGCAGGTTGATGGCCGCGATGGTCTTGACCATCGCGACCATCGCCACTGCGAGCCGGAGTCTGCGGTTGAGTTTCTCAACCGCAAGGCCCGGAGTGATTTTGGCTCTATCAGAGCCAAAATCACTCCCACTGACATCACTAGTGATGTCAGTGGGCCGGCTTCTGACGGTAGGCGTTCCCTTGGGAACGCCCCCGTCTGGGAGGCACACCCCCGGCACGCCCACCAAAGGGGGCATGCAGTCAAACATCGACAGCACGCCCCCTTTGATCAGACACAACGAGCGAAGGAAAGTCCTTCGCTCGTTGCGTCTGGCGCATGCGCATGACGGAGCTCCCGCCGTCGTGCGCATGCGCAGTGCCCACCATCGACCCACTTGCGAGCGGACAGCCGCTCGCGAGTGGGTCTGAATCAGGCCCAAAGTGATCATGATGTAGTATCTGCTAATGAAATAGAACACAGATTATTCCAGAAAAATAATGATCAGTAAAACATGGATCATTCCTGAAAAACATACAATAAAGTAGGATCACATTTATCTTTTCTGAAAGCAATTCCATGCTAAGCCCTAATCTACAGTTCACATAGCATATCAACGGGATGTAGTGAACAGACTGGCGGACGCGATGCCGCCGGTCTAAATCCCGATTCGTCCTGCCCGACAAGGGTCTTAAGACAGGCATCAAAATGCCGACGCCTATCTTAATCCAGACGCCGGAACATCGACCCCTGCCATCCAGATTGTCCTCTGACAGGTAAGTAGAACACTTAGCCCGGGGAAGGTGGGGGTTAGGTTTAGGTGCCCCCGGGGGGACTTATGGTTAGGCACCCCCCCAGGGAGGTTAGGGTTAGGCTAGGAGAAGGGGGAGTTAGGGTTAGGCAATAGTGGGGGAGGTTAGGGTTAGGCACGCCTAAAGAAGGGTTAGGGTTAGGGGGGCAGAGGGGAGGGTTAGGTTACTTATCTTTCTTTGTCGGGATTTCGACTTGCCGGGCTGCCGCCGTCGGTATTTGATCCAGCAGCTAAACAGCCATCTGCATTACATACTGATTTCCATATCAACTATTGTCTGCCAAAAACTGGCTCCTTGATATGTAGTGGTCTTTTCAACATTCAGAATGTCAACAAGCACTGTGTGTAAGCTAGAGATGTGCACTGGACCATTTTTGCTGGTTTTGGTTTTAATTCATCATTAGGTTTTGGTTTTGCAAAAATGTCGTGACTGGTTTTGGAATTTAAAAAAAAAAAATTGATCAAGACAAGCTAAAATCACATAATTTCCAATTTTTTTTGTTCCTATAGTATTATTAACCTCAATAACATTAATTTCCAGTCATTTTTGACCATCTCACAATATTGTTTTCAACTTCAACACCAATATTGGCAAAAGGCTGCAGCGAGCTGGCTTGTTAAACTAAGTGACAGAGCAGCGGCACATTACGCCGCACATTAGTGTCCGTTAGTCACATTTCACCACCGAGAAATGTTTTTTGTCCACATTACACCACACAGTAGTGTCCTTTGTCCTTTATTCACATTACACCACAAAGCAGTGTCTGTTATTCACATTATACCACACAGTAGTGCCCCTTATACGTTACACCACAGTAAAGCCACTTACAGTATACACATAATGCCACAGAGCAGAGTCTATTATACATGTTATGCCACACAGCAGAGCCCTTATACACATTACGCCAGACAGCAGAGCTGCTTATACACATTACACCAGACAGCAGAATCCTTATACAAATTACCCCAGACAGCAGAGCCCTTTTATACATTATGCCAGACAGCAGAGCTGCTTATACACATTACGCCAGATAGAGCCACTTATACACATTGCATCAGACAACAGAGCCCTTATACACATTACACCAGACAGCAGAGCCCTTATGCACATTATGCCAGACAGCAGAGCCCGTATACATGTTACGCCACACAGCAGAGCACTTATATAGCTGTAGTGCTGCTTACCTAGGCTGCAGTCACTGCAGGAGCCAGGAGAGGTGGAGCTGGTGGAGGTGATTGCACATATATATTAGTAATATACATCATAGCGGATGCCCGGAAAATTTCAGTGGCGGCAGCAGCAGCTCGGTGTACTGTGTCCCCCCTAATGCAGCCTGTCAGATCCAATCAGTGGCCGCTACCATGCTAACAGGCCACTGGTTGGCTGAGAGACAGCCATTCTCAGCCAACCAGCAGCCTGTTACCAATGGTAGCGGCCGCTGATTGGGCCCGAGCAGCCAGCTTTCCAAACCAAAACAATGAGATCAGAGGCTGGGATCTCTGTGTGTTGGTTAGTTTTCAGACCCAATACCGGCAGGAAGATGCGAGCCGGGACTCGGATCCCTTAAGTTCGGGCGGGTTCGAATTTCCAAAAATCCGAACTGCTCATCTCTAGAGGAAACCAAAAGATAGCTATGTGAGATCAACAAGTATGCCACTTAAACACTTGCCTATTATGTTTACAATTACTGTCAGTGCCTATGAATGCTTTAAGTAGCATTTCACATTTGTCTATCTCCCAATGCCAGCATTTCATGGTTCACATACTGTACTTTTTGTCAACATTGTGAATGTTGACAAGATATATGTATCCCGGGTAATTACACTGCCTGACAAATACAAGTGTCAAATATGGGCTCTACAGAGAGACATACTCACCCGTAATCTCTTGTGGTACTAGATGTCATATCTTTCTTATATTTACCAATTATGTATGTTGGGTATGTTGGTAGCTTTGAATTTCACGGACATATCTACCAAGTGTACAATGCTTAAAGTCCACTTAAGCCCATGAGGGTGCTATGTTGTCCCAGATTTTTGGGCTCCCTGCAGACATAATGACACTGCCTGGAAGACAGTTAGAATCCTGATGACTGTGAGAGATCATTCACAAAGTTCTATTTTCCAAGTGGCCTAAAATCACTTTAGTCACATTGGCATGTGCACCCTATTGGGTCCCAAGCATAAATCTTACCCACAAGCCCACTGAATAAAATGCCCCTGCTGTGCACATAGAAATATGCTACTTCTCTACATTTAACACTGAGGTGCACAAGGGGTCTCATTAATAGTAAAATAAAAATAAAAAATGGGTCTTGTAGCCTGTTCTAGAGTGAGATATACTGTGTCCATTGGTGGCAAGTAAAAAATGCTTTTGTTCAACGGGAGGATTGGCCCCTTATCAACAGCTGGTGGGTGGATGAGCAAGCCTCCCAAATACCGCTGGAACAAGGTAAAGTGAATAAGTGTAACTTACTTAGCTTGTCCCTGCACAGGAGGGGGCGGGGCCGAGCATCTGTTCTCTGCCCTAATAGTCATGTGACTGCTTGAGCCCTCAGGTCGATTTTTCTACAGTGCAGACATGGGAGGAGCTGGGTGTGTTTCCCTGATAGAATACTTACAAGTGTCCCCCATAGCCTTGCCATAATGTGACAGGAGAGCCACTAAACAGTGCGGGCAGTGATTATAATTTAAACTGTTATTTACAAATGTTGGTTTTTGTACCTCAGAATCTGAGGTAAAAGTCACTGCCAAAATTAACCTCTCTCATCTGTTCATGAGATAGAAATAAAGTGGTCTCTTCCTGCTAGCAGTGATTCTCTGTCATTTAAGGCAAAAATGGATCCTTCCCTGTAATTGCCCAGAGGTGGCAAAGCACTAGTGTCTGCACCAGGCAAAAGGGAGCCCAACTCAATATTCCACTATTAAACTCTCCTGAGTATGTATGTCCACCATGTCCCTCTTCAGTGTTTTTTTTAGTCAGAAGAGGTGACTAGGTACTCAGCCTCTTCAAAGAGGCAAGTATAGCGACATACAGATGGCCAGCATTTCACTAGCAGGTAAACCTCCCACCAAATTATACACCTCACACTGGAACCTTAGAGGTATGAGGTATACAAGTTTGCCCAGCTAGCCTGTAGAGGAGCTGTAGGTTGCCCTCCAGTTGCTGTGGGATTGTGCATTCCAGCATGCCCTGCCTCAGTTTTGTTATAAGGGCATGCTAAGGCTGTGGCAGCAGGGGCATATCTATAATGGGTGCAGGGTGTGCGGGGCACACAGGCCCCTGGGTCCAGGGGGGCCCCGCACTGCACACCCTGCACACATAGTATACTTACCTCTCCAGAGTCCCATGTCGACGCAGGGGGCCAGCGCTGTAAAAATGGCTGAAAAATGGCCCCGCAGTACAAGGAAAATGGCTGCCGCAGCCATTTTCACAGTGACTTGCGCATGTGCTATAGGCTCTGGGCACACTCTAGTGCCCAGAGTCTATAAGTGCGGCACTGGCCGTGCCCAGCTCAGTGCGCTGCCAGCCACCAGAAGGAGAGGAGGGGGCCCATGTGAGGGGGCCCATGTCGGAAACTGCACACGGGCCCCCTCCTCTGTAACAATGCCCCTGTATGGTAGGGTGTGTGGTTCAGCAGCGGCTGAGGAGATGTTATTTCCCACCCCTGCTGCTGAGCAACTCTAGTAAAAAATTATAAATGGGGTTTAAGAAGTTATACAGGGCTCCCAGATGCACCCGCACTATTTGCCCTGAAGTTGACTCCTCTTTATGTTCACATGGGGGTTATAGGTCTTAAAACAAACCAATTAACCAAATGTTAAGGCAAATTCAGTTTTAAAATAACTGATTTTGCTAGTCTTTTATGTTCTGTTCAGAAAGATTTATTCTGCAATACCTGAGAAGCTAAGCAGTGTGAGTGCCCTGGATGGGAGACCAGGAGCTGTAGGCTTTTTCTGCACAATAGAGTTTCTAGTAGCTTTTAAGTACTGTATATCCTACTCAAGGCAATTAGTAGAACCATCCTCATTATTGGCGATGGGCTAGCAGATTGCCCAGAGCTGGACTAATGAGTTTAGCCCCGAGGCCACTTGACATGCCCATTCTAGTAGATGCAGTCCTCTTTGGCCAGATTTCATAGGTGAGGTCAGGGGTCACATTCAAGGCCCACAGGTCACGCTCAGACATGTGGCTCCTAAAAATACATTCAAGCAGCCAGAGTATCCTCATTTACTCTTCATTATAAAATATGCTCAAGGAGTTGAAGCCCCTTGCTAGACAAAGTCTTGTCTATAGCTTAGCAGCAGGGGAAAATAGATTTTGCAGTCATGGCCTCCAAAATCTGCACTATTCATTTCCCATAGAGGTAAAATGTGTAATTCAAACTAGAGCTAAATGTGAAGGCACTGAAAACATATATTAAAAAGAGAGGGTTCAGGATAAAAGGGCTAACATTTTTCTTTTGTCCACTAATTGGTTTTGCCTCAAATTATACCTATAGAAGGTTTTCTGTTTAGTCTCATTCTACCACAACCATTGGAATTTTTGCCATTTTCAAGCCTGCTTTAGTGGATTGTAATGGTGCTTGGACTTTCAACAGCACCTTACACCAGCATATGTTTAATGAAAGCAGAGGTTCCATACTATATTATTATCACCTTCGTCAAAAAGGAGTCCACTGCATAACAGACTGGGACATACAGTATTAATCCATCACCAAGGTCTAACTCTGTCTATCCTGGCCCAGATCGGATTATACATAAATGAGCTACAATCTGTTCTTACTCCATCCCATAGGAAATATCCCTTCTTTTCCCTGGCGTTTCTTCCAGAAATGTGGTCAGAATTAAGCTCCTGATTCAGAGCCAGACGCTATTTGCGCTCGCTCGGTCAGAAAAAGGGGCCAGCTATTTAAATTGAGTGCTCGCTCTTTGCGGTCTGTTGATGCCTCTATGTCTGAGCGAGCGAATGAAACATGCGCTCGCTATTTTGTAAAGACGCCCCCTGGCCGCTCGCATCCTACGTCATCTCCGCTATTTATTAGATTAATCGAGTACATCGAAAGGCATCTGAACTGCTTGCAGTGCTTGTGGTAGGTTTATCCTACCGCAATCATGCGAACAGTTCAGGCTAAGAGACAACCAAGTGACATGGTCGATGACGCTGCTTTGTTAATTATGCACACCCTTAAAACGCCCGTTTTGACCGTTTGGCACGCCTGCGTTCGGATCTCCACTCCCCGTTTTCAAGCACCTTCCCGTGTTACCACCCACAAACGCCTCATCCTGTCACTCAAATTAGCAGGCACTCGCTATTTGGCGAGCGCTCGATTCCCGATCGCACTGACTGGTTGGCGCATGCACATTACGACCCATACACATGCGCAGTTGTGCGAACGTCACTCGGAGCGAACGAGCGGCCACTTACAAGCGGCTCTGAATCAGGCCCTAAGTTTCAATGATAGTTCAAAGTCAGAATATATAAATTTAAAGGACTTAGACAAAGCGAATATAAAAATGAGGCTTTACACCTGAAGCTTTTCCATGTTCCCCTAACACTGCAAACAATCACAAAACCTATTGAGATTTGCATTTCTAATGGTTCGGGAGCATTCACTCAGAACCAGGCAGTGAGAGACAAATGGTCCACAATGGAGCAGCAGACATATCAATCTGCTCAAGTTAAGGCCTGCCATGTCAAGGCGCATACACATTAATAATTCGCTCTATGAACTATATCATTAAGTGTTTGCCGGGCTCAATGTCGTTAACAACATTGAGCCTATACACAGAACGATATCATTCAGAGACGTCAGCAGCAGCATCCCTGAACATGCACAACCTGATGATATCGACAGGTTGGCTTGCATGTTCAGGTGATGAAAAATATTGTTAACGAACCACGGGAGCGTGCATCGTTAACGATATCTTGCATACACACTGCACAATTTTGTGAACGATTGAACAATATCATTATCGTTCAATCGTTCTTAATATCGTCCAGTGTGTACGCGGCATTAGTATTTAGAGCTTTAAATCCCAGTCACCTGTGGGAATTTGGAGTTTAAATTGGTCTGGATAACAACTGAACAGGATGGCACACACTTGTTCTCCCTCACAAAAGCCCTAGGGATTAGGAAATGGGACAAAGGCTATTCACCTAACAATTGCATTCTGGGAAACTAATGAATTGTATAATTCTCCATCGATATCATCTGATTTTGGGCAATGTTGCCTTAAATTAATATTTCAAACAATACTGTAGTTCAAACCTTCAGGGGTTCCTTGAATAGATCATTTTACAACTCTTTTCTAAAGCTCAGATTCCCACCTTTGTGTCCAGAGTGTGGAAACAGGTATCATTTAAGGGGTTTCAATGTCTTTCCCATGGCCAGAACTCCCATATGTTCTCCCACCACCGGCTTTTTACTGAAGATACTGCACAAAATGAGAACAGACCAGATATTTCATTTAATACTGGTTTATCCTCTCTGGACATCCAGAGTATTGTTTCCTCTAATCAGTTACTTGTGCAAAGGGCACAAAAGTCCTCTAGAACTCTGCAAAGACTGCTTCCAAGGTTCTTCAGATCTCCTGGAAAGGTTGCCACCGTGCATATTGAGAATTACATGAATGGGCTACTAACAAGACTCCAGATTGTCATCTTCTACAGTAGTCCTTATCATTGCTTCACTGAGGCCATTCAAGGACCAGATATTCTACCATGATTAGAGAATTTAATGTATGGCATAGTACTACTAATACAGCTAGAACAGCTTCTCTCCTTCCTGAACATCTAGCTGCCAATTATGATGCAGGCCTTGCATCAGCCACCATCTGCTATTATGGTTCAGCTATTGCTTTTTATCACCAAGGCTAACTGAAGACATTTTACTATACCATTGCTTACTCAGAGGAGATCTCTCCTACCCAGTGCTTTTAATCCACAGTATTCTAGTACTTGGAATATAGAACTTGTTCTAGCACTCTAAAGTGCCCTGCACACAAGTTTAGCAAGTGTCCTTTTATAGAGAAATGTTGCATTACTAGATTTAGCCTTAGAGGCCAGAGGTGCTAGGCTAACCTTAATTTATATTACCGATCCAAAACACCCTGCTTTGAAAATCTTATAGTTGAGTTTGATATACTCAAAGATGGGACAAATCCATTTTTGCGTTTGGTAACTTATTTCATAATTGAAACTTACTGCTCCACTAAAAGGTGAAGCTTCAAGGTTATTTATCACTTGCCATTCACCCCTTTAAGGGACACTCCATCTGGGGAGCTGCCACCTCTAGTCCTTTAGCAAAAGTTATGTTTCTACATTCCATAATGCACACCACTCGTTCGTCCTCTGAGCATACATTTGCCAAGCATTATTGGAGATCAACTGATCTTCAAAGCAACCACCAGCTATGTGGTAGTCTGCCCACCAGCTGTTGCTACCGTGTTTCCCCAACAATAAGACACTGTCTTATTTTTTTTTATCAAAAAAACTCCATAGGGCTTATTTTCGGGGTAGAGCTTATTTTAATTAACATTGACAGCATCATGCCCTCAGTCCCGCTTTTATCCCCATCATGGCCTCAGTCCTGCTTTACAATTCTTTACTTACCATTATTTTTTATTTTTTTCTTAGGGCTTATTTTTGGGGTAGGGCTTATTTTGGACCGTATTTCAAAAGTAAGGGTAGGGCTTATTTTTGGGGTAGGTCTTATTATCGGGGAAACATGGTAGGTGGCAATCCTCCCGATGAACAAACAGTAGTTTGCAGGTATCTATGACCTGCAAACTTTCTTTCTTCTAGGGAATAGGATTGCCACCTAGCAACAGCACCCACCCTACCTACCCTATACCTTGCTAGGTCAGTTGGTTGCTCTGTCCAAAGTTGCTCCAGGAGATTGATAGCTCTATTCTTTTCTCCTGAGTGGGCCAGAGGATCATGACAAGCCACAGGCATTAACTGCTAGAGACCTCAAATAATTAACTCTGGCCCTGATTCAGAGCCGGACGCTCTGACAGAGCACTCGCTCTGAATCAGGGCCGTCCCTCCTCCTTTTTGGAGCGGCATCCTGGCCGCTTACATAGCTGTGGGTGACCACCCAAAGCTATAGCGAGCGGCCAAAATGATGGTCGCAATGGTCAAGACCATCGCGACCATCGCGACCATCGGGCTTGCAACGAGACCCTGTGGAGACCCTGCAGAGACCTTGGAGTGCTTTTGGCTCTATCAGAGCCAAAAGCACTCCCATTGACATCACTAGTGATGTCAGTGGGGCCGGCCCCAGACGGTAGGCGTTCCCATGGGAACGCCTCCATCTGGGCAGCCACGCCCCCGGCACGCCCACCTGCTGCAAGAAGTTTGCACAGCGGTCCCTTATACCTAGCGAGACAGATCAGGTACATGTATGTGCAAGTTCAATACAGTAGAGGTGTGCACACATAAGTCAAGCATGAACCACATATTCTCTGGATATGAATCAGGCAGGGCTCCATTTTAGATTATGATTCTATGGCAGAGACAGTATGGTTAAGGCAACGTGAGAGACATAATTATACCTCCCCTGCATTCATGTGCCCCTACAGAGGTCCGGGCTTAGGTTCTAAACTGGTCCCTCACACTAGACTCAGGATGCATATCTTTATCAGGTCACTTAAAACTAGTGTAAAGATGACAGCCTTCTCAAATGGTTTCAGTCATTGGTGTACTACAATTAACTGTATAATAACTTACTTATAAAAAAATATGATGGAAAGACCTCTGACAATCTTGTATATACTGCTATATACTGATAATACTGTAACTAGAGCCTGTGATCAAATCCCAATGTCGGTTGCTACTATACTGAAAGAACATTACAAGAAACCCTGCACAGTTGATGCTGCACTGCACAAATTCACAGTAGATACCCATCTCTGGCAGCAACCATCAACACTTTGTATAGCATACCCTATAACATACATTTCCCACCCTCTTTGAAAAATAGTTTTCTATTGCTTTAGATCAGAAGGACTGTAAGGCATGGCCGTATTGGTCAGTGGCCTGGCCCCTAGGTTTTCAGGTATTTTGGGACCCCTCCGGCACTAAAATCTTTCACCCCACTACAGCTGACAGACTGACTCTGGTACGGTAGGTACTAGACTGCAGTACATAGCCCTATTTTCATTTGAGTCTACCGACTTCCCCCCTCATTGTCTCAAAACAAACCTCAGTTGACTACGAGTGTGCCGTGCAAATTCTGCCTGTGGGAGCCCCTAGGCTTCAGCCTAGTCAGCCTTATGAATAATATGGCCCTGCTGTAATACGTAAAATTACTAAGAATAATGTGTGGCCATGTTTAAAGAAGCTGGGCAATGTTTGGATTCACATGAGTTTTTTGCAACCAAACATACAGATTGACTAAGAATTGTGTTTACCTGTCTATTTTGATTAGATGGGGATACGGATCGACTTGTATCATATGCGAGTTCAGTCGTATTGCCCTCTTGTCAATAGGCTCCACTGAGCACTGCACAGATCAGTCAAATCTGTGAAGTGCTTTTGTGTGTACAGTGTAAATAAAGTGCTAAATAACAGAAAAAATTGGTGTGGAGTTTCCCCAAAAAGCTTAACCAGCCCTGGACCTCTGAGCCCATTCTGATACTGGAAAAGTGAGTGAAGAGAATAGCCCTGGGCTTCACCCTAGCCCTGGGGTATCCTCGAGAGGTAGAACCCCTTTCTTAGGGGGAGGAGGGAATCTTCATTTCCAAAGAATCCCAGGGCAATCCCTTTGGCCATGATGTGTGTTGCTATGCTATGGCATTACCCACCCCCCTTCCCTGGCTAGTTGAGCCCAGTACTGGTTACTGAGGGGTTAACATAATTGGTGTCTATGTTCTGTCTTTTTTTTAGAATTTCTTCACAGTGGGGGTACAGGTGCCACCGGACCCTTGTGGTTCTCCAAGTGCCACCATATTGGGTCAGGCTTGCTAGGACCTGTAGTCCCACTGTACAGAACAATATTATGTTTCACCAATTAACCCTGTACCCACTCCAACCAGGGGTGCAGGGAATAGCTCCGGGCTTCACCTCAGCCCTGGGGTAGCCGCAGGAGGGGACCACTTTTTTGGGATGGTCCCCACTTTCTGAGGAATCCCAGGGCTGGGGTGACTAGTTTGGGGCTGGATAATGTTTTGGTAACGGTAACTCTGTGATGTCGCGTGTTGGTTTGAAGGTCTATTGACTTCTATTTGCGTGTTTGGTCATCTATTGTGTGCAGGATCGTTTTTTTAGTAAATCTTTGAGTTGCAAATCAGGAATCTTGCACAGGAATGCAATCTCAGCAAGTCATAAATTTACCCCTAAGTAACAACAATATCAAGTTGCAAAAATCTTGTCACAGGGTTTCCTTCATTTACTACATTACATTCTTTGTTTCTACTGATGCACAGGAATATACTGTTGTTGTCTCTACATATAGCTGAAACAAGCTACAAGAATAATGGTGCATACACACGGTACGATTAAAATGCACCATATGAATGATATCGATCATATCGTTATTGTTCATATTGTGCACTTTTTGGGACCTCCAACCCAACAACAACCTGCGATGCGCGGGCACGTATGGACGATAAAGATATCATCCATCGACCGTGCATGCAGGCCAACCTGGTCGATATCGATCAGGTTACTATAGGGACCCGTGAACTTTAGCGGTGTGCTGGATGATAGATATCAATCATCCAGCACACCCGGAAGATCGTTCAACGATATAGTTATCATTGACGATTGTCCCGTGTGTATGCACCATTAGTGTTTCTGGGAGAAAGCCAACTCAATTCCACATGGAGAAACAAGCAATAAACTACTTTATATTCCCATAAATAAATTGCAGATAAATAACTCCAGAAAATGACTAATATCATGGCTGCAAATGTGTGAAGAGCTACAGTAACACATAAATCTGTGCTGATTTTAAGAAAATATATTATCTTTCTTCATAGATATATTAAAAGTGTGCAGTCAACCCCTTCATTTATTAGTGCTATGGCTGATGTTCATTTCATTTCCACCCACCATTACGTAGATTTATTGTAAATCACTTTACTACAGATGTATCCTCATGCATCATAGAATTTCAGGACACTTATAGTGATTATATTTTATACACACTGTTTTTGTTTGGAACCACGGTGAGGGGACCCACACACTGTGAGACTGCCCTCTATGGTTACAGCAGCCCAGGCTGGCAGAGCCCAGTGCTGGTTTACCTACTAAAATCAAGGGAACTCATATTAGCTTACACCCTGATTTTTGGTTAACCTGTCTGTAAGTGCCAGGGCAGAAACTAGAAGTGAGTGACATGTCCAAGGCGAAGGGTGCTGAGAGTGGTATTGTTTCTGTCCCATGGCCCTTGGTACTGGTTAGCAGGGTGCATGGAATGGCAGCCTGTAGCCAGTATTTGGAGGCGCCAGGCAGGCATCCTGTAGTCTGGGCAGCAGCCTGGAGCATCCTCAGGAAGCTCCAGACAGTGCTGCACTTCCCAGTGCTGAAGGTCCCATCCCCCCTTTGCCTGACGTCATGATGTCACAAGGCCGATACAGGGTGCCCAGCCACAGCTGGAAAGTGCTCTTGCTATCCAGATCTTTATTTACATTTGGTTAGGAAACAAACTATAATCTGATGAATGGATGAAGACAAAAGATTTGTGACAAATGACCACTATACATAATATAATGGGAATATCTGATTGTAAATCTGTCAGTGTATGGAGTCAACTTCATGATCATTTAGTTGCTCAGACAATACTTCCGATTGTCTGATCTGATGAAAAAGTGTATGGCCAGGTTTAAGATAGGTACACACATATATAATCCTCAGCCCAACCACCTACAATAGTATATTAGGTGATCAGGACGATGATTGTATCAGTGTGCATCCAGGACCATTGCATTAGCATTTGCCGAAAACAGCTTAAGGTTGCATCTTATGTGCTCTTTAAAACATATATCGGCCCGACCACCTGATCCCATAAAAGCCCATACACACTGAGCTATTTCTACAGTAGCACAGTGTATGCGGGGCTCGCAGGGGGCTCACAGGGGGTCAAACACGCAGTACTCGGCTGATCGGTAGCTTTTACCCAATCAGCCAAGCAATCGCAAAAGTGTGTACCAAGTTTTAGTCTTTCAGCTTCACAGTTTTGACTAAAGCTGGCCATCCATTGAACAATAAGTGCTGAGATTAGCTTATGAAATAACTGTTGTAAATGATTATTGATCAGTGTATAGACTTGAATCAATCATTCACAGCTGAAAAATGGCGTGGATTAGTGGCGGCTCCAGAGCTGGGGCTGCAGAGCTGTCCAAAATTCAAATAGGGGAGCCATACCAACTGCCACCCCAAATGCTGCCAAACATTGCCGTCTGGGACTCACTGGCAGTTGGTGTGGCAGCCCTATTTGAATTTTGGACTGTGCTGCAGCCCGACCTCCGGAACCGCCAATGGTGTGCATGACTTGGTTTGGTTATCAAGCCTTTACAATCCTCCTGACCATTATTCAGCTGACTCCAGGCAGTGAACGGTAACCCCTACCATACATCCTGTACTATATGGATATACTTCAATTATTGGCCCTTGGCTCCTCCTCTCATTTGTGACGGCTGGTCAGCTGCACTGATATAGCAAGTTTAAAAAACTAATAATAGAAGATAATATTATAAAGACCTTAATGGACTTATTTTTTTATTTGTTTAAAGATGACTATCAATGTTGATAGATGGGAGCATTCAGAAACTAGTGGATAATGTGCTAATTGGACACAATATTGTCTTATTCCGAATGCTGGACATTGTATCACCATCACTAATGCACTCTGCTGTCACTGCTCTAGAACAGCAATGATGGTGGTGATGACATTCTTCCTATCTCCTATTTAAAGCCCCATGTAATTAATGTATTTCAACCTGAAATAAAAAAGGTCTGATCTCAGTAATATATAGTAGTAACTAAGGTAAAAAAAAAATCAGTCTCATGAAGCTAAACCAGCATGCTTCCTGCTAGCAAGCACACTAAGGGAAACATGTCTATCTCATCCTCATAAACCAACATGTGTCTAAATAAATCATGTGGAATTTATCTTTGAATTTACGCATTCTTTAATAGACATGCCCTCCACCTCCCATATAATTTAGCTTGGGAAAGCATAAAGCTTTCAAACGATCACCTACTTCAATGAAGAGTTCATGGTAAGCACTCAATAAAATTGTAGTTTGGCATCCATTCCAGCTATATAAAGGAAGTATTATAGACATTAATTCATTAGTTCTTTCATGTCTCAAAGACAAGTTAGAATTACGTGGCCTTTATGAAAGGGATTTAGCCTACAAGTCCTGCTCTTATACTGAATGAAACCCGTAAAACTTTACGGAATAAATTTGCTGAAAAGGATTTTCATGTTGCATCATACTGCTGTTTTATTCACAAGCGTGTGTTTTTGGCTGTGTGTATTTAAAATTTGTTTATAGTCATAAAGTGTCTTAAGGATTGTTAAGAATAATCTTCAACGTACATATTTTTTTTTTATAAACTTTGTCCTGCCAACTGCTGAAGTGTGACATTTACTTTTGCCAAAAAATCGGGTGTAGAAATAAAACTGTCAAAGAAAAGCTATATTAAATGTTGTAGCTTAACTCAGGACTACATTTATAAATATGACCAAAATAAGTTTAAAAGAAAAGTAAAATATTTCAGAGACAAAAGTTTAATGCACCTGCAACATCATTTATTTTAATTACAATTAGTATGGATAAATTCAATGTCATTTCCTACTTATGATAACAGTGCAGGTTTGCCTTAATATGTGATAGTGACAAAACAATTATGAAGAAACAATCATGAGAATAACGTAAACATAGAAAGCAGGCCAAGAAGGATGAACCTGGCTAAAGTAATTCTGATGGTGTTATTATGGCATTTCACAGAGCCGTAACTAGACTTTTTGGTGCTGTGTGCCAGAGAGAGCATTGGCGCCCCCTTCCCATTTTTTAAATAGGGACATAAGATAGTGCACCGGAAAAAGGGCCTTGGCTTCATGGGGAAGGGCCAGAGAAAAGATAGGGGTATTCCTGGGACAGCCAGGAGATGCTGGGAATAAAAGAAGAGGAAGCTACAAGTGAGAATGATAATAAACAGGAAGATTGACAGACCCAAACAGCGCTCCCTGCCTTGCGGTTCCATGTGCCATGGTACTGATCGCACTACCCTAGTTACGGCCCTGGCATTTCATCACAGATAAAACCTGACAAGGAGTACTATAAAGTTATGAGGGCTACTTTGTTTTGCTCACAATACTATTTTGTCCCCCACTGTCCCATCACTACCCCTGAAATGCTAACATTTGTATCTCTGATAGGGTTAGTGAAGTGAATGAAAAGAGAGCACAAGCCTTTGTTTTATTTGTTTTGCAACTGGAAACAGTATATTTGATTAACCAAAGTAAACTAAATGTTTAAAACATTAAAAATAATAAGTATGTATGATTTGGCATTGCCTGTGGTGTATTTGAGCAATATTTAAAAATTATTCTGGTAAGTGTGTCATTTTATCTAATTTTCCCCTCAACAATTTTGGCTGTTACCTTGATGATCATGTGCATAAGTTTCTTTTAAAGTTTATCTTCTGGCAAAATGTATCTTTTGCTAATATTATGTAAAATGTGATTGTTGATTAGAATAAAACAACACGTTAATTCACTGTAATATCTGTATTACTAATATATTGCTATAAGGCAGAAGACATTTTTTTCTGCAATTGTCCTTTTTTTTTAATATATTATCAATTATTCAACATTCACCTTACAGAGTATCAATACAAGATATCACAAAAAAATACAAAATTTAATCTAGAGCAATTAATCTAAAGCATAGTCGGCGAAGTAGGATTCTACAGGCTCTTAGAGTTATAATCTATACATCTCTATTTATTGGAGCATCGTCTATCATTATTCTCATTTCTTACCACTGAGTTGAGTGGAAACATTTACGTATCTTACTTTTCATATCTTATGATAAAGAATCTATAAAGCCTTCCCAAGTTGAAGGCTCCCCCTGCATCCACATTTAGGCTTCGAATAGCTAAAATTTTCACTAAATTAGATCTACAAGGGGCATATAACTTAATCCGCATAAGACCTAGCGACGAGTGGAAGACTGCATTTCGTACCAAATATGAACATTATGAAAATTTCGTAATGCCTTTGGGGCTGTGTAATGCCCCTGCAACATTCCAACATTTTATAAATGATGTTTTTAGCGATCTAATTGATCAGTTTGTTGTCGTATATCTTGATGACATAATAATCTTCTCATATTCCCAGGAAGAACATCACCAACACGTGTGAACTGTGCTTGAGCGTCTTCGTGAGCATCAGTTATACATTAAGCTGGAGAAGAGTGAATTCCATCAAACTCAGGTTCAGTTTTTGGGTTACATCATTTCACCTGAAGGCTTAAAGATGGATCCTGACAAGATTCAGTCTATTGTAGATTGGCCAACTCCAAGAAATAGTAAAGAGGTTCAAAGGTTTATTGGTTTTGCCAACTTCTATAGACGCTTCATTAAAGATTTTTCCAAGATCGTGGCACCAAATACTCTTTTAACCCAGAAGGGATTATCTTTCCATTGGTCTCCCGAAGCTAAAAATGCGTTTTCTTTGATGAAGACAAAATTTACAACAGATCCCATACTAAATTTATCCCAACCCAGAGGTCCATTTTATTCTCAAAACAGATGCTTCAGATTTTGCAGTTGGGGTGATTTTGTCACAAAGAGTAGGAGAGAAGATGTTATTGCATCCATGTGCCTTTTTCTCCCATAAAAAGACTGCCTCAGAACAAAATTATGATGTGAGAAATAAAGAACAATTGGCCATTGTATCTGCATTCACTGAATTTTTATATATTATCAATTATTCAACATTCACCTTACAGAGTATCAATACAAGATATCACAAAAAAATAAAAAATGTAATCTAGAGCAATTAATATAAAGCATAGTCAGCGAAGTTGGATTCTACAGGCTCTTGGAGTTATAATCTATACATCTCTATTTATTGGAGCATCGTCTATCATTATTCTCATTTCGTACCACTGAGTTGAGTGGAAACATTTATGTATCTTACTTTTCATATCTGATGATAAAGAATCTATAAAGCCTTCCCAAGTTGGAGGTTCCCCCTGCATCCACATTTGTAAAATACATTAACGAGCAACCGCTGAAATAATCAACAGCATTTTTTGCTGTTACTCGTTATTTTATTGGCTGTAGGGAAAATCCCCAACACTGCCCATTCAGGAGAGATTGGTAAATAATCAAGAAAGTAAGTCATAGAAAATCTTTGAACCTGACGGCAAAAATATTTAATGGCAGGTCAATGCCACATGCGATGCATAGTTTGCCTCCTCCATCCCACATTTTAAACATGATCCTGAGTCGATTATTCCCATCACAAAACTTCTACAAGGAGAAAGATATCCATTATGAAATACATTATAAAACATCTCTTTATACATTGATGAATACATAACATGTGTAGAGTAATCAACTGTACATAATATTGTGTCAATAGAAATGAGAAGAAATCTGTGTCCAAGTGAATACCTCTCTTGAAGATTTCATCAAATCCATAAGGAATATGTATGAATTTATAAAGAAGTGAAATAGCTTTTTTTCCCATCATAGGGCGCAATAATAATTAATTTAAAGAATGATTCCAATTATTAGGTGTAAATTTTTTAATTACTGTGTAAACAAAATATTGTGCTTGATATACTGCAAAAATCTGTTACTATGGTATAGAATATTTTTCTACTATATCTTGTATACATAAAGAAGATCTCCTGGACGTATCCACCATTGCCTTTATATCTTTAATACCTCTGGAATAGCATGTTTGAAATAGTTCCATAGCTTTACCATTTCGAAACTCATAATTTTGTATAAATGGTAAAAACATTTAGTGATGGCTATTTAGAACCTTACATTTTCTAGTATATTTCCATACAGCCCAGGCTGACATAAACAAAGGATTTTGAATAGAAGTTTCAGAACTTTTTGATTTTTAATTATGTAAAAAAGACAATACATTTTTATCTGGCAAGAAGATTTGATCAAAATCTATATTTGTATATAAATCTGTATGGTGTATCCAATCACGAATATATGTTAATATACAAGCATGACTATACATTTTTATATCTGGAAAGTTTACACCCCCATTTTTTGAAGTATGCTGTAGCTTGATCAAACCTATTTTAGGTCTTTTATTTTGTCATATAAATTTTTGAATAGTTGAATTTCTCATCTGTTGTTAATAGAATAGGTAACATCTGAAGCGGGTATAAAAGTTTGTGAAATGTAATCATCCTTATGGGAAGTGTATTGTTCCCATACAAGCCAATAACAAGTGTTTCCATTTATCAATTACTCCCAATGCTTCTCGGATGACCCTTGACATATTCAGACTATAAAGATCATGAATATTTGTAGGTAGCATTATTCCCAAATATCTTATTGATTTATGGGCCCATGTTATATGAAATTTATCACTCCATCATGGATGTATTAGGGGACCTAAAAACATAGCATTAGATCTATTTTGATTAATAGTAAACCCTGACACCTCTCCATATTTTTCATATTTATCCAAAATTTACTACAAAGTAGTATCTGGAGAAGAAATATACAGAAGCAGAACATCTGCAAACACCATCATTTTTATTTAATTTGACCCCAATTGTATACCTTTAGAGGTAGGCAATAATTGCAATATCCTCAAAAGAGGATCTAAAGCTATATTAAATAATATTGAGGATAAGGGACATCCCTGTCTTGTCCCTCTTGTCATTATAATAGGATCCCCACATTCCCCATTAATTATTAAAGATATAGTAGGATTTGAATAAAGATATTAGAAGAACTTGGAGACATGGTATCAAATGCTTTCACAGCATATCAGGAATGGCTTCTTGATTAAGGGAAGCTGATATGATTGCAGCTAATGCCATGTGGACTCCCTTAACTGAAAACCAGTTATGTGTGAAACCTAATTGATGTGGCGTTAGTATCTGAGATAAAGTCTGAAGACAACTTGCTATAATTTTAGAGAAGATTTTAAAATCTTGATATAATAAAGTTATAGGTCGATAGGATGAAACCAATTCAGGATCTCTTCCTGGATTAGGAAGCATTATTGTATGTGCCTCGTTAAAATGAGAATATGGAATATGTTTATTATGATTCCCTTTATAGAGCATGGTAAGTGTGGGAACAATATGGAGTTTTAAAATCTTATAATATTCCATCCTAAACCCATCTGGGCCTGGTGATTTATTTTTATAAAGTTGTGATATAGCTGTAAATACTTCCAGTTCTTCAATATCTCTATTAAAAAATTCTCTTTGTGCATCTGGTAATTTTTCCTCCGTCAACAGTTCATTATGCAGTATGGGATCAATAATAGAAGCTGTATATAGTTTCTTATAATATGAATTAAATTGTGTCAGGATATCTACTATACTATGTACTTTTTGATCCATGTTAAGATCTTTTACAACAGTTATATGATGCTTTATTTTCTGCATTTGGTCATATTGGCCAACAATCTGCCTGCATTGTTTCCCCACAGAAAATAACGTTTGCCATATAATCAGATTTCAATTTGGCATTTGCTATTAGGAAACTTTCTAATAGTTGTTGTTTCTGTTTATAATCGAACAAATTATCTTCCGTTATATTGTTTACTTTTTATAGGCCTCAAACATAGCTTGATGTAATAAATCATATATATTTTTTACATTCCCATCTCTGTTTAGCTTGATATCCTATGATCTGACCACGAACCACTACTTTCGACGTTGCCCAAAAAAGTGCCAGGTCATCCCACTGTTCGGAGTTGTCATTTGTAAATTCCTGCCATTTAGATGTTAAATATTGACAAAAATGTTCTAAGTGAATTAATGAAGATGGAAACCGACAAAATGTTGCAGCTGTTGTATTATTCTTAGTAAAAAAAACTAATAGAAATAGGGGCGTGATCTTAAATAAGGATTTCATGAATATTTGCCTTAAGTGTTTTAGCCATCACTTGTCCAGAAATCAATAAATGATTTATCTGAGAAAATGTTCTATGAACATGTGAATAAAATGTGTATGATTTATCCCCAGGATTAAGAGTATGCCAAACATCATGGAGACCATGGATATTCATTAATAAGTGTAGAACTGGATCTTGTAAATTAGTAGAAGACGAATGTAAGCCTGATTTATCTGAATTATAATCGATTGCTCCATTAAAATCTCCACCTATTATCAACCCATAATTAATATGTTGTAATAACAGATTTTAAATATGTTTAAAATAGTATAGAGTTCATCTCTAAGCAGTACATCCAAAAATATATATCTACCATTCTTATCAATCATAGAACTTGTGATAGTATATCTCAGATGTTTATTAAATATATAATCTAAACTCCTCTTTTTTTCTTTTAAATATATGATGCCGATATGCATTCTTGAAGAAAAGGAAATACCAAAGCGCTTAAATATACACTGCTAATATTTGTAACTGCAGCGGTCAATAAAGAATAGGGGAAAAAATTGCGACCTCACAAAAGACAAAAATATATAGAGAGAAACCGCGCTAATATACAGACATAGATATATAAAGTATTTAATAATAATGATCAGATAATATATAAAAAATGGTGACATAAATATGTATAAACACATACAGCAAAAGAATATATTGAATATAGACAGATATAAGAGATAATGAAGAAATTATTATATATGACAATAGAGGAATAGTAAAATAGATAATTAATTGATGATGTCATATAATGACAATGGATTGTAAATGATTAAAACCTTGATAATATTCACTGTTGATGAATGTATCTGACTATACTGTGTCCCAGAAATCAGATCAATAGTCTGTAGCTTGTATGCAGTCAAGTGCAACCGTTGCAAAGGGTTATTTTCACCAATAAGGATCAATAGTACCTGCAGTGATACACTGTATCTGCTTATCTGTGTCAGATCCAAAAGGTAAATGAAGCGTGTTGGTAAGAGCCACTGTACATGTATCTGACTACGGAGCACCCCGTCAGCCACCGCAGTAACCAGCCGCCATGTGGTAAGGCAATTGGTAACAGCCCGTGTGTGGGTTCCAAGCTGGTATATATGGTCCAGTACTCGGCTCTCTAGTGTACTCACATTGATGAGAGGGAACCGCCCGGGTAAAGAAAGCCAAAAATGGACGCTGGAGTAGAATTCAACGTGTGGGAAGGCGCGGCCACGACTTAATGGAATGTCCACCACACGGAAGAGAGCGGCAGGTGTACAAGTGTAGTGGTAATGACCGATTGCAACAGGAATAGCAGTGGGACAAAGGGCAAGCAACGCATTTCGTCCCGGTCCCAGGACTTATTCAAGCTGAGTGCCCATAATGGAAGTCCCTCCCTTATATAAGGAGCTTTGCAGATCTTATCAGGCTTTAATTGAAAGAAAGCAGGTGTGTAAATCCTTGAGGTTTTGAGCAGCATATTCAATAAAATAATCATTGTATTTATAAAGAAATTTTAGTGAGAGGGAAAACGGACAGGTTCATATAAAATTATATATAAAAAATGATTATATATAAAAAGAAAAGGAGAGCAATACATATATAAATATATATATATATATATATATATATATATATAAAAGTATTGAGTAGATGCATAAATAAACATATACAATTAAAATATTGTTATAAATTATAAATACTAATAGATAGGACTCATATATAAAAAACAATAAATAGCCATAGAATGGAGATAATAAATATTGAATGACTATTAAAGGAGAGATAAGGAATAGAAGTGAATAATGAAAAATAATAAATAATGCATTACTAAAAATCAGATATAAACCAGTTGATATATGAATATATGGAGAGATAAATATAACTTGGAAATTTAATACATTACCACTATAGAATATATAACCTAAATACTAACGTTATTGGAAAAATATATAAAAAAATTAAAAATAAATAAAATATATAATTCAAATTGAGATAACAGAGGTTAAATATTAAAAATTATACATATTCGGAGAAAGACCTTAGTGATAATCATAGTAAATAGAGCGTATAATATTGTAAAACAAGCATGTAACTTATTAATGATATTATGTTATTTGAAAATAACATGGAGCCACCTGGTTCAAAGATGTAAACGGGTGGAAAGTTCATCTTAACAATTTTAAAAGGGATTTGGGGTGATAAAACCATCATGGTGAGTCACAAAAGGATCTGGAGAGAAACATAACATGTATGTCTACATGCAAAGTAGGGGTGAGCGGGATCGGATTTCTGAAATCCGAACCCCCCCGAGCCCCCCCGATCCGAGTCCGATCCGAATCAGGCTCGACTTTTCCCACCTGACTTGGATCTGAAATCGAGGCAAAACGTCATCATCCCGCCTTCCGAGTCTCGCGGGTTTTGGATCCTATATAAGGTACCCGCGTCGGTGCCATTTTCTCACTCGGCTGTGGACAGTGAAGAGGGAGGGTGGGAGTTAGGGCTGTGTAGTGTAGTGTAGTGTAGTGCTGCTGTTGTCCACTACTTAAAAGTCCATAGGGGCTGGCTGTGTTGTGCTGTGCTGCTGTTGTTAATAGGGGCTGTGTCCACTACTTCAAAGTCCATAGGGGCTGGCTGGACTGTGTTGTGCAGTCACAGTTCTCCATAGGGGCTGTGTCCACTCCAAAGTCTTGTGCAGTGTCCCAGTCCTAAAGGGGTGCTGTAGTGTTGTCCAGGGGGTGCTCTGTCCATCAGGGGTGCTCCCCCCAAGTGCTAAAAAAATAATATATTTTCTGTGTTTGTGAATTGTGTGCGCAGTAGCCGCACGTGCATCAACAAAGTAGTGCCAAGCGTGCGCCTGTGTCATAAGTAAAGGGCCGGCTGGCTTGACCGTTAAAGGGTGCTGTAACCCCCGAAAGTACACTCCAGTCCAAACCAAAAAAAAAATTATTTTCTGTGTTTGTGAATTGTGTGCGCAGTAGCCGCACGTGCATCAACAAAGTACTGCCAAGCGTGCGCCTGTGTCATAAGTAAAGGGCCGGCTGGCTTGACCGTTAAAGGGTGCTGTAACCCCCAAAGTACACACCAGTCCAAACCAAAAAAAAAATTATTTTCTGTGTTTGTGAATTGTGTGCGCAGTAGCCGCACGTGCATCAACAAAGTAGTGCCAAGCGTGCGCCTGTGTCATAAGTAAAGGGCCGGCTGGCTTGACCATTAAAGGGTGCTGTAAACCCCAAAAGTACACTCCAGTCCAAAACAAAACAAAAATTATTTTCTGTGTTTGTGAATTGTGTGCGCAGTAGCCGCACGTGCATCAACAAAGTAGTGCCAAGCGTGCGCCTGTGTCATAAGTAAAGGGGCGGCTGGCTTGACCGTTAAAGGGTGCTGTAACCCCGAAAGTACACTCCAGTCCAAACCAAAAAAAAAATTATTTTCTGTGTTTGTGAATTGTGTGCGCAGTAGCCGCACGTGCATCAACAAAGTAGTGCCAAGCGTGCGCCTGTGTCATAAGTAAAGGGCCGGCTGGCTTGACCGCTAAAGGGTTCTGTAACCCCCGAAAGTACACTCCAGTCCAAACCAAAAAAAATATTATTTTCTGTGTTTGTGAATTGTGTGCGCAGTAGCCGCACGTGCATCAACAAAGTAGTGCCAAACGTGCGCCTGTGTCATAAGTAAAGGGCCAGCTGGCTTGACCGTTAAAGGGTGCTGTAACCCCCGAAAGTACACTCCAGTCCAAACCAAAAAAAAATTATTTTCTGTGTTTGTGAATTGTGTGCGCAGTAGCCGCACGTGCATCAACAAAGTAGTGCCAAGCGTGCGCCTGTGTCATAAGTAAAGGGCCGGCTGGCTTGACCGTTAAAGGGTGCTGTAACCCCCGAAAGTACACTCCAGTCCAAACCAAAAAAAAAATTAATTCTGTGTTTGTGAATTGTGTGCGCAGTAGCCGCACGTGCATCAACAAAGTAGTGCCAAGCGTGCGCCTGTGTCATAAGTAAAGGGCCGGCTGGCTTGACCGTTAAAGGGTGCTGTAACCCCCAAAGTACACTCCAAACCAAAAAAATATATAATTTTCTGTGTTTGTGACTTGTGTGCACTGTGGCTGCACGTGCATCAACAAAGGAGCAGCGCCAAGCGTGCGCCTGTGTCCCATAAGTAAAGAGCCGGCTGGCTCATTTCTTAAAGGGTGGTGTAACCCACAAAGTGCACTACTCTCCTGCAAAAATAAAAAAATATTTTCTGTGTTTGTGTGCGCTTTAGCCGCACGTATATATCAATATAACATAAATGGAGGACCAAACTTTCTCCTTTAAAACTAAAATAGGGAAAGATCAAGAACCACTTCCTCCTAGTGCTGTTGCTGCTGCTGGGAGTTGTTCATCATCCCAGAGAGGAAGTAGGAACATCACTACTTTTACTAAACAATTGACCCTCCAACAGTCCCTAGCGATGAGGATGAAGTACGACAGCAGTCATCCTGAAGCAAAACGTATAACTGAGGCCTTGACTGCTATGTTGGTGTTAGACGTGCATCCGGTATCCGCCATTAGTGCAGTGGGATTTAGACAATTGATGGAGGTAGTGTGTCCTCGGTTCCAAATCCCATCTAGATTCCACCTGCATCCTCAAAGCAGCAGCGACAAGCGTGCGTCTGTCTGTTAAAGGGTGGTGACACCCTCAAAGTGTGCAACACAAACAATTAAAATATTGTTCTTTTTTTTTCTGTCTTTGTGAAATGTGTGGGCTGTAGCCGCACCTGCATCCTTAAAGCAGCAGCGACAAGCGTGCGTCTGTCTGTTAAAGGGTGGTGACACCCTCAAAGTGTGCTACACAAACAATTAAAATATTGTTCTTTTTTTTTCGGTCTTTGTGAAATGTGTGGGCTGTAGCCGCACCTGCATCCTTAAAGCAGCAGCGACAAGCGTGCGTCTGTCTGTTAAAGGGTGGTGTAACTCTCAAAGTGCTCCAAAAAATAAAAAACTATTTTTTTAATGTGTTTGTGACTTGTGTGCGATGTAGCCGCACTTGCATCCTCAAAGCAGCAGCGACAAGCGTGCGTCTGTCTGTTAAAGGATTACATCGGTGACAGCATCCAAGTAGGCATGTCAGACAGTCCGTACCTGTACTGGCAGCAAAAAGAAGCAATTTGGAGGTCCCTGTACAAACTGGCTCTATTTTACCTGAGTTGCCCCCCCTCCAGTGTGTACTCCGAAAGAGTGTTTAGTGCAGCCGGGAACCTTGTCAGCGAAAGGCGTAGGAGGTTGCATCCACAAAATGTGGAGAAGATGATGTTCATAAAATTAATTATCAACTCTTCCAGGGAGACCAGCCTCCAGAACGTACAGAGGGACCTGTGGTTCCAGCAGGGACGAATTAATACTCTGTGAGGATGAGGATGTACACACTGAAGAGGGTGAGGAATCGGTGGATGAGGAGGATGAGGATGACATCTTGCCTCCGTAGAGCCAGTTTGTGCAGGGACAGATTAATTGCCAGCTTGTTTTGTGGGGGCCCAAACGAACCAATCATTTCAGCCACAGTTGTGTGGCAGACCCTGGCGCTGAAATGATTGGTTTGTTAAAGTGTGCATGTCCTGTTTATACAACATAAGGGTGGGTGGGAGGGCCCAAGGACAATTCCATCTTGCACCTCTTTTTTTTCTTTGCATTATGTACAGTTTGGGGCCTAGTTTTTCAAACTGCCATCCTGTCTTCCACTGCAGTTTCACGCCTAGATGGGTCACGTGTTTGTGCCGCCCACTCGTGTCGCTTAGCATAGTCATCCAGCTACCTCGGTGCAACCTTTTGGACATAAAAACACTATTGTGAGGTGTGAGGTGTTCAGAATAGACTGGAAATGAGTGGAAATTAAGGTTATTGAGGTTAATAATAGCATAGGAGCAGAAAAACCTACAAATTCTGTGATTTTAGCTGTTTTTATGCTTTTTTTCAAAAAAATACAGATCCAAAACACAAAACCCAGAACCCAAAACACGGAAGGGTGGTTTTGGCAAAACCAATCCAGATCCAAAACACGAAGAAAGACCCAGATCCAAAACCAAAACACGAAAAGTGGCCGGTGCACACCCCTAATGCAAAGGCATATATGCAAGAATTCTCATTATATACTGTATGTGTTAATCCAGCGTATAACTGAGACGTGGAACAGCCCTACAGGGCAATAGGGGAAGATGTAGGCACAGAGGGCCTGATACAGAGCCGCTCGTAAGCGGCTGCTCTTTTACTCCGAGCGATGTTCGCACATCTGCGCATGCGTATGGGTCGTAATGCGCATGTACCAACCAGTCATTGTGGTCGGAAATCGAGCACTCGCAAAATAGCGAGTGCCTGCTAATTTGAGTGACAGGATGAGGCGTTTGTGGGTGGTAACAGGGGAAGGTGCTTGAAAACGGGGAGTGGTGATCCAAACAAAGGCGTGCCAAACGGTCAAAACGGGCATTTTAAGGGTGTGCATAATTAAAAAAGCAGCGTCATCAACCACGTCACTTGGTTGTCTCTTAGCCTGAACTGTTCGCATGATTGCGGTAGGAAAATCCTACCACAAGCACTGTGAGCAGTTCAGACGCCTTTCGATGTACTCGATTAATCTAATAAATAGCGGAGATGACGTAGGATGCGAGCGGCCAGGGGGCGTCTTTACAAAATATCGAGCGCATGTTTTGTTTGCTCACTCAGACATAGAGGCGTCAACAGACCGCAAAGAGCGAGCGCTCAATTTAAATAGCCGGCCCCTATTTTTGAACGAGCGAGCGCAAATAGCGTCCGGCTCTGAATCAGGCCCTGAGATACAAACAGAGGGATAATAATGGGAGAAATGTAATAGGAAAAATATATTTTTTTTTACAAAAGGAAGGATATAATTATTAATTATTTGTTTATTTAAGTATTTAGGAAATATGTTAAGGAAGTGGCCTGTGCCAGCCATGTGCAATGTTTAACACACTTGACACATCCTTATGGCCCTCCAAAATACCAGACCAAATACATTAAGCACATTTGTCATGAAAAAAGGGTCCAAGGGGTTCTGAAAGAAATCCCCACAAATGTACTCAAAAATAGGGATTTTGAACATTTTTCCCCATTCCTCAATATGGAGAAAAGTTTTCTCCATTTTTCAATGAAAAATCTGCGATAAATTATAGCAGGTGCGATAATAACACCAAAATTTAATCCGGCTCTAACTTTGATATAGATGAAGACAGGGTTTTCCTAAGTTCTTCAAATTCTAGTTCCATAAGAGGTGTAAGGAATTGTATCTGACTGACTATCACAGCTCCGACCACAAGAGGTCACTATTTGTTTCTGATTTGCCCTTAGTTTTGCCCTTAACCAAGATGGCCAGTGATATCTCAGTGGACTCCATCTTGGATCCGGTTTCCTGTTTGGGCCTCTAAATAGCCATTTCCTGATTTAAACCATGCTTGAGTATTCTGCCTGCTCAGCTCCTGTTACTTGTTCGTGCATACCTGATTTACCTGTGATTAACTCCTGGTGTACCAAAATTGGCATACATCTGACTAACTGCTTGGATATTGACCGGATCTTCATCTACTGGTTCAGTTCCTAAATACCCAGCTGCTTATATACCTTCTTTTGGCTACTGGACTTCAGGTACATTACCAGGGACGTGACAGGATACTCAAGCCTAAAATGGAGTCCGCCGAAGATGTGCCTATTAAGCTGTGTGTATCAAGTTTAGCCACAATGTTAATTGAGTGCCAGGCAGAATTAAAATTTCTCAAAGAAAGTTTTGAGGGATTTGATTCACAGATTAAACAAGAAATGCAAACTATTTCACAAAAAGCCTGGGATGCACATAATGGTTTTCAAGAATTTTTAATTTGAATATCCCAACATAAAAAACGTATATTAGAATTAGAGAATCGATCACCTGCTTTATCACCCTCTTCTACTACACTCCCTCTTCCATCAGCCAGGTTTGGGGGAGACCCTCAAAAGTTTTGTGGATTTATTAATCAGTGTCAGATGCACTTTGATATATATAATTCCCACTTCAAAACTGAGAGGCTGAAGGTACGATGTATTCTTTTGTTACTTAAAGGATCCAGCACTGACATGGGCATCGCCCTACATTGAGACCAAGAGCCCCATATTAGAGCGTTTTGATGAATTTCTCAAAGCCATGAGATTAACTTTTGATGATCCAAACCAGAAGGAAATGGCTGAAAAGGCATTACTGAAATTTCATCAGGGTAAATGCACAATTGCAGAATATACTGCTGATTTTCAGAGATGGGTTCTGGACATAACATGGAATGCTGAGGCACAACTTTCTGTTTACCGTAAAGGACTGTCTGATACTATTAAGGATGAATTGGCTTGGGCAGATGCACCCACTGAACTGGAACCTTATATACATCATTGCATTCGTATTGACACCTGTTTAACTGAGAGATGGCAAGAGAGAAGAGCCTCAGCCTGGACTAATCTAAATTATCACAAATCTACTGCTTCAAATTTTGGTACTGCCGAGGTGAAAACAAATGCAGAATTTGAGACTGAACCCATGCAAGTGGACACACTTCAAAAATAAAGTTTAAATGAAAGACGAGAGCAATGCCGCCAGGAGAACGTGTGTTTTTTGCGATAAACCAGGGCATTATGTATCAAATTGTCCCAGAAGACCTAATAAAGCAGTAGCCACCTTGGCGGAGGTTGATTTCTGATACTCCTCCCCAATTAAATGCCATTATCCCAAGTTTGTCTTCTTTAGCAACAATTGAGAAGAATAAGGAAATCATAATTCTCACTTCACAATTCCATTTCATTTCCAGGTCAATTCTCATTGGATTTATACTTCAGCCATGGGGGATTCTGGTGAAAATGGCAACTTTATGGATATAATGTTTGCTAAGAAGAACAAAATAAAGTTCCTAGAAAGACAGACATCCATTTTAATGGAAATTGTAGATGGTTCACCCCTGAACTCCGGTCCTGTTACTCATGAAACTGAAGCCTTGGAACTAGCAATTGAATCATGTCACTATGAGACTATTACCTTTCTCCTGATCTCCTCTCCCCAATTTCCCATTATTCTAGGAATTCCTTGGTTAGCTGCAAATAATCCAACCATCAACTGGGAAGCAAAGACAGATTCATTCTCTCAGGAGATTGATGTCTCTGAGGCTAAAGCTGAACTCTCTCATATAGAGGAGAACAAGAGTTGCAATTCCCCGCCAGCATTGGAACAATTACCTCCACAATATCAGGAGTTTGGTGATGTTTGTGATAAAAGACATGCTGACAAACTACCACCTCATAGACCATATGATTGCCCAGTGGATTTGTTACCTGGGGCCACCATACCTTTTGGACGCTTTTACCCATTAGCTGAACCTGAAATGAAGGTCCTTAAAGATTATCTTGATGAAAATACTACAAAAGTTTTTATTCGTCCTTCAATATCACCAGCAGTAGCGCCTATTTTCTTTGTGAAAAGGGATAGTTCATTAATACCATGTACTGATTATAGGGAATTGAATAAAATTACAATAAAAAAATCGCTATCCTCTCGCCCTCATTTCAGAATTGTTGGAGAGGCTTCGAACAGCTAAAATTTTCACTAAATTAGATCTACAAGGGGCATATAACTTAATCCGCATAAGACCTGGCGACGAGTGGAAGACTGCATTTCGTACCAAATATGGACATTATGAAAATTTTGTAATGCCTTTGGGGCTGTGTAATGCCCCTGCAACATTCCAACATTTTATAAATTATGTTTTTAGAGATCTAATTGATCAGTTTGTTGTTGTATATCTTGATGACATACTAATCTTCTCATATTCCCAGGAAGAACATCACCAACACGTGTGAACTGTGCTTGAGCATCTTCGTGAGCATCAGTTATACATTAAGCTGGAGAAGTGTGAATTCTATCAAACTCAGGTTCAGTTTTTGGGTTACATCATTTCACCTGAAGAAGATGGATCCTGACAAGATTCAGTCAAATTGTAGATTGGCCAACTCCAAGAAATATTAAAGAGGTTCAAAGGTTTATAGGTTTTGCCAACTTCTATAGATTCTTCATTAAAGATTTTTCCAAGATCATGGCACCAAATACTCTTTTAACCAAGAAGGTATTATCTTTCCATTGGTCTCCCGAAGCTGAAAATGCATTTTCCTTGATGAAGACAAAATTTACAACAGATCCCATACTAATTTATCCCAACCCGGAGCTCCATTTTGTTCTCAAAACAGATGCTTCAGATTTTGCAGTTGGGGTGATTTTGTCACAAAGAGTAGGAGAGAAGATGTTATTGCATCCATGTGCCTTTTTCTCCCATAAAAAGACTGCCTCAGAACAAAATTATGATGTGGGAAATAAAGAACAATTGGCCATTGTATCTGCATTCACTGAGTGGAGGCATTTGCTAGAGGGGGCCTCACACCAAGTGATTGTACTTACCGATCACCGAAATTTAGAGTTTGTTCAGTCTGCTAAGAGACTTTTAACCCGGCAAGCCAGGTGGAGCTTATTCCTGAATTGTTTTGATTTTGTATCTCTTACAGACCAGGATCCCGCAAAAGCTGATGCTCTATCCAGAGCATATATTAATGACTCTCCTCAAGTGGAATCAAAGTTAAACTTTTTAGGAGCTATTGGCACAGGTGAGCTGATATCTGATATCAATGAAGGCTACAGGACAATCCCATCCTTTTAAGTCCTCCTATAGATGTACATTTAGCCTACAGGAACAAATTATGGAAATACGAACATCATTTGTATGTACCAGCATCAGCACGATTAAAAGTACTGCAATTTGTCCATGACTCTACACTGTCAGGCCACAAGGGTGTTCAAAAAAGCCATGAACTGTTATCTCATTTTTTCTGGTGGCCAAAATGTAAAGAGGATGTTAAAAAATTTGTTCTATGTTGTAGTATTTGTGCCCGATCTAAGGTTCCTCATAGTTCTCCACTTGGACTCTTACAACCATTACTTATTCCCTCTCGTCCATGGGGGTCAATTTCCCTGGACTTTATTGTTGAGTTACCTCCATCAAAACGTATGACTACAATCTTAGTGGTGGTGGATCGACTCACAAAGATGGCCCACTTTGTGCCCTGTCATGGACTACCATCTGCAAAAGAAACAGCAGAATTGTTGATTAAAGAAGTGTTTCGACTACACATAGGGTACCTGATGATATGGTTTCAGATTCGGGGGTTCAATTTACTTCACGTTTTTTAAACCAATTTTGTACAGCTCTTGGTATAAAGATTAACCTGTCAACCACCTTCCATCCACAATCAAATGGTCAAACAAAGCGAACAATATTTAAGGTGTTATATTTGCCATCTGCAAGATGATTGGGTTGATGTTCTCCCAATGGCAGAATTTTCATATAATAACTCTCAACATTCCTCCACCAGAGCCCTTTTTTTTCCAATCTGGGGTATCACCCAAATCTGCTCCCTAATTTTCCACAGGATTGCATTATTCCTGCTTTTGCTGAAAGACTACAATCTCTACAAAGTAATCTTGAGGTGTTAAAAGAAACATTGCATCATGCCCAGGACAGTTACAAGAGAATTGCTGATAGGCACCATAAAGCTGCATCAGTTTTTAAGATTGGCGACAAAGTCTGGCTCTCTACACGAAATCTAAAAATAAGTGTGCCTGCTTCAAAACTAGGGCCAAAATTCATAGGTCCATTTAAGATGTTAGCTCAGGTCAATCCAGTTTCCTTTAGGCTTGAACTTCCAGAGTACATGAGGATTTATCCAGTTTTTCACAGCTCCCTGTTGAAACCAGTCATGCCAAATCCATTTCCTGGATGCATTTTACCTCCCCCAGATCCTGTCCGAGTAAAAGAACATGAAGAATTTTTGGTAGAGGGAATTCTGGATTCACGCAATCATTGAAACAAGCTTCAATATTTGATAAAATGGCAGTGGTATGGCCCAGAAAACAATTCATGGTAACCAAAAGAGAATGTTCATGCCCCTCAATTACTGAGTGAATTCCTTCAGAGATATCCAAATAAACTTGGCAAATTACCATCCAGAGGACGTTCTTGAAGGGGAGAATACTGTAAGGAATTGTATCTGACTATCACACCTCCGACTACAAGAGGTCACTATTTGTTTCTGATATGTCCTTAACCAAGATGGCCAGTGTTATCTCAGTGGACTCCATCTTGGATCCTGTTTCCTGTTTGGGCCTATAAATAGCCATTTACTGATTTAAACCATGCTTGAGTATTCTGCTTGCTCAGCTTCTGTTACTTATTCCTGCATACCTGATTTACCTGTCATTAACTTCTGGTGTACCAACATTGGCATACATCTGACTACCTGCTTGGATACTGACAGGATCTTCATCTACTGGTTTAGCTCCTGAATACCCAGCTGCTTATATACCTTCTTTTGGCTACTGGACTTCAGGTACGTTACCAGGGACGTGACAAGAGGTTTAATTACCATTTCTAGTGCTACTGCAGTGGCGGAAGGGGCATTTAAGAAAACCTGAGATATTGGTTATACATGGGATGCCTCTAACTGCAAAGAAAAAACAGTGGAAGATCCCAGGCTTCTATGTGAGCTTGGGGAGAACACAGTTTAGATTGTGTGTTCTTAGACCAAAAAGGTTTATTTTCCCCATATTTTTGGCAGATCTTTGTTCAAGATATTTCTGCATGCCAGAATGGGAATTTATGATTTAATTTTTCCCAACTAATGATAACCTACTATTTCCAAAGTACTTGTCTGTATATGGTTTTCATTTAGCCAATATTAACCTGAACTCCAGCTTACACTGACCCTTATATCTTGATATTCCAGGACCACCCCCCAAACCGTCCCCGAAGAGATTTTTTTTTTTATCACAAGTGTCCCAAACACTCCCAAAGTCAAACAGCAGGAATTTTTTTTTTAAATCTCAGCTGATAAACAGCCAACTTATTCATATCATTCATATATACGAGGTCTGTCTAAAAAGTTTGGTGAATGGTCTGATATATCTGTATGCAACACTTGCAACAAGGTCGCTCATGCGCGCTGACATGCATGGACATGTCTGGATCTGCCCCCAGTTGGGGTTTGCCTGAGGCCACCACCACACTGCCATTGCATTAATTTCAACAGTGTCCCAAGCAGTGTGCGTCGAACAGAAATTGAGCAATGACACAACATTAAGTTCTGCTTCAAACTGGGTCAATCGGCGAAGGTGACGCATTAATTGATGGTGAAAGTGTACAATTAATGCCGCATTCTACCTGGAAGTACTGAATTGTTTGTTGCAGCGCATCTGGCGCGTTAGGCAACAGATGATCCAGCCCGGAAATTGGGTGTTGTTGCACGACAATGCACCATCGCATTGTGCCATTCTTGTGCGCCAAATCTTGACTCAGCGTGGCGTGACTGTTTTGGATCACCCACCCTACTCCCCTGATCTTGCTCCTTCGTCTTAAAGGGGTCATGAAGGGATCACAGTTTGTGGACATCAAGGAGATTAAGGACTGTGTGACAGCACTTCTTGAGACAATTCCTAAAAAACACTATTCTGACAGTTTCCAGAAGCTGTACGAATGTTGTCAAATGTGTGTTGTGTCTTGTGGAGACTACTTCGAAGGCCAATAAAGATATTTCCAATGTGCATTCTGTTTTTGTGTTTTTATTATTACTTTCACCGAACTTTTTAGACAGACCTCATAACACTTCTCTTCTCGTATATCTCCTGAAATTACCAGGCAGTTTTAATTCAGTCCCTTGTTAAAAACAGCTCAGGTATTTCTATAACACATGCTGTTTTATTTTCCAATTACACTTTTTATATACTTTAGATTTCATAGGATATACTGTCCCACTGATGTAGTACTTTTTTGCTTTACAAACATATTTTCATCTTATCAGCCGCTTTTAGTTTCAATCGATAAGCTAAAGGAAAAAATCACCTCAGCTTCAAGTCCTCAAGTGTTACTATATCAAACACTGTTATATTTTCCAATGACACCTTTTATATAATTTAGATTTCATAAGATAGACTGTCCCACTGATATAGTACTTTTTTACTTCATACAGTATATATATATATATATATATATATATATATATATATATATATATACACACACACATTTTCAGCCGATTGTAATTTCAGCTTAAAAGTTACCTCAGCTACAGGTCTTTTAACCTACATCCAACAAAATACTTTCCACTTTTCTTCGGGAAAAACTCTGGAATACCACTCCATCTTCCACACTGCACGTCATGGTCCCGTCGACCTCTGGAGCAATAGAGAGGGGGAGACCACCAGCAGCACAGCTCTTCCACCGACACAGAACAGGTAAGCCGTTGGGATGTTATCCGAGATATCTTCAAATCATGGGCATCCAACAACACAAACCCTCACTGTCCCATCAGATCTCATCCACCTCGTGTCGGTCTGGTCACTCTCTACAAGAAAATGGCACCCCTTTGTCTCTGCTCTGAATCCCAGGACCTGGCGTCCATTTAGACTCACATGTCTGACACTGCTTCTCGGTGGGAGCCATCTGTTAGTCTACAATGCGCTGGCTGCATCTTCTGCAGATCACATGGGCATGCCACGGCTGCACACTCTGCTCAAATCCTTGGGAGCTAAGATCCGCGGATATAGTAATGCTGTGAGCCGGTCCCTTCTCAGGGGCACTTGCCGGCCCTTATCCTGCTCACCCTTGGAATCCGTAGGAGAGTTTTCCTGCTGGCATTAAAGCCCAGCTGGACGTCCATCCCTGCAATTGTTTTAATTTGTTTTCAAACATTGATTAGCTATTAATTGCTATTGCATTATTAATTATAGTTAAATGCTATTTTACTTGTTTTGTTGCGAAATTGTGTAAGTATTACTAGGTTATACATGTTTTACTGTCGGGTTTCAAAATACAAAAAAAACTAATTTATTAAAATTAACAATTATGTTTTGTAGACAAATCTTTATGTGAATAATGTAATTACTTTATGAAATTTATAATTAAATATAATATTCCCTGTAAAAATAATTAATGTCCATTTTAAAAAAAAATTACACTTTCAATGGTTCTACAGATGTGTCATCATACAACTTTGCTTACATTGCGCAAAATAGCCTTGTTTGGCACATAACAGACTGTGACTGAGCTGCACCAAGCATATTTTTCCTTAAATATGCATATTGTATGCACCATTAATGCAATAACAGTACAATGCATGGGTAAAATGGCTACTAGTGCTTCATGATTTTTATGGTTAGGCTAAAATAACAAAAAAAATGTGTTAACATTTTAGTGTCAACATGTTAAATGTTGACCTTTCAATGTGTTGACCAATTAACCCTGTCGACCTAAATACATGTCTACAGAATGATGGTTGACCTAGTTACCATGTCGACCTATTCACTGTCGACATTCAGCATGAGTCAAGCTTTTGGTGACCTTTTCAATGTCGACCTTTTCACTGTCAATCTTTTTTTTTTTGCCACACTCCTTTAATAGATCTCATTCATATATTGCTCCAATTTGGAACAAATTTGCATGATACCTTATGTGTATTGCTCTCACTGAGATTGTATACTACTCTGCTTACTAATATGAGCTTATTTTGTCTTCAATAAATTCATTTTATATACTCATTTTCACTTTAGCCTTCTGTACAGAAGGTACACACATGTGTATTATATATAGTGCCTAAAGGTATTACACTATATATCCAAAGGAAAGTATACTTTATATTGTTCCTAGTACATCTACCGTAGTATTCCCATTGTACTTCCCATTCCCCCTAATTTTTATACATTAACATGATAACATAATTAAGTCTTGTCGCACTGTGCTCCACTGCAGTGTGAAGAGGAGCCAGCCACCCAACTAGTACATAGCCAAGCCTGGAACAGCCAGTAGGAGGACAGTGTTGCTGACCATCAAACTCAGTGTGCAACAGGAGATGAGACCAAAGGCAAGCAGGTAGGTATGCTGGCACTGCCTGTGAGGGTGGTAGGTGAGGGGGCAATGAGCTGATAGGGGGCTAGTGTGTGCTAAGAGAGGGTCAGTGTATGCTGGGAGGGTTGGATTCATGCTAGGTTGGTCATTGCATGCTGGTAAGGAGGCGGTGAGAGCTGGCAGTTGTTGGTGAGTGCTGGGAGGGAGGCACGAGTTAGATAGTCCCTTGGGGTATAATAAGCTATATATATCAACTAATGGAGTTATTCATTTTCAAGTAAGTCTGGCTTTATTTATTTATTACCAGTTATTTATATAGTGCACACATATTCCACAGCGCTTTACAGAGAATATTTGTCCATTCACATCAGTCACTGCCCCAGTGGAGCTTACAAGCTATATTCCCTACCACATGCTCACATACATACACACAGGGCCGGCCCGCCCGTTATGCCGATTACGCATGTGTGTAGGGTGCCAGCCAGCAGAGGGCGCTCAATCCCCAGCACGGCCAAACTTCCAGGAACCCTCCTCCCGCTGCCACACTCCTTCCTGTCCCGTCGTTCCCCCAAGCCACACTCCTTCCCCCGTCCCTCAGCGACACACTTCCCCCCGGCGCGCCACACTCCTTCCTGCGGCCGCAGCAGGGAGTCTCCATTTCCCAGGTACCAGCTGAGATTTTACCAGTGGGCGCCCGGTACCCACAGCGGCAGCAGGAGCTCACTCCTCAGCTCCGGCTAGGATTCCCCCACGGGCACTATGTGAGAGAAGTCATGCGTCTCTCTCATAGTAACGAGGAGCGGTGGACGGCAGCGGACGCAGGATCGGAGCTTAAGGTAAGTAAACTTATTTTTTGTTTTGCTCAGCTGTATTACTGGGGGCGCTACCACAGGGGCTGCTGGGGGTACTACTACACGGGCTGCTGGGGGCACTACTACAGGGGCTACTGGGTGTACTGCTACTGGGGTCACTACTACAGGGGCTGCTGGGGGCACTACAACAGGAGGGGCTGCTGGGGGCACTACTACAGGGGCTGCTGGGGGCACTATTACAGGGGTTACTGGGGGCACTATTACAGGGGCTACTGGGGGCACTACTATAGGGGCTACTGGGGGCACTACTACAGGGGCTGCTGGGGGCACTACTACATTGGCTGCTGGGGGCACTATTACAGGGGCTACTGAGGGCACTATCACAGGGGCACTACTACTGGAGGCACTACTGGAAGCAATATTACAGGGGCACTACAACTAGGGCTAAATTCTTGGGTCATTATTATAGGGGCACTTTTACAGGGGGCATTACTACTGGGGCAATTTTACAGGGGGCATTACTACTGGGGCAATTTTACAGGAGGCATTACTACTGGGGGCACTATTACAGAGAGCATTACTTTTGAGGGCACTACTACAGGGGGCATTACTACTGGGGCCACTACTAATGGGGGCATTGCAGAAGGGGCACCACTACTGACGGCACTGCAGAAGGGGTACCACTGCTGTGGGCATTATGCATAAGTGCCATTACTGCTGTAGGCATTGTATTAGGGGCACTACTACTGTGGACATTGTGTATAAGGGGCACTACTACTGTGGGCATTGTGTATAAGGGGCACTAATGTTGGCATTGTGTAAAATGGGCACTAATGTTGGCATTGTGTAAAAGGGGCACTACTGTGTCTCACAACATAAATAAGAGATACTACTATGTGGTGTAATGTGAATCAGGTGCACTGTGTGGTGTAATGTGAATAAGATTGTGCTGTGTGGTGTATTTTGAATTGGGAATATTATTGTGTGCCCACGCCCCTTTCTTTTGAGACCTTTCCTTTAGCATACCTCCCAACCATCCCTATTTTGGCAACAAAATGTTTGAGATGGGGGGGTAAATGGTGAATAGATGACATATGCATGCATGCAGCATCTATTCACTGGAGAAGGGACTGGGAGCATGCCCAGCAGCTCCAAGAGCAATGGGCATGTACCCAGCATGACTGGCGCTCATGATTATGGCTTTTCCCATGAGACCACACCCCTTTCCTTTGTCGGGTGCATGCACCTTCTGAGTGTGCAAATTCAGCCAGGGGGCGCCAAAATGTATCTTCGCTTACCAAAAATATTAGGCTCGGGCCGGCCCTGCATACACACTAAGGTAAATTTTGTTGGGAGCCAATTAACCTACCAGTATATTTATGGTATGTAGGAGGAAATTGGAGTATCTGGAGAATCTGGAGAGCATGTGAAACCCATGCAAGCACAGGGAGATATACAAACACCACACAGGTAGGGCTGCAGTGGAAATCAAACCCACAACCTCAATGCTGTGAGGCAGTAATGCTAGTCATTACTAGAGATGTGCACCGAACCCGTGTTTTGGATCTGTATCTCCTTGTGTTTTGGATCTGGATTTGGTTTTGCCAAAACCACCCCTTGCGTGTTTTGGTTTTGGATCTGTATTTTTTCTTTAAAAAAATCATAAAAACTGCTAAAAGTACATAATTTGGGCCTGTTTTTGTTCCTACCGTATTATTAACCTCAATAACATTTATTTCCACTCATTTCCAGGCAATTTTGACCACCTCACAGCTTACAATATTGATTTTTTTTCATCTAATTGAGGGCCAAAAGGTTGCATCCAGCTAGCTGGCTCATAACTGAGTGATAAATAGAGTTAAGGATTGTGCAAAGATGATGGTTGGGGTACCCCTTGCGGATTGAAGAATTGATAGTTGATAGTTGGCGCAGCCACTGACTGAAGATCAGTTGATACTTGATAATTGGTGCAGCCACTGACTGAAGAATTGATAGTTGGTGCAGACACTGGCTGAAGTAAGAAGAGTTGATACTTGACTGAAGAATTCATTGTTGGCACAGACACTGGCTGAAGTAAGAAGAGTTGATAATTGGTGCAGCCACTGGCTTTAAGAATTGATAGTTGATAGGATAGTTAATTGTTGATGCAGCCTCTGGACTGAGTGCTAGTGTAATACAGAGCTACAGTATGATTAGGAAGGAACCAGTCCTGCAGCAACCTTGAGGGCTGGAACTCTTGGCAAGTTGCGTCCATTACAGCCTTGAGGGCTGGTGAGGAGTGATGACAGGTGGCCTTTGGGCCGTGAAAAAGGATGCGGCCTTTGGGCCATGTAGCAGCCTTGAGGGCTGAGAACTCTTGGCTGAATGTCACTGTTGTGCGACTTGTGTTGACAGGTTGACACAACAAGCAGCAGTTGGTTCAGACTTTCCTTTAAAAAAAAATTAAAGGGGCATGCAGGAGACGCTGTCTGTGGCCATTACAATTTTTGGACATTCATAAACCATAACATTAAAAATGTCAAGTAGCAATGCCTCAAACAGCACATAATGCAAAGGAAAAAGGTGCAAGATGGAATTGTCCTTGGGACCTCAAAATCACCCTTAAGTTGTATGTATGAAACAGGATATTCACAGTTTAACAAACCAATCACTCCAGCAACAGGGACTGCCACTTGTGGCTGAAATTATAGATTTTTTTGGATCCCCCACAAAACAAGCTGCACAGTGGACATTGGTGGCAATGATCCCATACACAAACTGGTTTTATAATACATTAGATTAAATGTCATCATCGTCATCCCCATCAGTGTGCATATCCTACTCTTCTTCACACATTTTAATTTGTCCCCGCTGGAATTCACCATTATAGACGCATCTATATTTTTTGGACTGGTAAAGGTCTTCCTCGTGGAATTTGTAATTCATTTTGATGAACATCATCTTTTCCACAGTTTGGGGAAGTAACCTCCTACGATGATCACGGACAAGGTTCCCGGCTGCGCTGAAAACTCTTTCAGAGTACACACTGGAAGGTGGGCAACTTAAGTACAGCAAAGCCAGTTTGTGTAAGGGATTCCAAATTGCCTCTTTTTCCTGCCAGTAGTGAAAGTAACTGAGTGACATGCCTATTTAGATGCTATCCCTAAAATAATCATCCACCATTCTCTGAATGGTGACCGTATCAGACAAAGTCACGGAACACATGTCACACATTGTAGCCAGTTCTTTCAGACCCAACCAGATGTCATGAGGTTTTGCTGACTGATCTACATCACCACCAGCAGTGGGACTCTTAGGAAAATGTAGTTTTTTCAAGGCAGCTGTAGAAAATGCAGGAGGAGATGCTGCCGTGTAACGTTCCGCTTAAGCTGACAATTTTTCACAACCAGCTCTTTGCATCTTTCAGATTTATGTCCATTGGAAAGAGAGATACAAGGTATGACTTAAACCTAGGATCAAGTATGGTCGCCAAAATATAGTGATCTGATTTCAAGAGATTGACAACCCTTGGATCCTGTCGAAGCGAATGAAGGACTTGATCTACAAGTCCGACTTAGCGGAATCACTCCATTTCAACTCCTCCTTCACTTTCTCCAGCTGCTTTTGCAAATGTCTGATTAGCGGAATGACCTGACTCAACCTAGCAGTGTCTGAACTTGCCACATGTGAAGTTAGTTCAAAGGGTTTGAGAACCTTGCACAACACGGAAATTATTCTCCACTGCACTTGACTAAGGTGCATTTCTGCTCCTCTCCCTATGTCATAGGCTGCAGTGTAGCCTTGGATGGCCTTTTTCTGCTCCTCCATCCGCTGAAGCATAAAGAGGGTAGAATTACATCTATTTGCTACCTCTTGCTTCAGCTGATGCAGGGCAAATTCAACAGTTTTTGCTGGTGCTGCAATCTTATACACGCAGTTCTGAATGTCGAAAATGTCCAGAAATCTTTCGGGCCACCAAGAGCATCTCCTGCACACCCCAGTCATTTTATTTTTAAATGTTGCACCACCAAATTCATTGTATGAGCAAAACATGGGATGTGTTCAAATTCGCCCAGATGTAATGCTCACATAATATTGGTGGCATCACAAATCCTGAGGAGAGTCCAGGTGGGTTAAGCCATTTTGCAATGATTTCCCTGAGTTTTTCCAAGAGGTTCTCAGCGGTATGCCTCTAAGATCTGGCATTTGTTAGATGCTCCTTCATATGATCCTCAAAAGAAGAAGGAATTTACCAATAAATAGATGTCAAATGAGTGGAATAATTTATATAATTCTTACTCACATCTAAATAATAGACATCAGTCTCCTCTTTTAACTCTTCTTATATAGGGGATGAGCCTTCTGAGTTCTATGCAAATCAATAATCCCTCCAAGAAAACAATCACAAACAGGAATATCCCATAGTGTAATACATAAAAGATTTATTTTACATATAAATACAAACGACAGAATGCCTATGTACCTTTGAGGGCCTTCAGACCAAGGCAGGATGAAAAGCATTTATATGGATAATCCCATATTCTGGATTAGGAAAACCCAATGAGCAGCCCTTCCCTGTCTCTGTCCAAAATCCCCATTTGTTGTCCAGGACCTCTGCAGTCACCGTGACGCGTTTCAGCACTCAGCCTTTATCAAAGTGTGATTAAAATGAAGATATTCCTTACTTAAATAGCCCATAACATATAGCTCCACCCCTTTTGGTGATTAAGGCAGCCTTTCCCAATTGGCCCAAGTAGCTGCCATTCACCCAGCCATTATTCCATGCAGCCAGGTGCCTCATCGTGTAGCGGAAGTGACGCACCGTCCAACTTGCATCCACCCCCTGCACACGTGACTCATTGAAAACAGACGGCAAGCTCACATAGCTGCACCCAAACTATTCACCTCCGGCGCACTCGTCGTCACGCTGGAAGTGACCTAGTCGCAGCAACACATGCCACGTGGATCTTCTGCCTCCAGTGCCGTAACAGTCGTGCCAGAAGTGACCCATTGTGCACCCGCATTTATATCCTACTTCATAGTTGTCACCCTGCACTATATAGGAAGTGCCTCTTACATCTCCTTCCGGGACCTTCCTTATTTTATAGGGAAAAAAAAAATTCTTATACCAGGAAGTGTCCTATGCGTTCCACGTCTGGAATGCATAAGATAAAGTGCTATTTGGGTGCAGTGTAATGCAATAAATATAATAAATAAAGATGCAGTAAATATGCAGTAAATACAATAAAACCTTATGTAAGATAATAAAAACATAACAATAAATAATCATCAAATGTAGAAAGGCATTAAAAAAGGTTATTAAGACCATTTATAAAAACCACTTAAGTTCAAAATCACTATTTAGACCCCTAGGTTCTAGGGTCTTAAATTCATAGATGAATCTCATCTCTGCCTGTGCGAGAGCTTTTTCACTACCTTTTATTCTCCAATTTCCATGAACTTTTTTTTATCCCTATCATAGATTTAATGTCTGATACGGAGCACCTATGTTTGTCTTTAAAATGTAATGATACTGAGTGTTTGTCAAAGCCCTTCTTAATATTACGAAGATGCTCAGACCACCTGTCCCTCAATCTTCATGTGGTTTTACCCACATATTGCATGTCGCAACAGCACTCTATTAAGTATATAGAATTTGTACTATTGCAAGTCTTATTTTATAATTTAGGTCCCGGAAGGAGATGTAAGAAGGATTGTCCGGCACTTCCTATATAGTGCAGGGTGACAACTATGAAGTAGGATATAAATGCGGGTGCACAATGGGTCACTTCTGGCACAACTGTTATGGCACCGGAGGCAGAAGATCCACGTGGCATGTGTTGCTGAGGTGGAATTGCCGTGGATAACTTCCGGCGCGACTGCTAGTGCGCCGGAGTCAATGGACTCACGTGTTATTCCAGCTGCGACTAGGTCACTTACGGCGTGATGACGAGTGCGCCAGAGGTGAATAGTCTGGGTGCAGCTATGTGAGCTTGCCGTCTGTTTTCAATGAGTCACGTGTGCCGGGGGGGATGCGAGTTGGACGGTGCATCACTTCCAGTACACGATGAGACACCTGGCTACATGGAATAATGGCTGGGAGAATGGCAGCTACTTGGGCCAATTGGGAAAGGCTGCCTTAATCACCAAAAGGGGTGGAGCTATATGTTATGGGCTATTAAAGTCAAGAATATCTTCATTTTAATCACACTTTGATAAAGGCTGAGTGCTGAAACGCATCAGTGTGACTGCAGAGGTCCTGGACAACAATTGGGAATTTGGACAGAGACACAGAAGGACTGCTCATTGGGTTTTCCTAATACGGAATATGGGATTATCCATATAAATGCTTTTCATCCCGCCTTGGTCTGAAGACCCTCAAAGGTACACAGGCATTCTGTCGTTTGTATTTATATGTAAAATAAATCTTTTATGTATTACACTATGGGATATTCCTGTTTGTGATTGTTTTCTTGGAGGGATTATTGATTCACATAGAACTCAGAAGGCTCATCCCCTATATAAGAAGAGTTAAAAGAGGAGACGGATGTCTATTTAGATGTGAGTAAGAATTATATAAATTATTCCACTCATTTGACATCTATTTATTGGTAAATTCCTTCTTCTTTTGAGGATCATATGAAGGAGTTTTTTTGTCAAGAAGAGGATTGGTCTATGGACAGATTATAGGACATGATCTATGGACATATACATGAGAGGCTGAAAGTAACTACGGTATCCTAAAAAGAATTTGCGCTTAGTAATCCTTTTTTTTATGTCATAGTCTTTGTAATGTGGTGGGGATCACATTTGTACTAAGCAGCATTTTCACTTGTTGTTCAGCGCAGAATATATTTTGTTTCATTCATATTTGTTAGATGCTGTTGGAGGCAATACACCTACCCAGTGGGCTGTCACAGTCATGTAATCTTTAGATTGCCCTGTCCCACTTGTCCACATATCTATGGTTAAGTAGACAGTGGGCACAACGGCATTTTGGAGGACATTAATAAGGTTTTCTTTAATGTCCTTGTACAGATTGGGAATTACTATTCTAGAGAAGTGGAATCTAGAAGGGACACGGTAGCAGGGACACAGGACCTCCATTAACTGTCTAAAACCCACTACATTAATGGTGGATACTGGACACACATCTAATACCAGCATAGCTGTTATGGCGTCAGTAATCCGCTGTGCAACTGGGTGTTTGCTGTCAAATTTGTTTGCCAATGCAAAGGATTGTGTGACAGTCAATTGTTTGGTTGAACCTGAACTAGTAAACGTAGTCTTCTCCTTGGTACCCTTCTGGGATGAAGATCCACACATAGCAACAGCAGCAGCAGCAGGGGGCATAAAACTCAAGGATCCTTCTTAGGAACAATGAATAGGAGAGCAGTCAGTCCTTATGATATTGGATGCAGGACTACTTCCGATCATGAATGAGTATGTTGATGATGATGATGCAGGTGTTGGTGGTGGATATTGCAGGCACTTGGATCCAGATAGAATGGAACAGCTAGGTGACACTGGACTTATTGTTGTTCAGATTTTTGTCCACAAAGTTTCTATACCCTTTCCAATTTGATGAATGTGCTGCAAGTAACGTAACAGGGAGGAGGTTCCAAGATGGTTAAGATCCTTACCTCTACTCACTGTTCCATGCAGTGGTTACAAATAGCTTGGCAAAGGTTGTCCAGATTTGAGTGGAATTTATTCCAAACACGAGATGTGGATTTTTTGGTCCTTTGCCCAGGCATGGCAACAATGGGATTTTCCCACCATGGGCAACAGCTGTTGCCTGATTCACAGTTTTTACACAAACATCCTCGCCATCAACAAACTCATCATCTTCAACATCCTCATCATCCTTGTTGTTATCGCCAACTACATAAATATCCTCCTCATCCTCCTTGTGCAATTCCACAGAAGCATCCTCAATTTCTACATCAGCATTTTGACTTGTGCTGCTCATCCCCACATTTGCAGAGGGCACACAAATGGTGGAAAGAGGATCCTCTTCAAGTACAGTCTTAGAAAGGTCAGGCTCACACATAGCAACCACGGATACACTTGGACTCTCCAGGGTCTTACTCGTCTTAACAATTTGCATTTTTCTGTAACTCTCCTACAAACAGAAGGGCTTAAATCATCACTAGAATGACCAGTCATAAATAATAAAGGCCAAGGCCTTATCCTTTCATTGTTACGTCATGTAGTAAATGGCATATTGCCAATTTTTTGTTTCTCTAAAGCTGACTTAGCTTTAGATTTTTTTTCTGTAACAGGGTAAAAGTTGATTTTTTTAACCTGACTTTTTGGCCTGACTTAAGTCCTGGTACATCAGCCTTCATAGATGACGTTGACGGCCTTGCATTATCATCATGATTGTTGCCGGTAGCTACAAGACTGTTATGTGGATCCTGCTCTCCTATCATGTGGCTGTCCTCCATACTGTTGCATTACTACCTGTAGGGATATGAACATAGAATGAAGCTAAGCATGTGTGAAGGTGACTGTTCACTGGATGTGAGCCCTGTTGGGTACATTTGTGAGGCTAGAATTTTATCCCTGGCATTATATAGCTGTATAGTAATTAGTCAATAATAGATATCTGGTTCCTGAACTGATTATTAGTGACTATCCTTTCTTTTTCTCATGAACATTTTTATTGTTGGAGAATATATATATATATATATATATATATATATATATGTATTGTTATTAGGCATGGCACTTAGTGCCTGTAGTATTTTATGTGGATTATGACAGAAGTTTGGTAGATCCCTTCTGTGATGTCTAATTAAATTATATTGTACAAAATCTTATTTTTGCCAGATAAACAGGGTAAACAGGATAAATGACGATGTTGAATGGTATAATATTTCAGATAATTAATTGCACTTCTTATAACTAGCTACATATAAATTACTTGACTGCCTAATTGGTATGGATGAGTGATATATAACCCTTTTTTTTTTTTATTGAAAAGTTTTTTTATGAGAAAGATATACTTCTATAAGGATGTATATATACTGTGTGAGCAAAATATAAAATCATGGCTCTGTATTATTAAACTTGATTTATTGCATTTAGCCCTTATGGAGGAAAGTATTTCCCTGTTTGTTTCCTCTGAAAGGTTAGCAATTTATCATGGATAACTTTGGATCATCGCATATGGAGGTACCTGATGAGTTAATGCAGCAGCTGCTGCACTGCCACACTAGCAAAACAGGATTTATAAGGAGCTACAGGGATGGCACCTTTACATAGATTCTGAGGAAGCCGCTAAGTAACCAAAAGAGGTGGAGAAACTAGTTAATCACTATGCTGATGTGGAGAGAAATCTAAGCAGGAGAAGGTGTGTTGTTTTTGGTGATCCCCTGTGTGTCCAGGACTATTGTACATCCAACTATCCATTTCTAAGGTTCTGGATGTGATGGATACACAGAGTTGGCTAATATATAGCCAGTTACTCTGCTGCCTGCAGACTGAGTGGGAGCTCTTTACATATATATTGCACACCACATCATCGTGATTCAGAATCTGCTAGACAAGGACAGCAGGCTGGTTGGATGATCAGCATATTCTATGCACGCTGATATAACGAATGTTTCTGGGATCACGTAAGACATATGCTTGGATGTTATTTGCTATACATATATTTCTGCATGCATGCTTTTTTAATTTACTTATTCCGGAAAGTAACAACAAAGTAACAACAAATAAATCTTTTTGGCACACCTGTTGAAATTACTCTCCATGAACTGTTATCCCCAACACTAATGGGGTTGAATTTATTTGTATGATCTGGATAACTAATTGTGGCATTTGCAAATTAGATGTCCTAACAAAAAACATCTTCAGTTATTCATATTTTCTTTTTTCTGTGTTTTTCCACATATATACATTTTAAATTTTTTTCTGGACAGTACATATATGACAACACACTCAAAATCTAGGGTGACATCTGTATAGCTAATAACCGCTGTAAAGAATCAAGTGTATAAGTAGGACGAATGTTTAGTCGTAGGCAGATGAGTATTTTTATATATATATATATATATATATATATATATATATATATGTATACACACACACATATATATTCTTTTGGATAGTGTGTATTAATTGTGTTAGCCATACATATGGTGACTTTTTACTGTTTATATTAATTGTTTTTCCTGTTTATTTATTTATATACATATTAATATAGAACATTTTTAGATATTTTTTTTCTTTTGTTTATTTTGATGTATTTTAATAAATTGTATTTTGACTAGTTGCGGATAATGCACATAACCAACCACACACACAAAAAAATTGTTTTTATTTTCACACTGGTGGTGTGGCAGGCTAACATGCGCACACAATTTTTTAATTTATTTTCACACTGGTGCTGTGGCAGGCTAACATGCGCACAAAAAATTGTTTTTATTTTTTGACTGGTGGTGTGGCTAACAAGCACACACACAAAAAAAATTATTTTCACATTGGTGGTGTAAAAAGCTACCACCCACACACAAAAAAACATTTTCACACTGGTGGTGTGGCAGGCTAATACGCACACTCTAAAAAATTGATTTTATGTTCACACTGGTGGTGTGGCTAAAACGCATACACAGAAAATTGATTTTAATTTTTTTACACTGGGGGTGAAGAAGAGCACACCCTGGACAACACAGCAGAACAGCCAGCCAGCTCATATAGACAACAGCCAGCCAGTCCCAATATGGATTAATATGGACAACAGCCAGCCAGTCCCTATGGACAGGACAACAGCCAGCCCATCCCTATGGACAGGACAACAGCCAGCCCCTAAGGACAACAGCCAGCCCCTATGGATAGGACAACAGCCCGTCCATATATGGTATGGATTGGACAATAGCCAGCCACCCCACAATTATTATGCACAACAGCAGTGCAGCACAGCTCCCACCACAACCTCACCAGTCACAATTATGTATTAGCAGTGCAGCACAGCTCCCAGCTCCCTCCCTCTTCACAGCCAGAATGAAAAACAGTGGTGATCACGGAACCTTGATACAATCCAAAACTTGCAAGAATCTGACAGCAGGATGATGACATTCTGCCTAGTTTTGAGATCTGAGTCAGGTGGGAAAATTCGATCCAACTCGGATCTGCCTCGGATCTGCTAAGTTCAGGTGGGTTCGGTTCTCAGGGAACCGAACCCGCTCATCTCTAATTTTGACTACCTCACAGCTCACAATATTGATTTTTTTCATCTAGTTTAGGGCCAAAAGGTTGCATCCAGCTAGCTGGCTGACTAAGCTAAGCAACAGCAGTGGCGGCACTAACATGTGGCAGTTCAGCTTCCAACATGGCACTGAGTGGCATTGCAGTGGTAGACAGGATTGCAGCTTAATAAACTATACGACCCCTAGGAATTTTAAAAACCAAGAATGTGTTCCTAAACTAGGTCAGAGGCCCGATGGAGTTGGAATATATTTATGGACTGAAGACAGGGAAAGGATGCAAGGATTGATTAGTTTTCAATTTGTTTAATGTTTTGATTCTTAAAAAATTGTATGAGGGTAGATCAATATAGGATCAAGTTTTTCAGTTCCTAAATTACATCTTCGATCTGGAGGAGTTTTTTAAAAAATTTTATACATCTAATAAAAATGAGGTGGCCTTGCTTGTGGAGGTGCTTCTAGAACATACTGTAAACAGATGTTTACTAGTTCGTAGTTGTACTCTGGGGGTTGTTAGGGATAATAGGACAAAGACCTGCTGTTTACATCAGAGGAAAGCAGCCTGTAGTTCTCCAGCTGAACTAGAAGTCCCAGCATCTGTGATGTTTGCTGGGCCTACTGAAAGTTATTTGTCAACAACACTTGGCGTGCTTCATGTTACCCTGCTTTACGCACTGTATGTAACACGTAAATATGTATGTATGTGAGCAATATACACAACTAATTTTTGTAATAAACGTAATTGCACTTTATTGCACACATCCTGGCAGGAAGATGCTCTGTGCTGCTGCCCATCAACTTGGTGGTTCAGAATTTTCTTTAAAAAATGAAAGGGCATGCAGGAGATGCTGTCTGTGTCCATTACAATTTCTGGACATTCATAAACCATAAAATTAAAAATGTCAGGCAGCATTGCCCCAAACAGCACATAATGCAAAGAAAAGAGGTGCAATATGAAATTGTCCTTGGGCCCTCCCACCCACCCTTATGTTGTATATATGAAACAGGACACTCACAGTTTAACAAACCAATCACTTCAGCGACAGGGACTGCCACTTGCAGCTGAAATTATTGGTTTGTTTGGACCCCCACAAAACAAGCTGCCAATGCGCACTGGACATTAGTGGCAACAATCCCATACACAAACTGGCTTTACATTTACAACATAGGTAAGATCAGATGTCATCATAGTCGTCATCATCATCCCCATCAGTGTTTACATCCTCTTCTTCACACAATATTAATTTGTCTCCGCTATCCACCATTACAGGCGCCTCTGTATTTTTTTTTTTTACTTAATTGCTGGTAAAGGTCTTCCTTCTGGAATTTGGAATTAATTTTGATAAACATAATCTTTTTCACATTTTGGTGAAGTCACTTTCTGAAGTAACCTTCTGTGCCGGAAACTCTTTCAGAGTACACACTGGAGGGTGTGCAACTTAAGTCAAGCAAAGAAAGTTTGTGTAAGGTACTCCAAATTACCTCTTTTTCCTGTCAGTAGTGAAACGGACTGTCTGACATGCCTATTTGGATACTATCCCTAAAATAATCATCCACCATTCTCTGAATGGTGACCGTATCAGACAAAGTCACGGTAGACATGTCACTACTTGTAGGCAGTTCTTTCAGACCCAACCAGATGTCATGTAGTTTTGCTGACTGATCTGCATCACCACCAGCAGTGGGTCTCTTAGGAAAATGTAGTGTTTTCCTGGCAGCTGTAGAAACTGAAGGAGGAGATGCTGCCGTGTCACGTGCCCTTGAGCTGACAATTATTTCAACAACAGCTCTTTGCATCTTTTCAGATTTATGTCCATTGGAAAGAAAGACACAAGGTATGACTTAAACCTAGGATCAAGTATGGTCGCCAAAATGAATGCGCTGCAAGTGACGTAAGAGGGAGGAGGTTTCTAGATGGTAAAGATCCTTACCTCTACTCACTCTTGCTTTGCAAAGGTTACAGATGACTTGACAACTGTTGTCCGGATTTAGGTGGACATAATTCCACACATGAGAAGTGGATATTTTTGTCTTTTGCCCCGGCATGATAACAATGGGCTTTACCTTTTTCCTACCATGGGCAACAACTGTTGCCAGATTTACACAACATCCTCTGCATCAACATCCTCATCATCCTTGTTAGTGCCAACTATGGAAATATCCTCCTCATCCTCCTGGTACAATTCCACAGAAGCATCCTAGATTTCTACGTCAACATGTTGACTTGTGCTGTTCATCCCCACATTTTCAGAGGGCACACAAATGGTGGAAGGAGGATCCTCTTCAAGTACAGTATTAGAAAGGTCAGGCTCACACATGGCAACCGTTGACACACTTGGACTCTCCTCAGGGATCTGTGACTTTTCTGAGCTCACAGTTTGTTCATGTGCCTTAGCGATTTTCATTTTTGTGACACTTCTACAGGGAGAAAGGCTTACATAATCATAGGATGCAGAATCACCAGTCATAAATAATAAAGGCCAAGGCCTTATCCTTTACTTGCCACTTTGTGTAGAAAATGGCATATTGCCATTTTTTTGTTTCTCTGCAGTTAAGTTAGCTGTAATTTTGTTTCCTTTAACACTGTAAAACATTGCTCATCTGATTTTAGATGCCCTGACTTAAGCCCTGTATGCCCTTGGGTATCGGCTTTAGTAGATGATGTAGGTGGACTAGTATCATCATGACTGGTGGCACTGGCAGCATCTCCAGCACTAGTATGTGGTTCCTGCTCTCCTCTCAACTGATCGTTCTCCATATAAACAAACACGAATTAAGTGGGGTACAGCACACATCAATTTGTACCAATTTTAAATATTACACTGCGGTATCAGTGAAATACAGTGTCACAAGATTTTTTTATGAAAAAGAATAGAATAACACTGCTTTTCCACTAACAGTGTCACAATATTTTTTACGAATACACTGCGTTTTCCAATTACAGTGTCACAATATTTTTAACGAATACACTGCATTTCCACCAACAGTGGCACAATATTTTTTATGAATACACTGCATTTTCCACTTACAGTGTTACAAACAATATGTGTATGGATATTACACTGCGGTCTGACAGGCAGTGTCACAGTAAAAAAATAATATAGTACACTGGGGTACAGCACAAAAATATATATATATTATTTTTTTATTAATTATATTATTAGCTTTTATTTTTTTATACATGAGGCAACCTTGGATGGACAGAGCACCTTTGGTTGGACACAGCAGCCCCTGCCCCAGGATGGACACAGAATCCACTGGATGGACACAGCAGCCCCTGCCCTGGATGGACACAGCAGCCCCTGCCCTGGATGGACACAGCAGCCCCTGCCCTGGATGGACACAGTAGCCCCTGGATGGACACAGTAGCCCCTGGATGGACACAGCAGCCCCTGGATGAACACAGCAGCCACTGCCCCTGGATGGATGCAGCAACCCCTGGATGGACACAGAAACCCCTGGATGGACACTACAGCCCCTGCCCTGGATGGACACAGCAGCCACTGCCCCTGGATGGACACAGCAACCCCAGCCCCTGGATGGACACAGCAACCCCAGCCCCTGGATGGACACAGCAACCCCAGCCCCTGGATGGACACAGCAGTCCCTGGATGGATACAGCAGCCCCTGAATGGACACAACCACCCCTGGATGGACACAGCAGCCCCTGAATGGACACAGAAGCCCCTGCCCTTGATGGACAGCAGCCACTGCCCCTGGATGGACACCCTGCCCTGGACAGATACAGCAGCTCTTGGATGGACTCTACACTCTCCACAGCCGGAGTGAAAATGGCGCCGATCGTGGGGACTTTTATATAATCCAAAACGTGAGAATCCGACAGAGGGAGGATGATGTTTTGCCTCGCTTTGAGATCTGAGTCAGGCGGGAAAACCTGAGCTGGACTCGGTTCTCGCCTCAGATCTGCAAGTTCGGGTGAGTCCAGTTCTCTTAGAACCGAACCCGCTCATCTCTAGTCATTAGACCAGCTGTGCTTTATGCTTGTATTAGAAATGATAGTTAGTATGCTCCGTGACAGCAGTAGGCATGCATGCTCACTCTGGGGGACTGGTGCAGAGAGGTGTCTCTAGGGAAGCTTTGGAAGGGGCGCCTTTAAAATTTTGTTATGGTGCCCATAAAGTTCTAGTTACACACATGGGTGAAGCATTCTGAGGAGAGTGACAGTCAGTGTTCTGCAGCTTTTTTCTGGATGGAAAGGAAACCATCTGCAGATTTTGTAAACAGAGCTGTTCGGTATCTGAGGGTGCTGATACCGAAACTGAAAATGGCTGTGCACCGATGCTTCCCATCCAACCTGATGGAGCTTGAGAGGTTCTGCAAAGAGGAATGGGAGAAATTGCCCAAAGATAGGTGTGCCAAGCTTGTGGCATCATATTCAAAAAAACTTGAGGCTGTAATTGCTGCCAAAGGTGCATCAACAAATTATTGAGCAAATGCTTATGTACATGTGATTTCTTAGTTGTATTTTTTTTTATTAAATTAGCAAAAATCCCAAAAAAACTTTTTACACGTTGCCATTATGGGATATTGGGGCAGATGTATGAAGCTGTGGAAAGTGATAAAGTGCAGAGTGATAAATGACCAACCAATCCGCTCCCACCTGTCATTTTTCAAACGCAGCCTGTAACATGGCAGTTGTGAGCTGATTTGTTGGTCGTTTATCACTCTGCACTTTATCACCTTCCACAGCTTCATACATCTGCCCCATTGTGTGTAGAATTTTGAGGACAAAAATGAATTTATTCCATTTTGGAATAAGGCTGTAACATAACAAAATGTGGAAAAAGTGAAGAGTTATGAATACTTTCCGGATGCACTGTATATGACTAGAACAGGTCTCTTAGAAAGTTGTGCATAACATCATCTATGACCTAAATACATAGCTCAAATATCGAAGATGTGAAAGGAGTGACATTACATAACCAGTACAGGCCAAGTTGTTTTCCAGTAACACAAAATCTTGCTCAAATTATTTATGTTCAGAGGGTATCAGTGATAAGAGATAAAAAATATATATTCTAAAAATGTAAATTTCAAAACCATCACAATTTACCTCCTCCACATGAGACAGAACACTCAGATCGGATGATGGCCCATGTGTAGTTGTGCTTTGGCATCAGTTTCTTCTCACTTTCTGATTTGGGCATTGAGAACTCCCAGATCATTCCAGGGTTTTTACCTTGTAACAGTATCTAGAGAGAATATATTTAAATCTTTTAGTACAATGTTCTTTGTTATGCAGAAATCTGGAAATTGTAGGTTAAATAGAATGAATACCAGTGGTACGCCACATCCTGCCCAAAGCAGTGCAACCAGGGCTGCCATCAGGGGGGGACAGCCAGCACTCCTGTACTGGGCCGGAAAGTTGCCGGCAGGCAGAGTTAATTGCTAATGTATCACCCTCATACAGAACAGCTGAGGCTGCTAAGTGCTGGCTGGACTGGAGAGTTCTATGAATGAGTCATCACACGCAGCTCAGCAGTGTGTGATGACTCATTCATTAATGAACTCTCCGGGCAGTACTGCATGATCATCCCACACATACCTGGCACCAGTGTCCTGCTTCTGAAATGGGAGCAGCTGCAGGAGGACCAGCTTATGAAATAAAGTTAGGAGCACAGGGCCGGGTGGGTCCCCTCTCACAGACAGAACTCCACCAATTACAGTAAGTTACTTCACCAATCACCTCTGCCTCCACCCTCAGCTCTTCTTCTCTCCACCTCCCTGCTCTAATTTGCCAGATATTGTGTGCACTGCACTGCCACTGAGGAATGAAATGTGGGAGAACAACTGTGGTGCACACACAGAGTTGCCTCTCCCCCCTCCTATACTATCTGACCCCTGTACTATGCCTGAATCCTGCCCCTGCCACCCTCCCCTCTCGTATACTATCTGCCCCACTGTCCCCTGTACTATGCCTGTATCCTGCCTCTATCCCCTCCTATACAATCTGCCCCACTGTCCCCTATGCTATGCCTGAATCCTGCCTCTGCAACCCTCCTATACAATATGCCCCACTGTCCCCTGTGCTATTTCTGAATTCTGCTTCTGTCCCCCCCTTCCCCAAATCTCTATTTCTGTACTCTCCCCATGTGTCTCCATATCTGTGCCCATTCCCACATACCTGTAACTTTGCCCCTCTCCATATCTCTTTCTCTGCCCGCTTCCCATTTTTGACTCTGCTCCCTTCCTATCTGTGTCTTTGTGTCCCTTAGGGAGTGTGCCTCTCCCTATATGCACCTCTGTCCCTTTTACTAAGGTGTTCTCTCCCCATGTTTGCCTCTGCCCCTTTGCCATGTCCGTGCTGTATTCCACACCACATAAAGTAACTGAACCTCCAAATGGCAAGTAAATACAGTTTTTTGTTGTAAATCATTAGGCTTTTCTCATTTAAAAAAAAATCCTTTATTCCTTTTCAATCTTTAAGGCCAAAAATTCAATTTTTTTTAAAATCTACTGAGATATATATGTATATACACACACATGCACCCCCCTCCCCAGAGTTCAACCACACACCTTTGCATCCATCAGGCCTTGGGGGGGGGGGTAAGAACCAAAGAAATTATTATTCTATTATCTAAATACAAAATATATTATCTCTTTTAGGCAAATTGTTCATTAGACAGATTCTATAAAAGACAAGGCTGATGCATTACATTTCTGTTAGAATTAAGGCTTCAATTAGAGATGGGGCTTAGCATCAGGTTAAGGTTGAATTTTTGTATGTGGTTGACATTAGTGTTGGAGTTTGTCTACTTCAGTCTTTTCAAACTTTGGGCCTGATTCAGACCCACTCGCGAGCGGCTGTCCGCTCGCAAGTGGGTCGATGGTGTGCACTGCGCATGCGCACGACGGAGGGAGCTCCGTCGCGCGCATGCGCGAGACGCGATGAGCGAAGGACTTTCCTTCGCTCGTAGTGTCTGATCAAAGGGGGCGTGCTGTCGATGTTGATTGACAGCATGCCACCTTTGGTGGGCGTGCCTCCCAGACGGAGGCGTTCCCAAGGGAACGCCTGCCGTCAGAAGCCAGCCCCACTGACATCACTAGTGATGTCAGTGGGAGTGATTTTGGCTCTGATAGAGCCAAAATCACTCCGGGCCTTGCGGTTGAGAAACTCAACCGCAGGCTTCGGCTCGCAGTGGCGATGGTCGCGATGGTCAAGACCATCGCGACCATCATCCTGCACGCTCGTATATGCTGTGGGTGGTGACCCACAGCTATACGAGCGTCCAGGAGGACGCTCCATAATTATGGAGGTGGGCCCTGATTCAGAGCGAGCGCTCTGGTCAGAGCGTCCGACTCTGAATCAGGGCCTTTGACTGTAATCCTAATTTTCTTATGGAAAAAGTATAATTCTATTTTTATTTAAATATGACAAATAACTATGTTCTGAGGATAAGCCAGGGGGCAATATACAGTAGTCAATATCAATTCTTGTTTAACAAAACATGTTTTCCATAAAATATGCTAATTTCAAATGTTGCTGTATTGTAAAGATGTCTGGCTATTCCATTGCCTTTATTACACATATATAGTAGAGATGAGCACTTTGATTTTGGACAGAGGGCCTGATTCAGACCCGCTCACAAGCAGGTCGATGGTGGCCCAGTGCACACGCACGGCGTGTGCACTGCACGTGAGCGAGCGCAATAAGCGATCGCTCCAGGACTCACTACAAAAGGTGCGGTTGTCGATGTCGTTCAACGACCAAAGAAGCTGGAGCGATGGCTTCCCCATCGCTAGCCGGGTCTCGCGCTTGTGCACGACGGAGCAGCCTCCATCGTGCACATGCGCACTAGGGCACCATCGACCCGCTTGCTCGCGAGCGGGTCTGAATCAGGCCCTGTATACTGGCCAAAGAACAGACTGTAAACATTTATACATACTCTAGATATGCTTTTGGAGTAGTTCATAGTATTGAGCTTCATAGACGCTACATAATTTCCTTATATTTAGTGTTAAATGTATCTTACGCCACACTGATAGGTCAATTGCTTTATGATATTTTGCTACCTACTGTAAATAAACTTATGTACAGCACTGAAATAGGACAATAGGATTCCAAATTAACAATAGGATTCCAAATTAACAATGAGGTCTTGGATGACTCAATACCACTGACGTGTGAGACCGTAAGGAGACACTCTTTAATACAGAGGTAATTTTCTGCACTCTCTCATCAGTCTGCCTAAATGTGCTTGTCCTGCAATGTCAATTGATATCAGGGGAGCAACAATCGGTGCACACTGACAGTAGAAGTGCTCTTTTCCTTCCTTCCCACCAGTTGCCAACCCCATTCTCTCATCCCATGTCCTCTGTTTTCATATGACACGGAGACAGCAGAAACAGGGGGGACAATCATCTGGGTCCCTTTACTACCACCTACAGCAACTTATATATTCTTTACATTTTGGTCTAATTTTCGTTGTAAGCTTTAAGAACCGTATGTGCCTTATTCCCTCATCCAGGTGAGACAGTGTTTAAATGTTTATTTTGATTGCATTAACCTCAACATCACACCTTAGGCTATCTGTAGCCTGTTACTAGAACCTATAAATCATTTGGCGCATAATATTTTAGGACACGGCATTTTCCTATGCTTACCCACCTATCTGCATATTAGATTACATAGAACCTGTTACATATTTGTAGGCTGATTATTGGATATACAGTTTAATGCTACAACCTTTATTTACAGGTAATCGTTCACTGTGCTGATTAAATGTGTGTTAAGCAGTACATTTTCTGCAAATAGATAGTGGTATTGGATACAAACTTATAACCTCGTTGCAGAAACCTTTCAGCACAACTTTGGAAATAATTCAGTTACATTGTGTGTCATTTCTGGAGATATCCAGGCTTTTTTGGATTTCATATCTGTGTGCCTAACTGATCACTATATCCTTGTGTCTCATGACAAGCTTTAATAATTTTTCTGACAGATGTCATTTGCATTAATTTGAACAATACCATGCAGTAAATTCTCAATATACTTAAGACCAGCCTCTAGTAATTAACCAGTGCATTGGCTTAATATATATATATCATTTTCTGACAATCTGTTCTATGTTTGTCTACATGCTTGGCATTATGGTTTCTGTACATTTATCTTTGAGGGCATCTGGCTATTTATAGGCAGCAATAGGAGATTTTTAGTTCCGTTTGGGATATTTAATTCGATGACAATAATTTTTAGACCGTTGCAATAAAAAATATTTGCCAAAATCTATAGCTATTGTTTAGCTATTTTTAACATCATTAATCAGTGCACTATGCACATTATTTATCCACTCACTTAGAGTGGCACTCCAGCCAGCATCAACTGACTGGGGAACTTATATGTTTGTACCTCATATACACTGTATTTTGTGTATTATGTAAGTTTTAATATCGACAGATTATTCTGTTGATGCAAAATTTGAGTGCCCCCAGCAAAGAGTCTTATTTTTTCTACCCATATACCACGTCGTAATTATTAAGCTCAAGGGGAGGGCGCAGTGAAGGAAGGGGCGGAAGGAGAGCACGGGACGTCACTGGGTGTCGAGAAAACCTAGCACCGGCATGGACTACATATTACAACAACCAACCCAATTAATTGCATACATTGCTGGGTATGCTCTCACATCACTAGTTTAACCAATAGGACCACTCTGTATAGAATCCCAACAATTTGGAAGTACATTAAAATTGCAATGTTTGTTAAAACTATAGAAATATATAATTTTTTTCCATATTCAAGATAAATACTTAAATTAAAGAACAACATATATCTGTATGATCATTCTAATCCCAACTGACAAGCATGAAACAATTCTAAATGTTCACACTGTTATAAAGATATTTCATTCAGATGGACACATAGGTAGATCTCATTGCTCACAGGCCAGTATATCCCTTTGGCTTACAAGGAATACTCCAGAAGGGTTACATTATTTTTTTTGCCTAGTATAAATTGTACAAGTAAGTACTGTAAGTCCTCAATAAGCATGGGACAAAAGGATTTGGAATTTCATATATTTTGTCCAGGAGTCAGGGGCGTATCTATAATGGGTGCAGGGTGTGCGGGGAACACGGGCCCCTGGGTCCAGGGGGGCCCCGCACTGCACACCCTGCACCCATAAAATTACTTACCTCTCCGGAGTCCCACGTCGGTGCGGGGGTCTGGCGCTGTAAAACAACTGGAAAATGGCCAAGGCAATGACCTGTGCCTACACTATAGACTCTGGACACACTCTAGTGCCCAGAGTCTATAACTCTGGCGCTGGCCGCGCACAGCTCAGTGCGCTGCTGGCCGCCGGGTGGAGAGGAGGGAGCCCGTGTGAGAGACTGCACATGGGCCCCCTCCTCTCTAGAAATGCCCCTGCAGGGGGTGTAGTTTAAATGTAGTAAAGTATTATTCATGGTTTACCATCAGGGGCCAATGGGACTTTTATTTGGGAAAATTATTTCCAGCAATACTGTAGCAGTAAGAAGAGGCACACTTCCTGATGTTCTTATAAATACCCCTCCCCAAGTAGAGTGAGTAACAGGCTTTAACAGTCATTATATTCATTTTTCTTCCAGCATGTGTACAGTAGGTTATTTTCTGACAGTCTTCAAGAATATTCAGACATTTTAACTTATATAATAAATAACACATACAGTAGGATCAAATTACTGAACTAAGGGCCTGACTCAGCTTGGATCGCAGTTGCTAATACGCACGCAATCTGCCGATTGTTGCGTTCTGCGCATGTGTATGCATCACAGTGCACGTGCACAAGACGGCCACTATAATTGGGGCTGCAATCTCAGAGGCTACACAGGCCCATCACAGAGTGATTGACAGGAAGTACCATTTGTGGGTGGTGATGGGGGGTGGTCGTGCAAACGCAGGCGTGCCAGTGCATTTCAACGCCGGTGCAGGGGCATGCTTAAACATGATCCACTGCTATAGCCTACGCAGTGTGAGGTGTCATACGGGTCCAGGGGGCCCGCACCACACACCCTGCACCCATATTATTTAAAACTTACCTCTCCGAGGTCCCGCGCCGGGTGTCAGTGCTGTACAAAAAGCCAGAAAAATGGCCGCCAAAGCCATATTTCCGGCGTTTTGCGCATGAGCCGCTTACTCCCGGGCACACACTAATGCTCTGGTGGCCGGCCGGCCAGCCAGCCAGCCGCGTCTATTGGCTGCCGGGAAGAGAGGAGGGGCCCCCGGATGGGGTATGCACACGGGCCCCCTCCTCTCTAAAGACACCCCTGAAGAGAGACAATTATTTTCTGCTGGTAGAGGAGGTATATATAATGGCAGGCCAAGAGTGTTGTATTTAGATTTCAGATGACTATGACAGTGTGCAGGGAAGCCAACATTAATTAAATAAATATCAGAACAACAAATAAGGAAATGGAAGGTTAGCATAATAACAGGCTTCATACAATTGCAATACTGGTAATTATATTTGTGTAATGTTTATGCTACAGGAAGTGAAAAATGCATCCCAGTGTGTGTGTCAGACTTAGAACAAGAAAGGTTAAATGGCAAAAGTGATTGCTCAGTAATCTAAAGGAGAATGCCAAAGTATGATATAAAAATACATACCCAAGTTACTTTAGATATGTTACAGATTCCTTTGTTTTTGTTCACATGTTCTAAAACATAGTTAAGGACCTCTAGACTCATGTGTTGAACATGGGCAAACATGACAAATTCACTTAAAAAGGCCCAGGCCAAAATATAATCTTCTGTTATTTTTCTTTACCTTCATTGGTTTAAGTTGTTACTATTTGAGAAAATGTATTGTAAGAAGTGATGATAGTAAATATCAACAGCGAGGAATGACAAGATAAATTGTGGTCTTGTGGAGTTAACTTGCCTGTGCACAAGCCGTAAAACTGTACTCAAGGGAAAAAAAATCTATGTTATACAACACTTTGCTTTTCTCTAAAAACAATATGAATTTTTCAGTTCATTGGTTAGAATTGACTTGGGGATGTGGAATTATATACTAATATGGAAATAAGCTTTTTACCTTGAGTAACTTGTACTGTAAGTTATTATCTTTTCTAAATCAATGAGAACTTAAGGAAGGATTTTAATGTATACCGTGGAACTAATTTAGCAATCTTTTAGAACTATATTGTAGGGTAGAGGTTACCATGCCCACAGAATGCTGTAAATTGTATAAATATATTTGTCTAAAACAGTGAGAATTTCGATGTTGTCAGAACTTCTGGATTTACTGAACCCGGAAAAGGACCAGGGGGTTTGTTTGAGCTGGTGTGTGTGTATAGGAAACTGGAAGGCTTAATTAAGTTTCTCCTCATATTGTATTAGCAGACATGAATTGGATGGGATGGAGCAGACAGTACATTTTGCACAAGGATGAAATGAGCCATTTTTGATAAACGGTCGATGATAACCCAAATGGTGGACTTGCGCTAAAATGACTGGCAGCTAGTTAACTATGCAATCTGGGCAGACCCAAAGGCAACCACAGAAATGCAGACAGAAAACAAACCGAGCAAACCAGCACTGTCTGAAAACCTATCCTGCTTGATAACACAGCAGTCTGTGATGACGATCTGTGCTTCTAAGGGCAGCTTCTTTGTAACAGCAGCAGGATGTCAGAAACTTACACAATGATACTCCCATGCATTCACATCAAGGTATCTTTTTCAGTTGGTAATAAAGTAACAGCTTCACTAAAAAGGAGTGACACTTACAATTGAATTCTCACTCGCGTTCCCAGAAAGGTATCTTTATACTCCCCGGCTGGATGTAGAAAACCACTCATCCAAGGAAAAAAAGTTCATATTTATTCACATGGAGGTAGCAACAAACATATTTCCAAAAGGTAAGGAACAAATAGGAACCAGGTGTCTATATCCCAAATGCTGCTGTCAACGGGAGTGGGAGTGAGCATCCGCAAGTTCATATCACCTCTCCGTGTAGGTCCTTATTCAATAAAAAGATGCACAGCTTCAATGCTGGGGAAGCTCTTTATCAAGAAGTGCTGTCATCTGTCAAGTGGGTTTATAAGCCTGGCTTTCTACAGTCATGTGTTGAAATTCCACCAGTCACATGAAGAGCTGAAAACCTAAATTGCCGGTACTATGCATATACTATAACATCCTCAGATCACAATGGAATAACATTTGATATAAACATGCTACATTTATAAAATGTCTATCCTAGAGATTATTATCCATCCTCAATCAACAATGAATACATCTAATATAGACATGTTACATACATAAAAATCTCTCTTAAAGATACATACAATCTAAAATAGAGAAAAGTGGTCCAAATAGTGAAATCATGATAAATATCTATTAAAAATAAAACATACATATAATCCAATATGGATAAAAATGGTCTAAAATGTGACATCCTGATAAATATCCATACTAAGACCAATCCTAACATTTAAAAGAATAAAACATATGGAAAATATGAATAAAAACTCAAAACGGCCATAAACATAAGGGAGAGAGAAAAAAAAGGAAATATTATCAGATATGATGAATCATAAAAAATTCCTGAAATTCCATTTAGTTTCAAATTCCACATTCAAACCATATGGAACTAAGGTTTGTAACTCATACATGGTTCTCATTTCAAGTCTTGCTAATTGGGTCTCAGTGTTTTTGTTACGCCAATGTCCTTTGCAAATTTTAATACAACATAATTTACTAAGACTTTTAATATTGCAATTATGTTTCTCCTTGAAATGTAAAGATACATTATGTGAATCATAACCCTTTTTTATATTACGTACATGTTCTGAAAGGCATTCTTTTAGCATCCTACCTGTCCTACGAATACACTATATACTGGTCGCCACATGTACACTCCATTAAATAAATAATGTTTTTAGTCCCACAGGTGATGAAATCTTTAATGGGATGCACTTTTTTGGTGGTATTGGATGCATACTCTGTTATCTTTTTTTCAGTACAGCAATTTTTACACATCACGCACGATCCACATCTGTAGAAACCTTTAGACAAAATTCTCGTATTCATTTTGTCCATCGGTAAGGAACTAGAAACTAACAGGTTTTTAAGTTGCCGGCCTTTCTATAGATGAAACTAGGGTTTTTGCGTATAAATCCTTTCAATAACTGGTCTCTTCCAAGGATTTTCCAATGTTTCTTAATAATATATTCAATTTGTTTATGTTGTTGTGAGGTAAGTTTCGTGATGAAACATACCCCCATATTTTCCGTTTTTGTCTTTTTCATCAGATGTTGACTCTCTAAAATGGTATTTCTAGGTGTCTCTCTAATTTTACTTTTAATATCTCTAACCTTACTGCTATCATACCCTTTATCAATGAATTGCTGTTCCATTACTGCAGCTTGATCATCAAATGTCTCAAGGGTACTGCAATTTCTCCTTAAGCGTAGGATCTGGCTCTTAGGAATACTACTAATCCAGTTTTTATGATGGTTGCTTATTCTATTAATATAGGAGTTGCAACCAGTTGGTTTGGAGTAGTTTTTGGTAAACAATTCACTTTCCTCCACATAGATGGTTAGATCTAAAAAATTTACCACTACTGTGCTGCTCTCAAAAGTGAGTTCTATATTGCGATAATTATCATTTAAATAAAACCAGAAAGTATTAAGACTCTTGTCATCCCCATTCCATATAAACAGCATCTCATCTATGTGTCTGATCCATAGCACTAGGCTGGCATTCCACTGGTGGTCAGATCATATCGTCTCCTCCTCCCAGTGGGCCATAAATAAATTGGCATAAAATGGTGCCAGCCTAGTACCCATAGCTGATCAAGATACCTGCAGGTAAAAAACACCTTGGTACCAAAAAAAGTTATTATGTAAAATGAAGGAAGTTCCTTCCAAAATGAAATTCTTTAGAGTTACATTTAAACCTTCCTTATTAACATAATGTTCTAAAGCTGTGATGCCTTGATTGTGTTGTATGATCGTATACAAAGATTTGACATCTGCGGTCACTAAAGTAAAATCTGATTTCCACTTGATATTACTGATCTTATTAATGACCGCCATAGTATCCTTGAGATACGACCTGGTGTTACATACTAAAGGTTGAATATTGGAGTCTATGAAGCTTGAAAGGATAGAAGTCACACAATTCACCCCTGCCACAATGGGACGTCCTGGTGGATGTTCTAAAATTTTATGTAACTTGGGCAATACATATATAACTGGTATATATGGATTCTCTATCTTAATATAACTGACTGTCTCCATTGAAATGGCAGCATTAGAGGTATATATATATATATACAGAAAATATCCAATTTTTTCTGGATGTTAACGGATGGATCCCCTTTTAATTTTTTATATGTATTATTATTATCATTTAAGTGATTCATGATTTCTTTATGATAGTCGTCACAATGAAGAATTACCACCTCCTGCCTTTATCGGCGGGCTTGCTCACTATCTCAGGGTTTAATTCTTAAAGATTTAATTGCTTTTCTTTGTGTGATAGTTAAATTCTTTTTAGGGATTTTAAATTCTGTCCTTTCTAAATCTTCCCGTACACAACGTTCAAAGGTTTCTATAAAGAATCTTCTTTTGTGTTTGGGGAAGAAAGTGGACTTTTTGCGGAAAACATTAATATCCCCCATCGGGACATCCATATTTTCTTTGTTCTTTTCCAAAAAGAATTTCTTTAAATATAACTTTCTAACACATTTCTGGAGATCTAAAACAACTTCAAACTTATCTATGCCATTGGAAGGAGCAAATTTGAAACCTTTTTCAAGGATCTCTTTTTCTTCTATCTTTAGAGTGTACTTGCTAAGGTTATAAATTTTAGTTGAACCCTTACTTTCCTCATCAATATCTGGGACTATTTTTTCCACAGTCTTATTCATAGGTGATGCATTAATCTTATATTTTCTTTTATTCTTCTTTTCTTAGACATTCGTATTTACCTGCTCTGCATCCCTTTTTCCTGATCTCTCTTTTATTAAAGTGTTTTAACATGTTTTGTTTCTGTGTTAGGGTTATCTTTCTCTCCGTGGATCGCTTAAGGAGAAAATGCAGTACCCTTGAGACATTTGATGATCAAGCTGCAGTAATGGAACAGCAATTCATTGATAAAGGGTATGATAGCAGTAAGGTTAGAGATATTAAAAGTAAAATTAGAGAGGCACCTAGAAATACCATTTTAGAGAGTCAACATCTGATGAAAAAGACAAAAACGGAAAATATGGGGGTATGTTTCATCACGAAATTTACCTCACAACATAAACAAATTGAATATATTATTAAGAAACATTGGAAAATCCTTGGAAGAGACCAGTTATTGAAAGGATTTATACGCAAAAACCCTAGTTTCATCTATAGAAAGGCCGGCAACTTAAAAACCTGTTAGTTTCTAGTGCCTCATGACGGACAAAATGAAAATGAGAATTTTGTCTAAAGGTTTGCACAGATGTGGATTGTGCGTGATGTGTAAAAATTGCTGCACTGTAAAAAGAGATCACAAAGTATACATCCAATACTACCAAAAAAGTGTATCGACAAGTATATTAGTAGGACAGGTAGGATGCTAAAAGAACGCCTTTCAGAATATGTACGTAATATAAAAAAGGGTTATGATTCACATAATGCATCTTTACATTTCAAGGAGAAATATAATTGCAATATTTAAAGTCTCAGTAAATTTTGTGGTATTAAAATTTGCAAAGGACTTTGGTGTACCAAATACACTGAGACCCAATTAGCAAGATTTGAAATTAGAACCATGTATGAGTTACAAACCTTAGTTCCATATGGTTTGAACGTGGAGTTTGAAACGAAATGGTTTTTATGAATTTCAGGAATTTTTTATGATTCATCATATCTGATAATATTTCCTTTTTTTCTTCTCTCCCTTATGTTTATGGCCGTTTTGAGTTTTTATTCATATTTTCCATATGTTGTATTATTGTAAATGTTAGGATTGGTCTTAGTATGGATATTTATCAGGGTGTCACATTTTAGACCATTTTTATCCATTTTGGATTATATGTATATTTTATTTTTAATAGATAATTATCATGATGTCACTATTTGGACCACTTTTATCTATTTTAGATTATATGTATCTTTAAGAGAGATTTTTATGTATGTAACATCTCTATATTAGATGTATTCATTGTTGATTGAGGATGGATAATAATCTCTAGGAGAGACTTTTTATAAATGTAGCATGTTTATATTAAATGTTATTCCATTGTGATCTGAGGATGTTATAGTGCAGGGGTCTTCAACCTTTGGCCCTCCAGCTATTGTGGAACTACACATCCCAGCATGCCCTGCCACCGTTTTGATATAACAGCATGCTAAAACTGTGGCAGGGCCTCCTGGGATCTGTAGTTCCACAGCAGCTGGAGGGCCAAAGTTGAAGATCCATGTTATAGTGTTATAGTGTAAGCATAGTACCGGCCATTTAGGTTTCCAGCTCTTCAAGTGATTGGTGGAATTTCAACACATGACCGGAGGAAGCCAGGCTTATAAACCCACCACTTGACAGATGACAGCACATCTTGATAAAGAGGGAAAGGTCCCTTGATACGCGTTGAAGCTGTGTATCTTTTTATTGAACAAGGACCTACACGGAGAGGTGATCTGAACTTGCGGATGCTCACCCCCGCTCCCGATGACTGCAGCATTTGGGATATAAACACCTGGTTCCTATTTGTTCCTTACCTTTTGGAAAGATGTTTGTTGCTACCTCCATGTGAATAAATACTATTTTTTTTTTTTACTTGGATGAGTGGTAGTCTACATCCAGCCGGGGAGTATAAATATCGCTTTCTGAAAATGCGAGTGAGAATTCACTTATAAGTGTCACTCCTTTTTAGTGAAGCTGTTACTTTTATTACCAAGTAAAAAAGATACCTTGATGTGAATGCATGAGAGTATCATTATGTAAGTTTCTGACATCCTGCTGTTACAAAGAAGCTGCCCTTAGAAGCATAGATCGTCATCACAAACATCCCTGTGTTATCAAGCAGGATTGGTTTTCTGACAGCGCTGGTTTACTATATGTTTGTTTTCCAAATGGTGGACTTGTTGGAGGACGGCAAGACAGTAATAAAGTCCATGGTTATGCGAGTCCATGGTACATGGGGTACTGATAGGTGTGAGAGTTGCCCTGCAGGTAGTTACCAGGGAGACTTGTGTTGAGCACATTTTGTGCATGAAGCCACAAAACCTTTACCATCTCGAGGTAGTGTGGGACACCAGACCTTTGACCAATTTGCGGCTCTTCTGAACCCCAACATGGCCGGCAAAATGAGAAGTATGGCCCATAGTAAGAGCTTCTTGCAAAGTCCCTCAGAGATGAGTCCATGGTGATGACTGCAAAAAAAGGTTTAAGGATATGATGGCATCTTGAGTTTAATGACCCTTCTTCTTTAGCCATGGAATGGGATAAATCAATGGCCTTGTGGTTACAGGAACCAAGGGGTAAAAAGATATGTGGAAGTAAAATTTTGAGAAGAACAAGGCCAAGCAAGCCTGCCGAGGATTGAGACACTGATCAGATTTTAGGTGGAGGAGATTCTTGTGATTTGTGTAAATCAAGATTGGACACCTGAGGTGGATTGTAATAGGGTGCAAGTTCTTGTGCAGGAACAAACTCGCACCTTCTCGCACAATTTGAAGGTTCAAGTTTTTCGATAAACTCGCAAATGTAATAGGGTGAGAGTGTGCGGGTGCGAGTTTGACTGGCATGTGAGTGAGTGTATGTGTAATAAAATATTACAACCTTCGGTGTGTGACTCTTGTCTTTTTTTATATTTCTTTTGCAGGTGAACTAAAGGTACCAGAGGGCCCTTAATGCCCTGCACACTGATACTTGTGGTTCCCCAAGTACCAGCATGTGGTGGAGGCTTTCTGGGACCTCTAGTACTCCTGTAAAGGACAATATTGTTTTATCTATTTTTTACACAATCAACTTGGTATCCAGTGCCCAAGGGAGCCAGGGATATCCTCGGTCTATTAGCCTAGGCCTGGGGTGTTCTGGAGTGGGGGGACCCATTATCCCTCCCCAGGGATCCTTGGTCTGGGTAGAGGAATGCTTTGGCCGGGGGACCCCGTGAAGCAGGTCTCACAGCTGTGGCATTACACCCCCGCTAGAAAGATCTTGGTGCTGGTTGTGTATAATGCAGGGGACCCCTACACATTTATTCACCCATATTTACACAACCAGGACCGGTTCATTGAGCTTGGTGCTTATTGTTGAAAATATGGGGGACAACTACATCTTTTTTCCCCTATATTATAACAATCATGACCGGCTCACAAATCCCAGTGTTGGTTGTGCTTTTAGAGGGATACCCCATGTAATTTTTTATTTTATTTTAAAATTTTACTAGCTTTTACACACAGAACCATGCATGGGTCTCACTGATCTGTGCATGCTTCTGTCTAACTTGCACTTGCTCAGGCTTATCATGCTATACTGAAGCAGGTTATTATACTCTGTTTGAGTTTAAAACTCGCACTCTGGGCCTGATTCAGACCCGCTCGCGAGCGCTGAGCGCTCGCAAGCGGGTCGATGTTGCCCAAGTGTGCATGCGCACGATGGAGGCGGCTCCGTCGTGCGCATGCGCGAGACCCGAATAACGATGGCCAAGGTGGGCGTGCCGGGGGCGTGGCTGCTCAGACGGAGGCGTTCCCATGCGAACACCTACTGTCTAGGGCCAGCCCCACTGACATCACTAGTGATGTCAGTGGGAGTGCTTTTGGCTCTGATAGAGCCAAAAGCACTCCAGGGCTTGCGGCAGCGATACCCTACCACAGGGTCTCGTCGCAAGCTCGATGGTCGCGATGGTCTTGACCATCGCGACCATCATTTTGGCCGCTCGCTATAGCTGTGGGTGGTCACCTACAGCTATGCGAGTGGCCAGGAGGCCGCTCCAAATAGTAAGAGGACCGGCCCTGATTCAGAGCGAGCGCTCTGTCAGAGCGTCCGGCTCTGAATCAGGGCCTCTTTTAAATTGGCAGTTGCATGTTTTCCATGGGAAAAAATCTGGATGCGAGTTTGGCCATTGTTAGCTGCGGGAATGCGAGAAACATGCCAGTATGCATGTTCTCGCACCCTATTACATTGGGCGAGTTCTAAAATAGTGCAAATATAGTGCTATACTCGCACTTTTAAAGAGCTTGCACCCTATTACATTCTGCCCCTGGCGTCCTCAAGGAGGCCTTCCAGTGCCAATTTTATTGCAAGCAGCTCCTTGTCCCCAATAGTATAATTCATTTATGCAGACAGGAACTTGTGAGAAAAGAAGCCACATGGATGGAGTAAGCCATTTTCCAGCAACTGGTATAACACTACACCGACTCCAATGCAGAAGCATCTACATCTGAAACAAAGGAAGGGAGGTATCCATTTGACTCAGAACTGGGGCTGAAATAAATGATTGTTTGAGATGCAGAAAGGCTGCCTTTGCCTCCTCACTCCAATGTGAAGGATCGGACCCTTTCCAGGTAAGTGCTGTGATAGGAGCTTTTATAGTAAAAATCCCTTGGATTTATCTCTGGTAATGGTTGGTGAACTTGAGGAATCACTGCATGGCCTTTAAAGTGACCAGGAGAGGCCAGTTGAACCCGAGGCTGAGACAATATAACCTAGAATTGGAATGGATCCTACCTCAAAGGTATACTTCTCCAGTGTTCTTCAAGTTCAATTAGACCGGAGACGTTGGAGCACCTCTTTGACATTAAGATGACAGGATTCTAGTCTTACTCAGAAAATTAAGATATCATCCAGATAAAGCACCACATAAACATATAACAGGTCACAAAATATCTTATTAAAAATTTTTGGAACACCACAGGAACATTGCAGAGTCCAAAGGGCAAATTCAGTTACTCGTCGTGCTCATCTCATGTATTGATGCTGTTTTGCATTAATTCCCTGAACGAATCTGGAACAGGTTGTAAGCATCCCAAAGGTCCAGTTTGGAGAAGACAACTGCTCCCTTGACGCAGTCAAACAATTCAGAAATCAAGGGCAATGGATGTTATTTGTATCGTGATATTGTACAAACCCTGGTAATCTAAGCAAGGATGAAGGCCCCCATCTTTCTTTTTAACAAAAAAGAATTCTGTGCCAGCTGGATGGGTGGATGAAACCCTTTTTGAGGTTTTACTTAATGTAGGTGGTATCTTGCCTGGTATCTAATCGATGGGACACTCCCAGTCCCGTGTGGTTGTTAAGTCTCCGTTGCTAGTTTGCTAAATACATCAATATATTCCCTAGAGGGAACTGGTAGAAGATTTACCTCAGAAGTTGCTATAGTCCGATGAGGAAGTATCTGCTGGAGACATGATTCTTTACAAATGGCACTCCAAGAGAGGACCCACCCACTCAATAGAAATGTCTCTGTAGCAACAGGAATCCTAGTACCAGAGCATTAGATGGCTTTGAAATGACAAGAAAAGTAAAAGATTCTGAGTGCAGGACCCCAACTAAACCTCAAGGGTAAAGTTTGGTGAGTAATAATGGCCACTGGAATGCAGCTCCGATCATTCGCTGTGCGGTAAATAGGTTGAGACAATGGCTGAAGTGGAAGGGCCAAGTTGGTGACTAAATCAGAGGTGACGTGTACTGCAGACCCCAAATCGATGAGAGCTGGTAGGCTCTTCATGCCTGAGAAATGTTCTAGGGTAACAAATATTGTACAATGTGTGGATACACCTAACCTGGCTTCTGGACTGATTACATGTAGGAGTTCCCCAGATGTTTTGGACAGGTACCTACCAGATGACCTGACCAGCCACAATACAGACAGAGGCTTCTTTGAAGACACCTCTGGCATTCTTTTGGTGTCAATCATGAGCAATTAATCTGCATGGGCTTTTCCTTAGAGAGACCCCTTGCGCCTAATCTCTTGCCAGATGCTGGGGCCAGAACAACCTGTCAGAACTTCTGGATTTACTGAACCCGTAACAAGACAAAAAGGTGGGTTTGAGCTAGAAGGGGAGTATAAGAATCTGGAAGGCTTAATTAGGTTTGTCTTCATATGGAAGTAGCAGATGTAATAAAATGCTTGGCAGACTTGGTGTCATGCCATTAGGGAAATGGATAATACCAACTACAGTATATGCGTGTACTAGGATTGCAGAAGCAGTCTGCGGTACTTGCAGATCTACCAAAAAAATGGTAGTTGCTCAGATCAGCTTAATTGCATAACACAGGTGCTTGTAAAGGGCGGGGCAAATCTCTTTTTTTTCTGTGTACTTGCAGATCTAGGATGCTAGAGAGCAGGACATTGCAGAATACACAGTACCAATGTGGCAGATGCTTAACACGTAATGAACACTAGAATTGATTTTGTGGAGCAGGATTCTGCGAATAATGGTTGCTGGTGCTGCAGATTCTGGGTTCTTTGAATCAGGATACAGCATTCTAAACAAAACACTGTAGGAGCCAGGGAAATTACTAATGAAGCAAAGTTGTTCTGACAAATAGAGGCAGGTTTAAATAGGGTGCTTTCAGTGATCATAGGCTGAGCTGGTCAGGTGAACATGACTGCTGAAAAAGGATAGGACTGAGAGATCACATGACAGCAACCAATATAGCTATGCCCATGCAGCTAGACTGTTTGTTTACATCTGATGGTGCAGAGTTCAGGGCTGTTGCAGACAGCCAGGGGTTGCATGGATCACAGGGAGATAGCACCATCTAACATGGTAAGTAAGACTAATACCACGATGTATGACAAATGTAAATGAAAAGGTAGGAAAATTAATTTAAAGAACTGAGAGAGGAAAAAATAATAACATCAAGCTTATATGCAACTATACAGTACATTAATCTACATTTCCTCCCAAATACTTTAATATATATGAAGGAAAATGTGCACTGGTATATACAGAACAGTAGTCTGAAGCTTAACTTACATTTCTAAAGTGATAATTACTTACTTCAACTACTATGGTTTCATTTGTAGGCCCGGCAGCAGTCAAAGTCTCTGGATTATTGTACGGTCTTTTGTAGTCAAACACTGTGCCTGCAAACTTGTATTGTCCCGGCCAGTCAATAGTCCAATATCCATTGAGGTAGTATTTTTTCAGTGTATTACGTACAGATATATAAGAGGTAGAGATGTTCATTTCAGAAACACGTATGCTACGAGCTCCAGCAGGTATGGTCACTAGTGAATAGTATTCTGTAATTGACAGGAAGATAAATGAACATTTTTTTAGTTATGGTGTATAAATATAAAAATTACCACTAAATGTTCCCCCATATTTTCACTGCCACATCTCCCAAGTTCTTTCTGCTTTCCCTTAATATACCAAGGTCATCTCACCACCAAAACTAATTAATATGTACCATTCTCTCCAGCCAAATGGAAGAGGCCAAATAGAGGCCAAATGGAAGAGCTGAGAGACCCGTGGAGTCATCAGGCAGCCCCAACCCACCACAGTACTTCCTCTCCTCTGCCATCCAGCAGCAGAAGCTGACAAACAGGCAGTCAGCGCCAGCAGCGGGCTGTGGGCAGACTCAGAGGAGTCAGCTGCCAGTGAGCAGGATGTTCTGAATCTGTGAAGAAACTGTTGTAATGCAACCTGGAGGGAGGACACAATGTGTGGTGATTGATGTGGAGGAGGGGGAAGAAACAGCCACAGTGGAAGATGGGGAAGAAGGGGAGCACTGAGCACAGACCCGCTGCCTCACCCTAGTCACCAACTGCCCTTCTTCTCTCACCTCTGTGTTTCCCCGTCACCCTCCTCCACTCTCTGCCACACTCTACCTTCCCCTGCCTCCCCATGTCATCCACTGCTTTAACCTGCCACCCACTGCCACTCCCTTTCACCAACTGCCTCCCAATTTCACCCACTGCATCCTTCCTGTAACCCTCTGCCTCGCACTCTCTCTCCAAGTTACCCACTGTCTCCCCATGTCACCCTCTGTCTCCCATTGCCTACCAAGTCACCCACTTTCTCCCCCGTCACCCTCAAAGCCTTCACATGGGGTATAAACTTAACATTCACATGAACGTAGTAAAAAACACATGCAGGAATATGGCCTATGAAATGAGCTCGTCCCTGCGATGTGTAAGAAATAGAGTTATCATATAAAGGGTCACTTCATTTTTTGTTTTGTGCCTCCGCAGTGCTAATGTGCATGCTTGGTCGGCAGACCAAGTAGCACTGTGGAGACACAAAACAAAAGTGAAGTGACCACTAATGTGATAACTTCAGCTTTAAATAACAGGATTCACAGAATCATCAGTCAGCTCATCAATATAATATGCCAAGAACCACATTCTGCTTTTTCCAGATTACATAGTGAAATAAGTCAAATACTATTGGAATACTGTACTCAGGGATATATTTACTAAGATTTGAGTTTGGTCGCATTAGCATTCTCTGGAGAGTTTGGCCATTTTTTACAACTTGGAAATTTACTAACATCAAACTCAGGAGAGAATTCAAGTTTGCTACAGGACAAAGCTGGAGAGTGAGCTCGAGAGCCTTTTCCCTAGTGAAGATAAGATTCAGGAATTTACAAAAAATTGAGTTTAATAACACTAACGAGAATGGACAAAACTTGTGTAAAAATTTTGGGAAAAAATTCACCTGCCAGTGAGATGCAAGTTCTGCAGAAACATACACAGATCAACCTGATCCATGTATGTTTCTGCCTGTAATTAGCCCCACAAAATATTAAAGAAAAACTGTGTGGGGTTCCCCTCTCAAAGCATAACCAGTCCTGGGCTCCTGCGCCAGTCCTGGTTCTAAAAATACGGGGGCCAAAATGTGTAGGGTTCCCCTGTATTTTATGAACCAGCACTGGGCTCTGTGTGCCAGTCCTGGATTTAAAAATATGGGGAAAGAATGGAATGGCAGTCCCGTATTTTTAAAACCAGCACAGGACTCAAACTATCTGGTGTGTAATATCACAGCCAAGGGACCCTTTCACCGGGTCACCTGCCCAAAGCATTAACACCCCAAGCTAGTAAGCCCAGGCATCTCAGAGGTGGGGATCCCCTGAATAAAAGGATCCCCCCATCATAAGCACCCCAGACCTATGCTGAAGCATGGGGCTCTTCCTTGCACCCCTGGCCGGAGGGTGCAGGGGTAATAATGGAAATAATAAATTGATACTATTGTAATTTACAGTGGGATCAGTGGCTTAACTAGGGTATTTGGAGCCCAGGGCAAGATGAAAAATGGAGCCCACCCCCCCACTAAGAAAAAGTGGGTGTGGCTACATACCACAAGGGGAGTGGGCAGTGAAAAATGGGGCATGTCATCATGACACACCACTGTTTCTTGTTACTCTGGGAACATTCCTTTCCATTTCCTATGCACTTTAATGCCCCCAGTAGAAGAGCCCCTTTTACAATGCCCCCAGTAGTAGTGCCCCTTATGCAGTGCCCCCAGTAGTAATGCCCCTTATGCAGTGCCCCCAGTAGTAATGCCCCTTATGCATTGCCCCTAGTAGTAGTGCCCCTCATGGAATGCCCCTTTTAGTAGTGCCCCTTATGCAGTGCACCCAGTAGTAGTGCCCTTAGTAGTAGTGCCCTTTATGCAATGCCCCTTGTTGTAGTGCACATTCTGCAGTGCCCCCTGTTATAGTGCCCCTTATGCAATGCCCCCTGCTGTAGTGCACATTAGGCAGTGCCCCTTATGCAGTGCCCCCAGTAGTCCCTTATACAGTGCCCCTTATGCAGTGACCCCTGTGCGATCTGCACTACAAACTAACCACTGACATGGATGTCGGTTGGAGGCACCCACTCACGCCGCCGGACCGACTGTGCCCAGGCATGTGTCCCGCCATACCCCCCTTAGTTACGCCACTGACTGGGACTACAGTCAGTGGTCCTTTTGGCATCACTTGTGGAACTACGAATGTCAGCAGGCAGCCGGCACCCATACCCAGACTGTAAAAAAAAAAAAGTTAAATAGTGACAGTACAAACACACAACGTAAACAGTACAATTTTATTACATACATACATACTTGGCAAAATAATAAAACGCCTTATCCCGAGAGATCTGTGGAGTCATTAGCCTGACACCAAGCTGAGATGGTTGTGACCAGGGCATCGTCGCCGCCTCATGAACCTTGCTCCTGGTTAGCAGGGAGCCTGGAATGGCACCCTGCAGCATACTTGCCTATTCTCCCAGAACCTGCAGGAGGCTCCCGATTTATCAGGAAGAGTAGGCACTTCTCCCGCATCCTGTGAAGTGGGCAGAATGGGGAGAATTTTCACACACACAGGAGGTGCCTGAGTAGGAGGCGGAGCTTAATGATGCGATTCTACAAGAATCACATAATTTGGCCCCACCCCCTATTTAAATATGCACTATTCGCAGCAATTTCCCACGAGGAGATGGGGTTTAATGAGGGAAAACTTCCATCGCTGCCCACCTGCTTCTCCTCCTTGGGCTTCTCCCGGGGAGGAAGAATAAGAAGTAGGCATGCATGCCCTGCAGCCAGGATTGGTTGTGCAGTGCCATCCGGAGTGCCTTGTGGATGCTCCAGACGGGCACACTGCACTTACTGTAGGTGCCGGTACCACTCCCTTTTGCACTCATGGGGCGCAGCCGGCACAGTATGTTACAGTGCTGGTCATGACCCACTTTGGGATCACGACCTACAGTTTGAGAACCGCTGTTCTATTACAATATGTTATGCTATTGACATACTTCTCTGGTTTATGCATACCTTTATTCTTTGTATATTTATTAACCTTAAACAAATGTATGATATCAAAAACTTACCACTAACTTTCAGTTAATCAATGCAAATGATTTTTTTCTGGTTTTTCAAATGAGCTACTAAGGAAGTGTCCTTTATGAAGCTTTGTTTTCTAGATACTATATAGAAAATTATGGTTAGGCTACAATTAAGGTAAATGTTAATTTTAGGCTAACATAGTAATGTCGACATTCTGACTATCAACATTCACAATGAATGAAAAATTGTGATGTTGACATTTCATATGTTGACATTCTGAACATGTTGGCATTATGTTATTGACATTCGGCATTTCATAACTCACCCTGTTTTGCATTGGCTATAGTATAAACATATTGTGACTTACGATTAGAATAGTACTGTTTTGTATACTTGTTGCTGTAGATCTTGCAGGTGGAGTTGTCTCCATTACATACGCCACATGAATCATACACAGCATTTGAACCAATGATCTGGTCACAGCCGACTGTCTGCCAATAAAAAGACACATTAGTTCTCTTCTCTCTCAGCTTGATAAGATTCAAAACATTCACAGGGAAAGGTAGTAGCAAGATGGAATTTAGAGTATCAAGTGTCCCAATTTTTGCACAACCAGTCCTGATTTTATGCTGACAGAGATTTGGCGGCCAATGGGAGATATGTATGGTAAAATTATTTCAAATTATAGAGAATGAGTGTGTATCACCGATATTTTGATACTTGACCCAACATAACCCATAACAGCAACATTTTGCTAAGTATTGTTTGTGATATTTTATATAACTGTTACTTATATAACTATAGCATAAGACCATCTAACAAGTAAGAATATCTAAAGCAATGTTGATATTGAACTACAGTATGATGGAAATACAATAAGATACCAAAGTGGAGAGAGGGCTGATTCAGAGATGTACGCAATGCTGATATTTACGCAGAACGAGTGATTGTTTGCCATTGTGCATGCATGAAGCTGAACGGCCCACGCACAGCGATTGCATTACAATTACGCTCATACAGAGAAACCACTCACAAAGTGAGTGACAGGTAGTCAGCGTTTGGGGGAGGTAAGCGGTCTGCGTGTCAGCAGCTGGTCAGACTTGCCACATATACTGCATGGCTGCCAATGTGCATCGATGTTTGCGTTGTTGCACGCCGTGGGACGTATATGATAAGGCAGCAGTAGGCGTCCTTATGTTCTGCTGTGCTTTGAAGGCATTAGCATATTTTAGCAACTGCAATCCGTGAGACTATTTCACACCTGTTAGTTTTGGCCGGCCAGGCAAAAAAACTGATGTTTTTTTGACCTGGTGGGTCCTTTCACATGGCATGGGCATGGCACGGTCGTCGTGTTACAGCCGGGAATATCCACTGAGAAGCATGGCTGCAAGCCAGTGGAGTATAGGAAACAATGTTTCCTTTCACACACACCGGCCGGCATGTACTACTGCTGCTGCTGCTGTGCATGCCCAGTAGATAAAGTAAAAAAAAAAATATTAAAAACGGCTCAAAGCCGCTGCATGTGAAAGGCACGGAGTGCCTGAAAAAAATCGTCCGGCTTCTGCCTATTTTTTTGCCAGCCAAAAGCGGCAGGTGTGAAATAGGCCTTAAGAGAATGCAGTTGCATTAGTGTACATCTCTAAATCAGGCAGATCCATGCATACTGCATAAAACAGACCTGGTTTGTGACCGCTAAAGGAATCTTCTGCACGAGGCCTCAATATGAGTAAGCTGTGTGTTCCCTATGTACCTAGGTGTCTCACTGTGCTAATCATGTAATACAAGGGACAGGCAACAATATTTTTCTGTCTTACCTCACAAATCCCATCAATACACATATTGTTACTGTGCTCAGAACACCGTGTCCCATCCTTTACTTTGTTTGATAAGGAAAAAAAGAAATCATATCCTTCTGCGATGCAGTATAGTTTGCAGTAATCTTGTTCTGCAAAACGAAGGATTCATTAATGCTCTGACACACAGATCTAGCTGTTGAAGGTTAAAGCAGGTGAATTTTACAGGAATGTTATGAAAAGTAAAGCAAGTATTTTAGTTTTATAGTAGTATAACTGACAATAACTGAATATTTGAAACACATACCAATGACAATTGCATTCCAAAACCTGAAAATATTATACTGTAGTAACTTTAATACTTATTCTATAATACTAACAAACATGAGTACATTCTAAGGTGCTTTGCATAAGCAAACTGCTCATTCCAAAAGGCAACTGCCAATATAATGGTAATCAATTTTCTCTGTGCTGCAGTTATAGGCCTTCCCAATCATGAAACTGGAATAATTATGCTCATTTGTGATGAGAAGGAGCAAAAGATCATTGTGTTTACCCTATCTGAATTTCTAATCAGCTGTCTGGGGATGTATTCAGCATCCCGACAGTCAGAATGTCGACGGCTACAATACCGACAGTGGCATCCTTACTGTCAGAAATCCAGACAGAGTGCAAATGTAAGTATTAGGGTCATGAGGAGACTTAGGGTAAGGGGGAGAGTAAGGGTTAGGCACTAGGGCAGTATTAGGTTAGGCTGCGGGATGGGAGTGTTAGACTGCAGGATGGTGGGGTGGAGTAAGTGGGAGGGTTAGGGTAAGGGTTATGATACTTACAAAAAAATCTGTTGGGAATCTGACTCTCGGGATGCTGCTAATGGTATTCTGACTACCGGCATCCTGACCATCGGGATCCCGTACCCCGTTGTCATCTTGACACTTTTTTTTTTTATAACTATGCTGACTATGCCACCTCTCTTGCCTACTGATTACTTCCTCCCAATCCTGCCTTCAAGATTTCACCTGTGCTTCTACCTACCTCTGGAACTCTCTCCCTCTCTCCATCAGACTCCCCAACTCTCTACAAATCTTCAAACGGGCTCTCAGGACTCACTACTTCAAAGCCTTCCAGCTCTCATCCTAACCTGCTGCTCCATGCTTCTTCCTCACTGTCTACCCTATCTGTGTCACCCCTGTCTGTCTCCCTCCCTATAGAATGTAAGCTCTCACAAGCAGGGTCCTCTTCCCTCATGTGCTTCTCCTTCCCTCACTCATTCGTCATCTACTCCAAACTCCCCACAAGGGCACTTAACACTTGGTTGCTGACGTCCTGCTGCTTATTTCAGTGTTATAATCGCTATTGCAGCAATGCTTATAAACAATGTTCTTACTATGTATTGTTTTGTGCTGTAAGTCACTGTTTTCGTGTTTGCTCATTTGTTTATGTACTGTGTGAGGTGCTGTGGGACCCTTGTGGCGCCATATAAATAAAGGATAATAGTAATAATATCTACATCTTTATAAACTATGACTAATTACCACATTAGTAACTATGTATTTCTTCACCTTTACAAACTATGTTTGACTACCTGCTCTGTTGGGTAACAATTTACCTTTTAATCTGCAAATTTATGGCATACATAAGGATGTCTGAGCTCCATTTAGCCAGCTCTTCCCGGTCATACAATGACAGGCCTGGATATGCAATGCCAGATTCAGACTGTCAGTTTATTGGGACCAGTACCTGCCCTGTTCAAGATTATATATTATTGATTGATTTCCTCATAAACCTTAGAACGATATATTAGCATGTCCTTAATAGTGAAGAGCCAGTTGTAGAATATAATATCAAAGGCTGGGGCTTTACTATGTACGATAGATAGATAGATAGATAGATAGATAGATAGATAGATAGATAGATAGATAGATATGAATTATACCATCCACACGAGTGTAGGGCTTCCAGTTGTAATACCAGCCTCTAAATGGTTTACTATTATACTCTGCACACTGCTGGGCTCTAAAGTCAATGCTGTTCTTGGAACACTTCTGAGTATTACAAATTTTAAATGATCGTGAGGAACCTTCACAAAATTTTCCTCCATGCAAGGGCCTGTACCAAAGAATATGAAAAACAAATAAGCTTACATATTATACTACGGGAATAAACATTATGAAATTATATATATTTTAAAAATACAATTATAAAATTAAAGAATCAAACAGTGAACATATTATAATTTTTAGACATTAATATGTTTAAGGAGGAACCACTGTAATGCTGGCTTATATTATGTTATTAATTTTGCTAATCTTACATGCCAAACTAAGTAACACTTCGCTATTAACAAAGTAAAATTATTATTAATTATTTCTTGCCAAAAAGACCAATTTGACTGTGAATCAAATATTTTATATATACAGATATAATTTTTATATCTAGATCACTATCCACAGGGATTACCTGATCCTCCTTGATTAGCCCATTGTCCAAAGCATATTGCTAATTTGCAAAAGGCCCAGCGTGCAGCTTCTCCAATTTTTTCTGTTGTGTTTGTTTGGTGTAATATTTAGTGCTATACTGTATACAATCCTAGAAAACTCCCTGTCATTCTACCTTCATCTCTGATCCATTTACGCAAAGTGATCTGCAAATATTTTTTTTTGCAAAGTGAACTCCTGTAGCAGGAAAAAGACAAAGGTTGCACAGATCTTCAGATCAGATCTACACTGAATCTTGTAGGGCGGTAATTTCATTATACTTTTACTAATTTCCAGAGAACATCCCTTAAAAAAAATTATATTTACTGTGTCTGCTTTATACTGTACACATTAAAAGCCATTTTATCATTTTAAACGGTCTCCTGTAGTGTGGAATAAATGCATGCTATCTACATAGACATTACATTTTCACCATTTCATATTATGCAATATGACCCTTCACTCTAGGAGCATTTTCAATCCTTTCCCAGCTATCCCATTCACCTGTATTTGAGCATGGTGATGTGCAAGACACCACAACTAATAAGTCTCTTTATGTCAAAATGAATGAAAAATGTATGAAAAAGATGAGAAAATAAAGTACCTTGGGTTATTGCACTGATGCTCTTTGTACGAGACACCTCCACCACATGTCCTGGTGCATGGGGACCAAGCTGACCAGTCAGACCACTGGCCATTTGTAGGCTTGGGTCCTTCATCACCATATTTAACACACTGACCTCTTCGACACCACTGTAAAGGCAGACATCAAAGTTATTACTTTTACCCTTATAATGCAGCTTGACTTCCAAATTAAAGGCATTTTTAAATAATTACTTATATCCGTGTGTAGATTTCTGATACTAAACATCACTTCATTAAAAAACCTTATTTATTTATTTATTAACAGTTTCTTATATAGCGCAACAAATTCCGTTGCACTTTACAATTTGAATCAACATTAACATTTTACTGGGTTGTAAAAAATATACAAACATGACATACGTAAGACACATACATAAGGGTAAGAGGGCCCTGCTCATAAGCTTACAATCTGTAGGGAAATAGGTGTTGATACACAAGGATAGGTGCTATATATTGCAAATTGGTCCAGCCCGATTGCAGATGTTCTTGGTGGGCTGTATGATCCAATCACACTGGAAAGTTGGCCTAGGGTTAGAAGGAAGTAAAATTGAAGAAGGAGAAGATGTGATGGGTGTTTACTATGAGAAGGGAGTTAGATAGGGATGCTATAAAAAGGTTAGGTGGGCGGTTCTGGAATCTGATAAGCTTGTCTGAAGAAGTGAGTTTTTAGAGAACGCTTGAATGTTTGGAAACTAGTGGAAAGTCTTATTGTGCGTGGTAAGGCATTCCACAGGGTTGGTGCAGCCCGAAAAAACCTTGCTGTGAAAGGTGTTTTCATTCAACACATTGGTAAAATTATGATAGTTATGAAGCCCTGAATAGCACCGATGACAATGATCTCTGTATAAATAATGTCAGTTGGTTTTAGAAGAACACGTTACCACTGTCATATAACTTGGCACACCTGTCCATGAGATGTGTGAACTCTGGACAACGGAATCTCTCTTTAAGCCTTGCACTGTATATTTGCAATATGTTTGCAATGGGTATGAATGACAATGGGCCTGATTCAATCACAGGCTGGGCATCATGAGTCAGAGGAGTGTGCGCTGAGCCCGGATTGGTGGGAAATATTACCTGCTCTGTAGTTGTAAGCATGGTGCACTTAGAACTGCACAAAATTTGGGTTTACAACTGCACCATTTTTTTTTTAGAACTGCACAAATTGTGTAGAACTGCACACTACAGATGTGTTCTCATACACTGATTGCAACAAATAGCCCCTCTTCGCTATATTTTTGGTTATTTACAGGCAGAAACATACACGGATCACACTGATCTGTGTATGTTTCTGCTAAACATGTGGAGGAAGTCCATTTAAAACTTCTATTTTGGACCGAGTTTGCCGAAATTACACCTGTGATTCTAATCACGATTCTTGGTAAATTCTCATGTTGTATTCCTGTCTATGAAAAGTATTTGCGAGTTTGGCCTCATCTGTATATTATCCCCTGACTGACAGCTGAAGATAGCAAATTGTTTTGCCAAGTGTCAACTTTCTGATCATTTAAAAGTTTTTGCAACTATAGAAACATTTTGAGTATAAATCTGAAAAATAGGTTTGGAAATAGATATGGGAGTATATATTTTATTGACCACAATGTCCTCATGGAAGTTAGCATTCAATATCACTGCATATTGCATCAATTGTTAGCAAATTATCAATACAGCACTTTCTTGCCTTCACTGTCAGCCTAAAGGCAACAATGAATAGAATTGACAATGTCATGTCAAGATGTCATTACTTTAAGGTGGAAAGTAGATAGAGCTTGACATGCTTTCATAAATAGACCCCATAGAGATTTTTAGAACACAAACAATATACTGTTATTAATTATATAAGCTAAGGAGATGGAACATGTGAGGGCAAGGGAATAAGGGAAAGGTCCAGAGGCAGATTTTGCCTAGGGGCTGCAATACTGCAGCCCCCCAGTAAAATCAACCATCTCCAGTGAGCCAGTGAGTCCATGCACTGGCTTCACTAGCAGTGGCGGAAATACTACCTGCCAATCACACACTGGACAGGCAGTCCCAGGGGGATGTGTTTTCTCCCCCTGGGACTGCCAGTCCGGGCTGTGCTTAACAGATGCTTTAATGTCAGCCACACCCTGCTTCTAGGGGCTGCAGCTGATCCTGTCCCTAAAAGCTGGTGTTTGTGCTATATGCATCACCGCAGGTTCCACCGGTGTTTGTGTGCCTGTACCGGTTCCTGGCGCCTGCCAGATCCATTATGCAAGTGCCTGGGACTTTCTCCTCAGGCTCTGAGCCAGGACTGCAGCATGGGCAGCCCCCTTATGAGAAGAGGGTAAGAGTCGCCGCTAGAAAGAACCAAAGTTAATGAGTTCATTTTATATGCTAACAGTCATCCCTACAGAGACCCATTTTTTAACAGTTATTTATTTAGTGACTACAGTTTACACTGCACTTTATAGAGATTATTTATTCGTTCAGCAGCCCCTGTTCCAGTGGAGTTTGCAATCTATTTGTCTTGCTGCATGGAAACACATGCTTCAGTAGGACAGTGTTTTCCAAACCTGGTCCTCATGACCCAATAACAGTCCAGACATTAGTGATACCCCTGCTTCAGCACAGGCAGGTAAAGCAAACTGACTGAGGCATACTTCCCAATATCCTGTACTCATTACCGCTAGGCCACACCCCATTAAGTATGATGCAATGGGGTTGTAACAACATGGCACGCCCGCATATTCACATCACAATTGGGACAAGCCCAGTACACTAGCATGCACCCGGCACCATTCAGCTTCACCGGCAAGGCTGCTCTGCAGACCAGAGCTGCGGCGGTGCCAGTGTTTCTCAACCTAACACCACCCGTGGGACACTGCAGCCTCTGCGTGTGGGTCAGTGTCCATAAAATGGGACTGTCATGTTGAAATCAAGAAAGTTGGGAGCTATGCTGAGGGCCAGATTCAGAATATACCCAATTACCAGAGCGCAGTGATACAGTAATGCTTACAACTCACAATACTGCCCAGCTACAAGGTTAAAACCTGCTTTTTTTTTTCAAATGTTTTCCTGGAAACACCATAGCAATTGCATTGCAGGTTGCACAAGGATTATACTGTATCTATGGCACTTACTATGTATCTATTATATCTATGACACCTGCAGTATTTATAAATATTTCCCTAACCAATGTGACAAGCATAATAAAAAAATCACCTATCACCTATATTTATCAAAAACATATAACGGTTGCTGAGTGCCACTTAGCAGCTCTGGAGCTGTTGATTGTTAATTTATTATTATAATTTACCAGACCAGACTAAATCACACATGCTCAGTTTTAGGCTTTCAGTTCCATCTGGCAAAAAATAACTTTTTTTTTACAATTACAATTTAAAATTACAATTCACAACACACAGACAAAACATTATAATATCTAATATACTCTTTAGTAAATATTTATCTTAAAAAATATATTTGTAAACTTTATTTTATTTAAATATGTAAAAACCTATTGTAACCATTACATTAAAAATTCTTTATTCTAATAATAAATTTTTACTGCATGTGTTTTAGTATTAAAATCATAAGATGGGGAAGATAGGAGATATAGATGTTATCACATGTAACATTGTGGCAACAAGCACCAAAGGATTTTTCACTTTAGATAAGTAGTAACCTTTGGGCTGTATAGGTAACTGTACAACTGTGTTTGAAGATACCGTATGTGAATGTGAGATTTCCTTTAGTGGGTCTTATTTGTTCTGCTTGCAAGGGGTTCATCGTATGTCCTAAAGTATATAAATAATCCTGATTGTGGGAATGTTTGTGAATGTACAAGGTACAGTATAACATGCTACAGTGGTGGAACTAAGTGCAAGAAAGTATGCTTTGTGGACCCCGCAAATGAAAAAACACACTTCTAGGGGAGACAGGACAGATCTAGCACAGCAGAAGAGTAATGGGGACAAGGCCAGTACGTAGTGGGGGGTGGCTCAAGTGGAGAGCAGGAGGCAGAGAACGGACAAAGAGGAGTGGGGGGGTTGGGACAGAGTAGAGCAGGATGTGGAGGGACAGGACAAGCAGCAGTTAGTGGTGGGAGTGGGGACAGACACCTGGCACCAGGAGGAATGGACGAGAACAGACTGAGTTGAAAAGGCACTTTGATGCTCTGTGTTTATATAATTAGTCCAAAGAGCATCCTGATAGCTATTATACAATTCACAGAGCATCTCTGTGAAAACCATACAATACACAGTGCATTTCTGTGATCACCATACAATACACAAAGCATCCCAATGGCCGCCATATTATTCCCTCATCCAGGGCTGTAACTAGGGTGGTGCGACCAGTCCCAGGGCACCACAGGGCAGGTGGCACTGTTTGGGCCTGTCAGTTTTCCTGATTATTATCATTCTCACTTGTAGCTTCCTCTTCTTTTATCCCCAGCATCTCCTGGCCTCCCCTATCTCTTCCCTGGCCCTTCCACATGAGGCTATGACCCTTTTTTTCCTTTAGGTGCACTCTCTTATGCCCCTATTTAAAAAAACAGGGGGGGGGGTACAATGCTTTCTCTGGCACAGGGCACCAAAAAGTCTAGGTACAGCTCTGCCTTAACATTAATTAACCCTTACTAAAAAATAAATTTACTCCTTCATCTTCATTGCAAAATATCACATTCAAAATAATTAACCCATTATCTCCCTAATCCCCATTAGTAACTAACCCCTGCATCTTCAATTCTATTTATATTCATTAATCCCTAATTACTTCCCTGATGTACCCCTTCACCCTACTAATCAAAGCATATAATCCTTACTAATTTTTATTATAAACATTAACTTTCCTCTCCTATACCCTCCCCCCACTGCAGCCTCATTCAACTGTTGCAGATCACAACCAATGAATGAGAAAATTATATAATCCATCTGAACTAGCCACAATGGGTCATAAAATTGAGAAAATAAAAAACACACATTTAGACTGATACTAATTGGACCAGTGTAGTGGAAGGACTGAGAATGTGTGACTTAATGCCTCAGGCAGTGTTTCATGAGCAAGTCTCTAAAAAACCTGATTCCAATACCACGTTATGGAGAGGAGCCAACAGTGCAGTAATAGGCAGCACAAGTCCAGTCTGTGCTCCTCCTCCCTCTTTATGTGCCACATGTACTGTATAGTGGAGAGTTGTGTGCTGGTGATTACTTGTTGGGAGCCCCCTGGGAGAGGGCTTTTTCCCCTAGCAACAGGATACATCATGGCACCCCTCATCTATTGTATTTTGACCTGTTTGACGGGTACTGTGAGACTCACAGTGTAAGTCCATGACTCCTCACGGGGACAGGCCGCATGATAGGCCCCTGAACCTTCAGGGGCTCTGTTCTGTACCACCCCCGCAGTTCTACCCACAACTTGCTATGTTACGCAAATGAGCTGTGCCGCTGTATATCTATATATATTAGTATTGTGATTAAAAATTAATAGTAATTTAGATTTAATTGGAATTGACAGGAATATCTATTGTTTACGTCTGGTCTATACTATCAGTGGTAATAAACAGGAGTACAGATATTGGTAGATATGTAAGGCAAGACACTAACTATTAGACAGCCAAGGTAAGAAACACAATTAAATTGGAAATCAGTAAAAGTATCTTTACATGTTAATATAAATATTTAAGGATTTAAAATACCCATATTTATCTCAAAATATGATACCTAACAATACAGTATGGTGACCTCACAGAAAAATAAAGAACATGTTATTCCTATACTGTATATGTAAATACTGCATAAATATATGTAGTTTAATGTACATCTAAAATGTTAGTAAAAATAAATATTTTCTAGAAGAAAACTGGTTTCCATGACAGCTTAATTTAAACTTTTACACCACAGAAATATACAAGAAGTAATATTTAAGTGGTTATAAGGAACAACGTTCTGGGTCAAAGATGTTGTAGTAATAACTTGTATTGCTTTCATTACTTAAAAATGCTTTACTTTAGAAAAACCACACATTATCCTGACTGTCATCAACACTTAATTACAGAGTCACCTAGTAATGTACAGTAATTATAACAGTTTAGTACAATGGTGGAGTATAAAACAAATAACAGACTGTGACTAATCCAGGTAAAACAGATTAATTGGATCTAAGGAAGTTGCAAGTATTTCATAATGTATGTTAGGTGAAGACCAGTTTCTGGGTCACATAGCTGAGCTAATTGTAAGCCATTATCTCAGCACCTTGTAATTACAGGTCAGTAATTTTATTTTTTATTTCTTAAAATCAAATAACTAGTTGGAAGAGTACTGAATTGTTAGCATTCTGTGAATTACACTCAAGCAGTTGTTTCAGTCAATTTCAAATCCACAAATAAAGTTAAATTGAGAGACTGTATAATTAATTTTAGTATATATTATCCTTCCCAGAGAAAACTGTATTTTTAAACCAGATAATGGGCCAAATGTAATAGCTCGAGTCGGGATTAGCAGGAGCTGGCATGATTGTCATTAGATTTAAAGTGGCAAGGTTGGTTTCACATTTAAACTACTTGCTTTAAATCTGGTGATTATCTCACCAGATTTGTGTTGGATCCCACAAATCGTGGGCAATTATATGTGGCATTATACTGTATGTCAATACATTAATTTATAGAGATGTCAGGGTTCAGTTTTACTCGGATTTACTCAGATATGTTCGGATCTCAAAAATGACATTTTATTGGCTATCGGCCATCACATGTTTTGTATAGCCAATAAATAAATCCGAACTAATCCGAAGTTACGATAAGTTTGGCGAAAAGAACAGAGTAAATCCGAGTAAAACCGAACCTGCACATCTATATTAATTTATTGCATTGATATAGGTACAGATGAGTCCTCATACTCCTTGCATTAATATACAGATGTGCTCAGCTAGTTTGTTGCTCATAGCGCACCATTCAGGCCTCCTGTGTCGCGCCATGGAACGTTACATGATGGATGTACTGTGGCGTACTGTGGTATTCTACAAAGAAAGATAAGCCATGGCATGTAATACACTGCTTAACCTCTAGGTGGCGAGTGTTCCACTGATAAAATTTGCACTGTGGTGGGATGTTGAGAGAAATGCTTTCAGTTTAGTAGAGTTCTTTAAAATAACTGACTTCAGTTGCTCTGTCATTATGTAATGCTTAGTGTGCGTCTTCTCATCAATGTTGGCTACTGTACGGCTGCTTTATTGGGACTTGGTATAGTAACATGCATCTACTGTAGGGTCACTTTTTGGGACAGGTACTTTGCAGCACAGTCATAGAGATGAGTCCACATACATCTATCCTCCATGCGTTACAAGTTGCTCCACACATAGCGCAGGAGTGCTGTGCGTCTCGGCAGCGCTGAGCTTCTTTTATGCATATTTTTACACTGAAATGCTTCTTATTAGCACACGCAGCTTCTGCTGATTAAAATGATATACAGCATGCCTATGTTCTGTGAGCCAGTACTGGTGTATCTGCAAGCAAATCACTAAGTTAAAGTGTTACAGTCGCTATTAGTTTAACATAACATTTCACGTGCAGATACACCCGAGATACACCCGAACTGGCTCACAGAACATAGGCATGCTGCATATCATTTTAATCAGCAGAAGCTGCTTGTGCTATCAATTCGATTCGCTGTATGATTCAGATGCATTTGAAGGTAAAAAGTTGCATAAAAGACACTCATGCTACCGAGTCATCATGTCTCAGTGAAAGCTGTGCATGCCTTTGACCCCTGTCTGAGCCCATGAGACAAATATATATATTTTTTTAACAGTACAGGACTCACACACATACTGTACTGTTATTATTTAATGCTTTATTACACATTCTTCTACAGCCCTGATTCCATGACCAAAATGCTATACTATAGTGTACCCAATCACAGCTTCTGTCAATCATCAGGCGGTTATACAGCAAATGCATTGGAACTCTGATGCATGTGCTGTGTAGTTTAGGAAAAGTGACACCTGGTGGACAAAAAGTTATATTACATGATATGACTTTTTTCCAGTGCTACGCTACATTCCTTTAATAAACATTCTATGTGGCGCGACTCAAGGCTACTATGTGGCGTGAGATGCATGGTGTGCTACATGGCTGTATGGAGCAACAAACTAGCTGGACATGTCTGTACCATATACCATACTTTACTGTTGAGATTATGTACAGAATCAATCACATATTATTAAGATTTCCTACCCATTTCTGTATTATAGAATGTATGTGCCCTGTAATTAACAAGCCTGTGACCTATTAGTTTACCATTATGTGTTTGTCCATCTGTAGAGTTAATTATTTGGCTAAAATAGGTTTATGGTCTCTGGTCCTGATTCAGAGCTGCTCGTAAGCGGCCGCTCATTCGCTCCAAGCGATGTTCGCACAACTGCGCATGCGTATGGGTCGTCATGCGCATGCGCCAACCAGTCATTGCGGTTGGAAATCGAGTGCTCGCAAAATAGCGAGTGCCTGCTAATTTGAGTGACAGGATGAGGCGTTTGTGGGTGGTAACAGGAGGTGGTGCTTGAAAACGGGCAGTGGTGATCCGAACGCAGGCGTGCCAAACGGTCAAAACAGGCGTTTTAAGGGTGTGCATAATTAACAAAGCAGTGTCATCGACCACGTCACTTGGTTGTCTCTTAGCCTGAACTGTTCGCATGATTGCGGTAGGAAAATCCAACCACAAGCACTGCGAGCAGTTCAGACGCCTTTCCATGTACTCGATTAATCAAATAAATAGCGGAGATGACGTAGGATGCGAGCGGCCAGGGGGCATCTTTACAAAATAGCGAGTGCATGTTTCGTTCGCTCGCTCAGACATAGAGGCGTCAACAGACCGCAAAGAGCGAGCGCTCAATTTAAATAGCCGGCCCCTTTTTCTGAACGAGCGAGCGCAAATAGTGTCCAGCTCTGAATCAGGCCCTCTGTTCTATAACCTATGGGCAGCCAGCATATCTCTACAGATATATAGGAACCTGCTCACCATTTGTGACTGGATGTAAATTGTTGGGCTTGAAGTCACGTGCAGACATGTTATGTACTTAAAAAAAACCCTTCTAAAGAACTGAAGATACTCAGATCCCAAACTTGAGTGTTTGAGGCATTTAACAGGAAAATACTATTGTCCTCTCTCTTGACATATTAATAATGGCCATCCTTCTGTGCGGTTTTGACAAAAAAAAATTGTCAGTTACTGTAAGTCATGATTTTCATACTAAACTATTATAACTATAGTTTATTCAATTTATCTTGAGTGGTGTCTGTTTGGAATGCCAATTGTATACTCCATTAAAGGTTGATTTTAGTAAGATACTGTAAATAGTTTAAACTACAGCATTACCGAAAATATAAAGACAGGAATCAATACCTTATTTTTATGTTGCGATACAGTTTGTAATTGTATATACTGAAGTACTTTGCATTTTATTTTTGTGGAAAGAAACATTGTATTATGAGTATCCTAGCTCTATTAATTGTAAATTAGCCATGCCCTTTTTTGGGCATACAAAACATTTATGAAGGAAGGGAGGTTAGGAACCACTATCATAGGCAAACGAAGGGGGGGTTTCCGTCTTCCTGGAAACCCCCCTCCCCAGCACACACCATGACCACAATAGAAATAGTAATATAATAGAAGGTTACTAGTGCTGCATGTTCTTCTCAGTATCAAATGAAAATGATTAGCACCACCTGTGGATCTTTTAAAATGTGTCACCCAGTAATAAATACACCTCTGCACCAACTAGGCGATGTGGAAAACATGCACTGTTAGGGGTGCACTGCTATAGACCATCAATAGGGTTAATAATTAATACTGTATAATACACTATCCAGTACATAAGGAGACCAATATGTACATATATGTCCAGGGCAGTGCTAGGTTCTTCTGCTGCTCCCTCAGACTCCCGGACTTGCTCCAATGGTCTGGAAAGATGCCCACATGTGAAAAAAAACATTTATCTCAGACAGTATGGACCTACTGCCGCATTTGAGGACTTACTGTGATCGCTGGTCCTGTATATGCTGGAATTATGCAACACAATATATTAAAGCTGGATAAGTACTTATTCTGCCCTCTTCATGGACTGGCCACACTTGCTCTAAAATCAAGCATTTGGAAACCCCCCTCTAGAAATCCTGCGTTTGCCACTGACTATACACTTTGATAAAGACTGACCAAAGTTGAAACGCATTGGTGGCACATAGTTGGTGCTTGTACCATGAAACCAGTAAACTGTATGCAACTGATTAAGATTTGCTGAATCCCAGGTCTGGCTGATTGTGGAGAAGGGTCAGATTCAGATTTGGGAATAGAGGGCCTGATTCAGCAAGGAACGCAGTTGCTTATATCCACGCAATCGGCCAATTGTTGCGTTCTGCGCATGCGTATGCATCAGTGATGTGCGGTCAGGTGAGGCAGGTTAGCAGAGCCTTTCCTGTCATACTTAGGTATCCTCCACAGTTTTTGCTATAAAAATTATACGAAAAATTAAAAGAAAATATTATAAATATATTCTATGTATTATTCTAATCATTTTTTTTGTCAAAACTGTGGAGTAAAAAGTGTATGGCAGGTGAGGCACTGCCTCCCCTGTATACGTTTTCCGCACATCCCTGATCAAAACTCACCAAATTTCCAGCACTATATACTGCTGCACAGGGCTGCCATCAGAAATTCTGGGGCCCGGTACCAACAAAACAGGCAGGCCCCCCCCCCGTGTATAGGTCAGAGTTGAGCGGAGCTATGGATAATGTGGGTGGAGCTATATCAGGGGTGTTGCCTCAAATGGTGGGTAAACCAGGGAAGGCTACGCATGGTGGAGGGGTCAGGGGGTGAGACGGGGCAGGGAAGACTGGACAAGGGGGGCACTGGGCTGTGATGGGTGGATTGGGGTGGCAAAGGGCAGGGTAGGCAGGTTGGACTATGGGGGCAAAGGACAGTAGGGGAGGGGCAGAGAAGAGAGAAGACAGGAAGGCTGGCTGGACATGGGGGGTGGTTGCAGGGAAGGCTGGCTGGACTGGAGCAGGTAACACAGGCTGACTAGGCTAGGAGGGGGGCACAGGGAAGACTTGCTGGACTGGGGGAGGGGCAAGGCAGGCTGGCTGGACTGGGGGGGCATAGGGAAGGCTAGTTGGACTGAGGGAAGGCAGGCTGATGGGATTTAGCAGGCTGGCTGGACTGGGGGAGGGGCAGGGCAAGGCTGACTGAACTGAGGGGGGGTGCAGGAAAGGCTGGCTGTACCGGGGGTAAAGTGCAGGGAAGACTAGCTGGACAAGAGGGGAGGACACATGGCAGGGTCAGCATACCTGCTTTCTTCATTCTTTTCTCCTGAGAGAGAGGGGGCACGACTGGCAGCTGCAAGGAGTGCACCAGGCGGCAGGCAGAGAGAACGAAAGAGCATAATCGCTGTGGCATTCAACTATGGACTGTCACTGGAGCCGGCCACGCCACTGTAGCATTTGATCTATGGAGCCGGCCGCTAGCCAATCACAGCTCGCGGAACGGCATCCGCCACTCCTGATTGGCTGATCAGGAGCTGCTGCTCCTGATTGGCTCGCAGAACGGCAGCCAATCAGGAGCGGCCGTTCCAGATTGGCTGCTCAGGAGTTGCTGCTCCTGATTGGCTGCCGCGGCTGGCTCCAGTCCTAGATCAGCGCCGCTGATGCCCTTTCTCCCTGCCTGCCACCCGATGCATATCTTGCCGTTGTCAGCCGGGCCCCCTCTCTCTCCGGGCCCGGTACTAGAGTACCGGCAGTCCCCCCCTGATGACGGCCCTGCTGCTGCACCTTTGTATAATGCCCACATGAACCCTCGGGTTTATATATGTATCTGTATATCTGGCTCTGATACTAGCCAGTTTCTCCCCAGCCATTTACCTTGCCGCACGTCACTGGTATGCAATGTAGTACATGAACTAGCCACTGCGATCGGGACTGCAAACTCAGAAGCAACGTAGACCCATGGCAGAGTGATTGACAGGAAGTGCTCTTTGTTGGTGGTAACGGGGGGTGGTCGGGTGAATGCAGGTGTACCTGTGCATTGGGACGGCGTTGCAGGGGCGTGCATAAATTACGTCCGCGGCACACACTGTGAGATTTCTCAAAGTGTATTTGGCCAACATCTGCACTTCGCCCCCGGGGGAGGAGACATTTCCCTGTTCCTTCCGTAGGAAGGAACACAGGAAATGTCGGTCTGTCGGCCGCTGCTGGGCATACACTGCCCGATGCGGCCTACAGGTTACCGCCTAAATATCGCATCAGACGGGCATGCTGGACAAATTCGGCATGCCCGACCGAGCAATATTTAACCCTTGGTCGGCCAAACACACACTACAATTATCGGGGTGATCCGCGGATATCGGGTGGATAGCCCCGATAATTGTAGCATGTATGGCCAGCTTTAGATATAGCAAGTATCTGTGCATCTTAATAAAACCATGTTGCACTGCAGGTGAGGTAGAATTTAAATGTGCAGAGAGATTTAGATTTGGGAGGGGTGTGTCCAAACTGAAATCTGCATTGCAGTGTAAAAATAAAACTGTCCAGCATTTGTGGGTTACATACAAGAGTAGCCAGTATTTACTCAACATGTGAAAAAAAATTACGTATTTGCACCCCTTGCATTGTAACATGGTTTGTCCAGGTACATACAGATGTGTTCATATACATTTAGCCTCCTTGTGCATTAAACAGTCCTTCTAGTCGCGCCATGCCGTAGCACGACTCTGTATCGCCAAGCAGCTATTTCCCGTAGAGTATGCCTTATTCACAAAGTGATGTGAATAGGATGCACAAACAGCTTATGCCGATTAAAATGATATGCGGCATGCCTATATTCTCTGTGCAACTGCATGTGAAATGCTACGTTACAGTGTCACAGCCGCTGGCACTGGCACTGCAGATATAACCACAGTTGCACCTAGAATATAGACATGACGCATATAATTTTAATCAGTATAAGCTGCTTGTGCATCCTATTTGCATCACTTTGTGAATAAGACACATTTTAAGAGAAAAAGTTGCGCGAAAAGACGATCAGTGCTACAGAGTCGTATGTTGCTTACACGTCATGTGTAATGCGACTTGTAACATATGTAGGATAGATGTATGTGGACACATCTGTAGTTATTTGCTCTATCTTACTCTGGGCCTGATTCAGAGATGGACGGAATTGCAGAGCCGCACACAAATGGCTGTTCAAATTTCATCCATCTAAAATGCTAATGCAGCAGGAGGTGTAAGTAGAACACCACACTTAAGGTGCCCATCCACTGGGTGATTTAATTGAGCGATTGAACAATAACGATATTGTTATAGTTCAATCATTCAGAAATCATTTAAAAACTGTTGGCAAATAGTTCAGAAAAATGTCTAAAATGACCAGCGATGCGCGAGCCCACTGGTTGTTTAGACATCTATCATCGGGCAAACATGATGGACAACCTGACGATAACGTCAGGTTCAGCATGTTTGCAGATAATTGATGTGCCTATCCTGTACGACTGCTCATTCAGTGTAGGCACATCACAGACGGAGAAATGACAGCACGATTACAATGTCATAAGTGTGCTCTCGTTTCTCTGTCTGCTAGTGGATGGGCACCTTAAGAGGCATACCAGTGTCAATCTGTTGGAAAAACTCAGGGATGTGATAGCAAAATGGTTTACTCTGCTAAAACTCACTCTAGGAATAGTCATTTCCAAGTAACTAGATACAAGCATTACCACTGGGTGAATTTCAACACGTACCATGTTTTGCACACACACTAATCTTGGTGGTTCAGAATTTCTTTAAAAAATGACAGGTCCATGCAGGATATACTGGCTGTGGCCTCTAAAATGTCTGGCTAATTTTGGAATTCATCAACTGCATGTAGAAGATCGCAGCAGTTGCAAGAAAAGTCCAATTAGCCATGCCTCCATCTTAAGCAAGAGGAAGTAACCAGGTGGAAATCCACCATTTATATGCTTCAGTGACTAGTGCAACAACAAGCCATCATAACATACACATCAAGCCATGAGATTGTGAGAGGGGAGACATATTACCACCTTACTGCAGCATACTGCAGAATATTCTTGGTTTTATGCAAGCTACTGAAACCATTTGAAATCCTAGGTTTAAGTCCTATATAATGTCTTTCATTCCAACTGAAAGACCTTAAGAGATTCAAAGAGCTCCTTGCATGCAAGTTATTAGCTCAAGTTGGATATGACACAACAACTCCTGCTTCAGTTTCTCCTGAAAATGCTGCTGCCAGGAAAAAGACTGATCTTTTCCAAGAGACCTACTGGTGATAATGATGATGATGAGTCAACTCAGCGCACCAGAGTGAAACATTATGACATCTGGTCAGGCTTAAAATAATTGCCTATTTAAATTGACACTTCTGCCATGACTCAGATACAATAAATATTAATACAATGATGGAGGATTATGTTAGTGATAATGTACAGTTAGCATCTCACACAGTCCCTTTGAATACAGGGAGGAAAATTATGCAAATTTGAAGCCTTGTACAAACTAGCTATGGTGTACTTGAGCTGCCCACCCTCCAGTATGTACTTGGAAAAAGTGTGTTTAGCATAGCTGAGAACCTTGTGAGTGATCAGCGTAGGAGGCTACAGTACTTCCAAAAAATGTAGAAAAACTGATGCTCATCAATATGAACTACAAATTTTATGAGGAACATCTTTGCTACTAGGTGAGTGGCAAATACACGATTAGGGGGAGATCAAAGCCCTCCAGTATGTCACTTTCCTGTAAGCACCAACACTGGGGAGCGCTCACCAGAGCCCTCAAGGAAGCAATACCTTTCACTGTACAGGATTGAACTGGGTATGAATCCACCCTGGAATTCTAGGTTATGGGCAGAATGAAGGAGTGAAAACCAACTCCTTGCAAACCGTCTTCCAAATTGACCATGCAGACATGAGAAGACGGTTGTCAAGAACATCAAAGAAAGTTCAGGCTTATGGGTGTGTAGAAAGGAGACCAGGCCAAGTCCAGGAAGAAAGGATTAGTCTCTAGAGATATTACTGTCAGTGTGAGTATTATTAAGTCATTCTCTAATAATGCTGAGATTACTAGCCAGTAAAGGGTGATATGCCTGTATGAGAGACTCCTTGTATTGAAAATTGAGCAACTGGGCAATAACCACCTGCAGCCTCCGAGCATCACCCTCCTGCTCTGGTCCTAGATGTAGAGCACACTCAGTAAGCATCATAGCACTAGAGAGGGAAATACACAGGTTGGCAAGGAGGTCAACCTGGAGAAAGGTAAGACTATCGGGCCTTAATGGCCTCAGGGATCCCAATAAATCGTAGGTTGTTCTATCTGCTGTGGTTTTCAAGAACATCTAATTTGTCAACAAGAGCATTAATCATTTTAGAATGGTAGAGGATGGTGTTTTGGCTAGTAACCAAGGTATCCTCAGATTCACTTAACTGTTGCTCTCAACGAGCGACCTGTTTTTCCATGAAGTCTAAACAGGAGACAATGGAAGCAATAACCTCTTGTTGTTCAGAAAACATTTGTTCTAGTGGAGGCATTATGAGGGACATTTCCTTCGCTGTGCAAACAGCTGAAAAAGCAGCCATGGGTATTGGGAGCTGAGAGTCAGGAACATCAGCAGGGTAGAGGGAGGGGAAAGATGGGGGTAAGGGGGCTAGGCCACCTACAGAAATTGATTGGAATCCAGTGTAACTGTTGGTGGGAGCCAGTCAACGGCATTAACACTTGCCAACACAGCTCCCTGCACCATCCCAGCACCAGTTGGCAAGGTACTTAGCAATTTCCAGCTGTGATGGCCATTGATGGTAAAGACAAGCAGGGAGCTTGTAACAATACATGCTGTTCAGCTTTCCTTCCTGTGATGTTGCTCTCTCTGGTGTGGCCTGTCTAGCACATGGCAACTGTTAATCTATTTGGTTCATCTGAGATCCTGCAGCCTGGGAAGATTGTCTATTAGACAGCTGTGGACTGCACCTGAGATCTACTGACTTTAGCTTGCTCCACAGACCACTGCTTGCCAGTTCATCAAGTCAATGGGGTAAATTTACTAAAGTGAGAGTTCTATTTAAGAAGTGATGTTACCCATAGCAACCAATCAGATTCCAGGTATTATATTCTAGAAGGTGCTAGATAAATGAGAAGTAAAATCGGATTGGTTGCTATTGGCAACATCACTTCTTAAATAGACCTCCCATTTTAGTAAATTTACCCCAATACCTGTGCACCAGAGCTGAAGATCTCTTCATAAAAGATATCCTGTTTCCTTGATTTGATTCCTGGTACCAGTTACTTCTGCTTTCCAGGTTGGTGAGGTCTACATTCCAAATTCTTCTATTGCTATTAACTGCTTAATTATCTGCAAAGACCCTGCTTGAACTGACTGCTTACATGTCTGCAAAGTTTCCTTAACAACTGCTTATTTAGTCTGAAAAGACCAACTGCCTATTTGTTGCAAAATCTCTAATTAATCTTATCCCTGATAATCTGCAAGGATTCTTCATTTACCAACTACTTGTTCATTTGCCCTCCTCTGTGAATCTAGGACATTAGACTTTATATTTTGCCCACCCTTTCTCATCAACACCATCCAGGAAATTGTTGGTTTTAGAATTGTACTCTTGGTCATCAGCAATCAGGCGTGCAATCCAGGACTTTGCTTTGTACATATTCCAAGCATTTTAGTGTATTCCAAGTATTTAAAAGTATTCCAAGGATTTCTGCATATTCCAAAGTACCAGTGCATATTCTAGTACCTGTCCTTATTCCTAGTATAGTGTTTTCTGAATATTTACTGCTGCTTTTCATGTGCCTATTAAACCCTAATTTGTGTTCTACACCCTGTGTGTGCAAATAAGCAGTAGTTACACTATTACTGTCAGTGGTGTTAACTTATTCAGTTGAGTAAGTGTGTGGAGGGGGGTTGAGCAGGGCAAATTCCCTGGGAGCTGTCGGACCCTGTGGCGTGGGGGGCACCACCGGCCGCAGGGGGGCACCACCGGCCGCAGTGCAGGGCAGTGCGGTCCACGGTATGTTTGTTTAGCACTGCAGCTAATAAGAGTCAGAAATACTCTTATTGGCTGCTGCACCCAGGGTCGGAACCGGCCTGGAGCTCACTCATGAGCTCCGCCTTCCGGCTCCCGCAGTGGGTGAAAGGAGAGACATCATGACAGCTCTCCCATAGTAGAGATGGGCATCGGTGTGGTTACCATCAACGGCAATCTAGCAGGTGGCCATTGATGGTCACCAATTGCATAGTTGGTTACCATCAATGGTTTCACAATCCAATGGTCATCCCTGTTCTTTGACTGAATCTGGGAGCGGGGCTTCATGGGTGTTAGTGGCGGAGCTATGCTTCATGCCTGGCACCTTGCAAAACCCTCCCCCAAAAAAAACATTTGGTTACTCTTTACTATCGATGGAGGGAATCCATCTGGTTCTCCCCATCAATGGTAAAAGCATTCAACATCAGCCATAACACCACCGATTATTATGAATCATCGATGGTAGATGGCCATCCCTATCCCATAGAGCCGAGCAGGCCTGGAGGAGTGGCCAGCGCAGGAGCGGGGATTTGGGTAAGTAAATTATGTGTGTCAATATGTTTTATGTGTACGGGGCACTACTACTGGGGGCACTGTATAATGGACACTACTGGGGCACTGTATAAGGGACACTAATGGAGGCACTGCAAAAGAGGCACTGTAAAAGGGGCACTGTATAATGAGCACTGTATAATTGGCACTAATGGAAGCACTGCATAAGGGGCACTACTGGGGGCTCTGTATAAGGGGCATTAAAGGAGGCACTGCAAAAGGGGCAGTGTGTAAGGGGCACTAATGGAGGCACTGCATAAGAGGCACTGTATAAGGGGTAATAATGGAGGTATTGCATAAGTGGCACTACTGGGGGCACTGTATAATGGGCACTACTGGAGGCTCTGTATAAGGGGCACTGTATAAGGGGCACTAATGGAGGCACTGCAACAGGAGCACTGTATAATGGGCACTACTGAAGGCATTGCAAAAGAGGCACTGTATAAGGGGCACTACTTTGGGGCATTGTATATTGAGCACTGTATAAGGGGCACTTCATAAATGGCACTACTGGGGGCACTGTATAAGGGGTACTAATGGTGGCGCTGCATAAGGGGTACTACTGGGGGCACTGTATAAGGTGAACTAATGAAGGCACTGAATAGGGACACTACTAGGGACTTTGCATAAGGGACACCTACTGAGGGAACTGCAACAGGGCGAATTGCCTAAGGGGCTCTATTGGGGCACTGTATGTGTCACTACTGGGGGCACTGTATAAGGTTCACTGTATAAGTGTCACTACTGGCGCACTGTATAAGGTTCACTGTATAAGTGTCACTACTGGGGGCACTGTATAAGGGACACTAATGGAGGCACTGCAAAAGGGGAACTGTATAAGGGGCACTACCAGGGGTCACTGTATAAGGGATGCCTACTGAGGGAACTGCAACAGGGGGAATTGCCTAAGGGGCTCTATTGGGGCACTGTATGAGTGTCACTACTGGGGGCACTGTATAAGGTTCACTGTATAAGTGTCACTACTGGGGGCACTGTATAAGGTTCACTGTATAAGTGTCACTACTGGGGGCACTGTATAAGGGACACTGCAAAAGGGGAACTGTATAAGGGGCACTACCAGGGGTCACTGTATAAGGGGCACTACTGGGGGGCTCTGTATAAGGGGCATTACTGGGGGCACTGCAACCGGGGCACTAATGGAGGCACTGCATAAGTGGCACTACTGGGGGCACTGCATAAGTGGCACCAGGGCTGCCATCAGACATTGTGGGGCCCGGGACTGTCAAAATAGGCAGGGTCCCTCCCCTTGGGTTGGTATCAAGGGCATCAATTGGTTGCATTAGTCAATTAATTTTTTTTAAAAATGTTTGCAGGTTTGTTAACATGTTAATCTATAATATAGAGGTGGGGGTGTGGGAGCAAGGTGTGGATGTGAGAGCAAGGTAAAAGTGGGAAGGCAGGGTGAGGGTGAGAGTGCAGGGTAAAAGCAGGAGAGCAGGAGTCGCTGTAACTGGATGGGAAGTGGGATCTCCACAGTCTCTTCTGCTCCTGCCCATCTGAGCACTTCCTCTTCACTGTGGCAGCGCCGTGGCTGTAGGTAGCTTCTCCCCCCGCTATTGCTGCTCCTCACTCTCCCCTGGCTGCTTTCTTCCCAGCCCAGCCTCTCCCCACTGGCTGGTGGGTGCCAGGCTCATACTACTCTCACCAGGACAGAGACAGGGCCCAGGGGCTGGGGGGCAGCGGCATATTGAATTTGGTGCCAGCCGCAAGTTCATTGGAACTCGCGGACAAGGAGCCAATCAGGAGCTGCCACTCCTGATTGGCTGCCAGTCCATGAGCTACGATTGGTTCGCATCCGGCGCTGCTTTCAACATGCGTCCACCACTTATCCACTCTGCTTCTGGCTGGGCCCCTTTCTGTCTGGGCCCGGGACTCTAGTCCCAGCTGTCTCCCCCTGATGGCAGCCCTGAGTGGCACTACTGGGGCCACTGTATAATGGGCACTATTGGGGGCACTGTATAAGGGTCACTAATTGAGGCACTGCAAAAGGGGCACTGTATAAGGGGCACTACTGGGGCACTGTATAAAGGCCACTAATGGAGGCACTGCATAAAGGCAACTACTGGGGCACTATATAAGGGACACTACTGGGGCACTGTAGAAGGGGCACTAACAGAGGCACTGCATAAGTGGCACTACTGGGGGCTCTGTATTAGGGGAACTATTGGGGGCACTGTATATGGGGCACTACTGAAGGCACTGTATAAGGGGAACTACTGGGGGCACTGTATAAGGGGCACTACTGGGGGCACTGCATAAGGGAAAATTGCCTAAGGGGCTCTGCTACAGGGGTCAATGCATAAGGGGCACTGATGCAGGGGGCATTGCATAACGGGCACTGCTACAGGGGGCATTGCATAAGGGGCACTACTACTGGGGGCACTGCATAAGGGGAACTACTACTGGGGGGCATTAAGGTGCATATAGAATGGAAAGGAATGTTTTCAGAGTGACAAGAAACAGTGTTGTGTCATGTTGTTATGCCCCCATTTTCAGTGACCATGCCCATTATGTCATTTGACCACACCCAATTTTTTTTGCGCAAACAGTTGGGGGGGGGGTGAGGCCTCAGTGTTTCATCTTGCCCTGGGCTCCAAAGACCCTAGTTACACCAATAAACTTATTCAAAGTGGGTTTGAACCCAACCACATGGAAAAATCCCTCATAAACTTGACAGAGCTCAACTAAAATGCATCCATTACAGTGGCCCACCTACTAGAAGTCAGACTATTAGTTCAAGTTATTAATGATTAAATTCTATAAGGTTGTATAGTTTATTAAACTGCCATCATGTCTGCCACTGGTGTGTCACTAGGTTTTATATATGTGCTACACTCTTTTAAACTGCCATGTGTTTGTGTTGCTCAGCTGTCACTTAGTTTAGCCAGCCAGCTCACTGCAGCCTTTGGCCAATATTGGTGAAAACAAAATTGTGAGCTATGAGGTGGTAAACATTGACTGAAAATCATGTAATTGATGTTAATGATACTGTAGGAACAAAAACAGGACCAAATTACATGATTTTAGCTTTTTTTTTTAATCAAGTTCTAAAGAAATACAAAACCAAAACAATTGAGGGTGGTTTTGCCAAAACCAAACCAAAACATAACAATGATTTAGAACCAAAACATGGGGGTCTGTGCACATCCATACTTGTGTGCTGTGTAAAGGTATGCTCTTGGGGCCTGATTCAGAGATGTATCACCAGTGGGTTCACAAATCCAAGTGTCTGTGTCCAAAGATGCAGCATCAATCGCAGATCAATCAGTAATAGGCCTTTGGAGTAACCAATGGTCGTATGGAATGGCTCCTGAAACTGAGACTTACAGCATACAGGATCGCAGACGCAGGCATGCCCTTAAAAAGGTTGCAATCCAACTTCATTTAAGTTGCCACTGCCTCCAACCACATTACCGCCCACAAACAGTCCCTGCCTATCAATCACTTTGTGATCAATCTTCACTGCAAGTGACAACGGTAATGAAACTTGCCGGGAGCCGATCACTGTGGCCAGCACTGGAGGAGGAGCCACAGGTGCAGAGGGGCCATGAGGTCCTTCTTATATAGATGACTACTAGAAGATTAGATCCGGGAGCCGCCTAGTGGGTGTTTCTAACAGGTTGCATCAGATGCGACCATGTGAGGAAAAGCCCAGGCTGGCTTGGTCGCCTCGGATGCGACCACGACAGGCAAATGGTTAAAATATTTAAGGTGATAATTATATAGGGTTACTTTAAAATTACAATAAAACATTTATTTAGATATCCAAGACATAGTAATCAAACACTTCAGACATATTATTACAAGAGGTTCATATTCTCTCTGCCCAGTATACATAAGCAAGAAAATAAAAAAAACCACAGACATTATGCTTAAAATAAACTTTATGTGCAGAGTAACACTCCTTAAAAAACCCTCAATAAATATAGCATACTTTCTTCTCAGTGGCGTAACTATAAATTTTGCTCCCCCCTGCCAAAAAAAATTTCTGACGCCCCCCCCCATGCAGGGCCCCAGGTAGTGGTCCCCATATGCAGTGCTCCTTACATAATGCCCCCAGTAGTAGACCCACTTATATAGTGCCCCCAGTCCTAACCCCCCAGCAGTTCCCCCAGTAGTAGTCCCTCCCAGCAGAGCCTACAGTAGTAGTCCTCCCCCAGCAATGCCCCCAGTAGTAGTCCCCCACCAGTAATCCTCACCTATGCAGTGCCCCCAGCAGTAATCCCCACCTATGCAGTGCCCTCAGTTGTGGTCCCACCAGTGCATTTCCCCCAGTAGTGGTCCCACCAGTGCAGTGCCCCCAGTAGTAGCCCCCCCACAGCAATGCCTCCAGTAGTAGTCCCCCCCAGAAATGCCTCCAGTAGTAGTCCCCCCACAGTAAGGCCCCCAGTAATAGCCCCCCCAGCAGTGCCCCCATTAGTAGTCCCACCCAGCAGTGCCTCCAGTAGTAATCCACGCAGCAGTGCCCCTAGTAGTAATCCCCCTCTATGCAGTGTCCCCCAGTAGTGGTACCACCAGTGTGCAGTGCTCCTAGTAGTATTCCCAGAAGTGCCCTTAGTAGTAGTCCCCCCCCAGCAGTGCCCTTAGTAGTAGTCCCCCCCCAGCAGTGCCCTTAGTGGTAGTCCTCCCCCCCAGCACTGCCCTTAGTAGTAGTCATCCCCCCCAGCAGTACCCTTAGTAGTAGTCCTCCCCCCCAGCACTACCCTTAGTAGTAGTAGCCCCCCTAGTGCCCTTAGTGGTAGTAGTCCGTCCTCCCCCCAGCAGTGCCCTTAGTGGTAGTAGCCCCCCCCCAGTGCCCTTAGCAGTAGTCCATCCCCCCCCCAGTGCCTTTAGTAGTAGTCCGTCCTCCCCCCCAGCAGTGCCCTTAGTAGTAGTCCCCCCAGCAGTGCCCCCCGCCCAGAAAGAAACACACACACACACAAAGAAAATAAAACTCTGCTTACCTTGATCCCCGCTCCGGCATGCTCCTCCGTGCAGCGTCCTCCCGGGCCGGCCCACACTGCATGATGGGAGAGACGTCATGACGTCTGTCCCATCACGCACTGCAGGAGCCAGAAGCCCGGCTCCCGCAGTGGGCGCAGCAGCCGATGAGAGTCTGACAGACTCTCATCGGCTGCTAAAACAAACACACAGCTGCCAACGCAGGCGGCTGTGTGTTTGTTGCTAGTAATGTAGTGCGGACAGCACTTATGTGCCGTCCACACTACCGCCCTGCCTGGGTGACTAACAGATGCTAGAGGTCCAGTAGGACCTCTAGCATATGTCTCCTCCTAGGCGGCGGCCATTTTGGGAGGGCTGTTTTCTGCAGATTTCATGCGGACGGCCTGTCCGCATGGAATCTGCAGGCAGCCACCTCGCCCCACAAGCCTCCGCGCCCCCAAGCCCCCGGGGGGGCTGCGGGGGCTGTAGTTACGCCACTGTTTCTTCTCTAAAAAGTGCTTCATGTCCTCTTTCCTAATCTTTGTCTAAATACTCTATTATGCTTACAAAGGGGCATATTTAATAAAATGTGCAGTGTGCCCCCGAATATGAAGAATAATTATCACTACATATCGCAGCAATAAGGATTTTTTTTCCATTCAGATGTATCAATTAAATCTCCGGGACACAAATGAGAGCCCATCCCATCGATCAATAAGAAGAGTCATCACAACATCCCTTTCTGATTAGGCTGCCCGATTGCAGTTAATAGGCTAAAGCCATTTGAAGGGTCTCGTTAAACAGCATCCCCATAGAAACATATTGTCGCGGCTGCTGCAGGGTCTGGCAGCCTCTCTGTATTACATTTAAGGGATATTTAATTCTTCCCTTAAACATGCGGAAACAGCAATTTACGTATATATTTTAGGGGCAGAATTGATTAATAGACCGCATAGTGACAAAAAGCTTACATTGCCTACCCTTTGAAAATAAGAAGCAAAATTTAAGTGGTGATACATCCTCTAATCCAGTGTTTCTCAAACACTGGGCCTGATTCACTACAGATTGCAATATGTTCAACTGCAATAGCATGCTAATCCATTGCGATTGCAATGCAGAGTCAGCACTGCATAAGGACGCCCATTTTACATTGCACACATCCGTAATGTTTAGCAGAATAGCGAAACCATCGGTACAATCGAGTACCATCGCAGCCTCAATCACACTTGCACAAGCCCTGACCTTACTCAGAAATTGCTAACAACCATGCACGCTATGAGACCTCAGACTGCGTAGGGCATCGCAGTGGCTAATTTATGCATGCCCGTGCAATGGCGTGCACATGCCTGCGTTTCCCCGACCGCCCCTCCCCCACAAATGGTGCTTCCTGTCAATCACCCTGCGAGGGGTCCGTGCAGGGCCGGACTGGGACTAAATATAGGCCCTGGCATTTAAAGCACCTGGCTCCTGGCATAGACTCTTCCCCTTAATGTCCTGACTCCTCCCACTTCTTAGTCTATGCTATTACAAATATAATTAATATTAGAGAAACATACAAGTGTACATCATTCTCTTTATTAAAATGCACACAACAGAGCTCATCCTGCAGGTGATTCATATATGTACATTATCAGACATTTGTTTGGTTCTGTTAAGTATGACGTCATGATGCAGACGCGTCCACCCGCTGAGAGAGAATTATGAATTAGGTAAGTATGGGCTATGCCCTTCGTCTTGTCATTGTTGAGCTACCATATAAAGAGCCCTAACTAGACACTTTTGCTCCCTGGACATCCCCTCCTTACAATCCTTTTTATTTCCAGCCAAAGGTAAGTATCGGGGTGTTAGGGGGTTAGGCACTAGAGGGAGGGTTAGGGTTAGGCACTAAGGGGGGAGGGTTAGGGTTAGGCACCAGGGAGATTAGGGTCAGGCATCAAAGAGGGGTTGTTAAGGTTAGTGTAGGGAGAGCTAGCATACTAACCAACAAGGGTCGGTATTTTAACCCTTTCGAGATGCCGGCATTGGAATTCTAACAGCCGGGATCCCGGAGCATACCAATTCCTCCTAAAGACCCAATAATAAAGTGTCCTAAACAGATGTTAAAAAATAGTTGCTTAGTTTATTGTTCTGTTTTGTCCTTTTGGTAAACAGATTACTGGTATGGTGTTCTGCGGATCCTATGTTTGTGGATTTAACTCAGTTCGTCAGTAGTCAACTCTAATTCACAAAGTCCCTCAAAACAAAAAGGAAAGTAACTCTTTGTAGTGTAAATCACTTGAATTAAAATCTTAAACACACACAATTCCTATAGCAGAGTGTTCAGGATAAAAGGTTGCTTTGTACCGTAAATGGCCTAAACATAGGCAGAGGGTGATATCTGGGAGAGGCAGAGTATGACAGGAGAGAGGGTGAGAGAGAGGATGACAGCAGAGAGGATGACAGGAGAGAGAAGTGACGGGGAGAAGGTGATGGGAGAGCCAGTAAGTGACAGGGAGAGGGTGATGGGGAGAGGCAGTGGGTGACCACAGGGAGAGGGTGACAGGCAGTGGGTGAGAGGGTGACAGGCAGCAGGTGATAGTGGGAGAGTGACCGGGAGAGGCAGTGGGTGATATATAGGGGGGCACTTGACTGGGTGGGAAGGGGGCAATGAGATGGTGATAAGAGGGAGGAACACTAGGCTAGAGAAGGGGGTACACTGGGCTGAATGAGGGGAGGACACTGGGACTAGACTGGCTGGCTGGGGATTCTTTCTGGAGGCAGTTAGATAGGAGAGGTGGGCTGATTGGTGAGGGAAGGGGGGAGGCACTGCGATGGGGAGTCAGTGAAATGGTGGGGACACTGGGCTGGATAGGGGTGACATCTTGTGAATGGGTGGCAGAGAGCAGGATTGGAAGGATACAGTAAGATAGGGGTGGGAGGGGGAAACACTGGGATGAATGAGGGTGACCCCTTAACTGGACTGGCTGGGGGTTCTAGGTGGGGGCAGTGAGATAGGTGCAATGGGCTGGTTGGGGAGGGATGGGGGAGACACTGGGCTGGCAGGATGGGAGGTACTAGGATGGGGGGGTCAGTAATGGTGCTGGAAGAGGGACAGACACTGGGATGGGAGCAATGACCTGCTGCTGTACAATTTCTGCACACTCGCAGCACTGCATGCTCACACAGCAGCTTCCTAAGAAGCACTTAATTCCGGCTGCTGCTGGGATCTGGGAGACTGGATCTTGTGTGTCTGTTAGAAGTGACTGCCTTTTCCTGATGGTACGGTCCAGGTAGGGGGAAGGAGAAGGGACTAGTTTTGTGCCAAGCCCAGGAGTCAGTCTAAGGCAGCAGCTGTCAATGAGAGGCTAAGCTGTGAGGAAATGAGGCGGGCCTCTCTCCTGCTCTGTCTCTTGTAAACATGTGACGAGACCAGGCCGGCTCCTAATCAGCGCTGGGCTGATGATATATTGCTTTGGAACCTTTGTTTTTATCTTTTTAAAGTGTTATTTGAACATTTTAAAATAGAATTGTTTCTCGTGTGCCTATGTTATTACATACTATTTATTTTACTGTTTATTAATTCCTCCTATTGCATTATATGTTTTACCCTATATATATATCTCATGTGTATAAGGGACATATAGTATATGTATTATTTACAAACGTTGCACTTTATCATATGCACTATTTGCACAGGGGACCAGTCAGAACTGGGGGTCACTGGTAGATCCCTTCAGAGCACGTGGAAGCTCATTATTTAATTTGTGTTTGTTCTGCCATATTATATATTGTTTGTTTTGATTGAAAAGATACTTTTACCACGTCACATTTACACTGCATTTTTATGGTACTATTTCTGGACAGCACTTTATTGCATATTTAAATCTTAAAATTCCACAGTACTAGTACGCCAGTCGCTAAGACCTGATATACTTACGCATACTCTCATTAAGGTGCACTCCCATTGCCCCTACACATTTGGTCCAGCTGACACCCTTCATCTATAGGGAGAGCATATTATTTATTGTTTTTCTTTTCAAGATTGTTATTAAGTTCACTATCTAAGTTGGCGCCGGTACCCTATATAATAAATAAATATATATATATATATATATATATATATATATATATAACGTGTATAATACTGCACTCACATCAAGATATGGAAAGTCCATAGGGTGAACCACTAAGGAGGTCACTAGAAGTACTCCATTTGTATATCCATGTTTAGACTTTTAAGTCAGAGAGTGCACTCACCGCATTTTTAGATGAAAGATAGATGCTTTTAATATAGATAATACATCTTACCAAGTCACCGTGTGTCATCCATCTAGCATGCTGGATGGATGACACACGGTGACCTATCTTGATAAAGACCCGGTGAGGTTGAAACGTCAATTGAACACACTGTCTTGGTGAGAAGGATTATCTATATTAAAAGCATCTTTCTTTCAGCTAAATGCGGTGAGTGCCCTTTCTGACTTGAAAGTCTAAACATGGAGATATATATATATATATATATATCTATATCTATCTCCTAACACTATATATTCTATATATTACACTAACACATGCGTACATTGTACACACCCTAGCACAAACAAACTGTACACCCTAGCACAGTATACATAGATTCACACACTCACTTTTTGATGTAGCTGATGTTGCAGGTTGCTGATGGGGGCGGGCACCTCGCACCATTAAGTCCCACCCCCTCGTGGCATATTGCCTCGATTTGCAGGGATCTGAGAGGAGGCAGGACTGTTCACAGTGGCCCCATCTGCTCCAGCCAGGGGTATATCGGCCCGCAGGGGTGTTTACTGCTACTGCTCTGGCGAGAGGGCTCCTGCTTGCAGGCTGCTTCATCTTCCCTTTGCCGGGGAACTTAGCGCTCTATGACTCCACCCACAATGAGCGGTTCGAAATATGAAACATAGCCAGTGAAGCTGCATGACGCTGACTGACAGCCAGGACCAGCCACTCTTATTGTGTTATAAACACAATGGGAGTGACCACAAACCACTGTGTGACTGGTCCCCTGCTACTGAGCAGCCTAGAATTCTGAGAGGCATATTACTATTTGCTCAGCTCGTCTGGGCTTCTCGACGGCTGGACCGGCCCATCTGGTCTTCGGCCCTTCTGGCATATGCCAGAACTGCCAGATGACCAGTCTGGCCCTGGGTCTGCGAAGCCTCTGCGATTGCAGTCCCAATCACAATAGCTAGTTCACGGACGCACACTGCGATGCATACGCAGAACGCAACAATCGGCCGATTGCATGCGTATTAGCTACAGCGATCCAAGCTGAATCAGGCCCTCTGTCATCAGTTCATGTTTTCCAGATCACCTAGCAGGTGCACAGGTGTAGTCATTACTGACTGACACATTTTAATAGAACAATAGGTGAAGCTAATTATTTCACTTGCAATTCTTTGAGGAGATCTGGAAAACATGCACTGTTTGGGTTACTGAGGACCAAGTTTGCGAACCTGTGCTCTAATCATTAGAGCCAACTGATGCTAAAAGATTTAGGGGCTGATTCAGACACGTTCGCTATGAAGTGAACGCTCGTAGCTGGCCGATAGTCTCTATCTGCGCATGCATACGCATTGCAATGCGCATGCGCAAACCAATGCGAGAGATTGGGATGCGTTCACTCGCTGCGCATAGACTGCCCAGTAGAGTGAGTGACAGGAGAGGCCATTTGTGGGTGGTGATAGGGGCCGGCCACAGGAAACGGGGGAGTGGAGGTGCGAACGCAGGCATGCCTGAGTGTCTCAACGCTGTTTCAGAGGCGTGCATAATTAAAAGGCAGCGTCATAGTACACTGCACTTGGTGGGATTTCACTCTGAAGTGATCGCAGTGCTTGTGGCAGGGTATAGGCAACCTTAAGCGCTGCGTTTGCTGCCGATGGTACCCGATGTACCGATGCTTGCATACACTTCCTGGAGATGACATGCGCTAGTGGGCATTTTAAGACAGGTTAGTGGGCATCTACATACACAAAGCGATCACACGCCAAGACATAGTGGGCGTGTTTATGCCTTGCCATGCGATCGTCTGCCTTGCCGTCACTTAGGAGAATTTGCATACGCTGGGAGCGAGCGTACGCATCTAGTGAGCGGGTCTGAATGAGCCCCTTAGGCCTCAGATAAAATAGATTTTAATCCTGTTAGTTGCAGTGACAAACCAATGGGAAATGGAATTTAAAACCTCCTAACTCCAGAAGGCTATTTAAGCTTTATTAACAAAACTCTATTTTTAAGGTGTACTAGTCTAGAAATGACAGCATTACATACCACCAGGGTATTCCTTTCCTTTCCATAATGACTCATAAGTTAATGGTAATTAGTATAGGAAGGGAAAAAGGAAAGGAGAGGTTTCCCATTACATGACTGTAGCATAAAATGTAATACCTAATATAGATTTTTTTATTCAGCAAATTACAAAACTTCTTTACTGTTACAGCAGTGGCGTAACTACTGCCCCCGCAGCCCCCGCGGTGGCTTGGAGGCGCCGGGTAGCATGGGGGCGACGGGGGCAGTGGTTACGCCACTGCAACTGTGAGCGCTGGCCTCTGAAGTGATCGGAGGCTAAGGAAGCCTCCGATCGCTTCAGAGGCCAGCGTTCCCAGTAATGCAGTGCGCGGGTGACGTCATGACGTCACCCGCGACCTGGGGAACCTGCGCGGCCGCGTCTGCTGGATCTATTTAGATCCAGTCAGCATGGCAGCAGGAAAGACAGCCCGGATGACAGCGCACGGAGTCAAGTAAGTACGGGGGGAGGTTTGGGGAGGCCACAACTACAGGGGGCATCACTTGAGCGGCACAACTACAGCAGGCACTACTAAAAGGGGCACAACTACAGAGGGCACTACTAAAAGGGGCAAAACTACAGGGGGCACTACTAGGAGGGGCACAACTACAGGGACCACTACTAAAAGGGGCACAACTACAGAGGGCACTACTAGAAGGGGCACAACTACAGAGGGAACTACTAAAAGGGGCTCATCTACAGGGGGCACTATTAGGAGGGGCACAACTACAGGGGGGACTACTAAAAGGGGCACAACTACAGGGGGCACTATTAGAAGGGGCACAACTACAGGGGGCACTACTTGAAGGGGCACATTACAGGGGGCACTACTTTAATGGGCACAATTACAGGGGGCCCTGCATAATGGGCACTACTACAGGGGGCATGCATAAGGGGCACTATTACAGGGGGCATTGCATATGGGGCACTTCTACAGGGCACCCTGCATAATGGGCACTACTACAGGGAGCATTGCATAAGGGGCACTATTACAGGGGGCATTGCATGAGGGGGACTAGTATAGGGGGCATTGCATTTTGGGGCACAACTACAGGGGGCACTGCATTTTGGGGCACAACTACAGGGGGCACTGTATAAGGGGCACTAACTTGATACACACAGTTTACAGGTTATAAACTATGTTCCCAATAATCTGGTTCTACACGGACATAAATACTGTGCAATCTGTCTTGAGCTGAGGTGACAGACTGGCAGGAGCAAAGAGGAGGGTTGGTGAAGTAGATCTGTCAGGGTGGGATGTAATGGGCATTACTGTTTGGCATAATGTGTATTTGGCATTATTGTGTTCACAATTTGCTATTAGGGGCATTACTGTGAGGGATAATGTGTAAGGGGCATTACTGTGTGGCATAGTGTGTTGTATGTGGCATTACTGTGTGGCATAATGTGTTGTATGTGGCATCACTGTGTGGCGTAATGTGTTGTATGTGGCATTACTGTGTGGCATAATGTGTTGTATATGGCATTACAGTGTGGCATAATGTGAAATAGGGGCATTAGTGTGTGGCATAAATTTGCTATAAGGGCATTACTGTATGTCATTATGTGTTATACGTGACATTATTGTGTGGCATGTGTAATGGGCATTGCTGTGTGGCATAATGTGTTGTAAGGGGCATTCTGGTGTGGCACACTGTGTTATAAGTTGCATTACTTAATGTGTCATAATGTGTAAGGCACGTCACTGTCGTCTTTGGGTGTGTTTGATCTTTGGGGGGGGGGGGGGCCTGAAACATTTTTGGCATGGGGGAGCAAAATTTATAGTTACGCCACTGTGTTACAGTATTCTCAGCATGGAAGAGGCAGTGTACAAATGCAATAATGTGCTTCTAATGCTGACCATACACCTGCACAATTTCGGGCTAATTGCACAATTTTCTATGAGTCATAAGATGGTTCTTATGAAAATTGTGTATTATTTTAGTAAGGGATAAGATCCGATGCGCGCTCCCGCAGCTCCTATAATCAGATCTTATGACCGTATGCAGATCATGCCATTTATTTTGTTCATGTGATCCATCCTGCAGCAATTCAAGTCATTTCAATGACTGTTTCCCTTATGAGCCTGTGAGACACAGGATCGATCTTACGTCAGATACTACTAAAAGGGGCACAACTACAGAGGGAACTACTAAAAGGGCTCATCTACAGTCTGAGCATCCCCTGCATCCTACAGCCTTTAAGTATAGCAACTTGAAGCGTTCTGAGGAGGCTCCAGGCAGTGCTGCACTGCCTGGTGCTGAAGGACCCACCCCCTCTTTGCACCATGTCACAATGTCATATGCTCAGGGTTGGAGGACTGGAACACGGTGCTGGAAGTAGTACTAGATAAATGGTGGCTAGAAGCTGATTGGTTGCTATGGACAACTTATCCATTTGTCCTTTTTAGATGAACTGAAACATAGATCCCATAATGTAACATTACATCTCATCATGAGGTCACAGTGCTCTTATTTACAAATTGAGTAGTTAGGGATGTGGACACATGTATTCACAGACTTTTGTATTTATTCTCAGTCATTAACAGTATTGTTTCATGTACATTTGTTGGCCTTGTTTGAGCTAGAGACGTGTGAAGGACCATTTTTGCTGGTTTTTGTTCCAATTCGTCATCCAGTTTTGGTTATGCCAAAATGCCGTGACTGTTTTTGTTTTGTTTTCTAAAAATTTACACATAAAGCTTGCCTGACAAGGAATCCCGTCCACGTCGCCTAATATAGAATCCAAAACCCGCATGAATCAGACACCATGAGGATGACATTTTGTATTCAAGTGGAATCCGAGTCAGCCGGGAAGACTTGAGCCACCACTCAGATTGACTCGGATTCCTGATGTACGGGCAGGTTCGGATTAGAAGAAATCCGAACCGCTCATCTCTAGTATAAGTAAAAGCTTTATGTTTTTTTCCTATTGCATACTGCTTGTCGGGTTGCGGCCTGGGATCGGCTGCAACTCACCTCCGTGGTGGTGTCCTTGGGCTTAGGTGTTCAGTTGTTGGCAGTGGAGGTGAGTGGCATTCTCCCCGGGTGTGCTAGGGTTTCTGTGCATGCATCCTGGTTCCTGTGGTAGTGGGCATGGGTGCAGCCATGTTGGTCCATACTACCTGAGTAGTCTCTACCAAATGGTAGTCCTGCGGTCACTCAGCTGATCCTCTGATCCAATGACCAACTGCCTAGGGGTATTTAGGTCTGACTCCAGGAACAGGAAGTTGCCTGATCAACTTCATCTCTTAATTTACTTCAAGTCTTCAGTGTTCCAGAGACTGAGTACTACTTCTTCACTCCAGGCTCCCTATTGTTTTCAACTTCCAGTGTTTTCCAGCGATTCTCTCTCCAGTGTGCAGTTCAGCTATTCATGCTGATTCCCTGAGTTATAAGTATTTGCTCTCATGCTGAATTTAGGTGTGCTGTCCAGCTCTCTCCCTGTGTTACATGTTTTAGCTGTTAAGCTGATTACCAGTATTCAGAGTTTCCCTTCTCATGCTGACTTTCCTGAGTTACATGTTCACCTCTCACATAGTTACAGAGCAAGCCTGCGATTGAATCTCTATCAATTCTCAGTTCATCCCTGTGTCTGCATCCCCTGTGTTTCTCAAAGCAAGTCTGCATCTGAATCTCTAGCAAATCTCAGTACACTCCTGTATCTACATTCCCTGTGTTCCTTACAGCAAGTCAGTCTCAGGATCTCCCGTGTCTTCCAGAGCAAGCCAGCATCTTGTTCATTTCCAGCATTTCCAGTACAACCCCATTTCCCAGTGCCATTCCATTTCTACTAATTCCCAGTTTGTCTCATTTCTAGTAATCTCCAGTGTTACCACAGCTTTCAGTAACTTCCAATGTTATTAGATTTTTCAATAATCCTCAGCGCTATTGTCTAGTATCATATTCCTGGCTTCTGCCACTTCCAGGCACCTGTCCAGAGGGCTGCGTCCTGCTCACTTGGTGCTGCGAAACCCAAATCCCAATAGGAGGGGACGGGTCACTGGTGAAGACGACAAAGTGGGTTTGACTCCGCACCTCTGGGCAGGTCTAGCCAAACCTGGGTTTGGCAGCAATAGGAAGACATTTCACTGTCACCCCTGTCAGTTACTGCTCTACCACTCTAACTCCCCGGTTCTTGGCTTCAACAGAGTGTCCCTAGTGCCCGGTTTTGATACTGCTGTTATATTGTCCCTAGCACATCCTGTGTGTTCTCTCTCTCTCTCTCCTCTTCTCTGTCTCTCCCTCTGGGCCCAATTTATCAATGATGCATAGCCACTTTAGCTTAGTTATGAGTTAACAGAGTTATGTCATCCTTTCTGTATTCAACAAACAGGGGTAATCTAAAATTACTGCTGTTTGTCACAGAATTGTTCTCACCATATTTAGATGGCGAGAGCGAAGCAGTCCCCCATTGATGGCAATGGCAACCTGGCGCTGCCCTTCCGGCTTCAGTGAGGCCTGCCAGGCACTGGTGAGTCCCCATGTCATGCACATGCGCAGATGGACCGTCGCGCATGTGCATTACACAGGAGCTTGTGGCTGGCAGCATTAGGCTGCCACCAGTCCAATGAAGGACCTCGTTGGCAAAGAGGACTTCTCTGGACCTCACCGGAGGGGTATGTATTGATAAATACTAGTGGTATTTGTACCACAGTGATAAAAAATGAAAAATGCCACTGGTATTTATGTCCGTTCGTAAATGGGGCTGGCTGCTTCCTCCTCTCTGTTTTCAGTGCCCCTCTCCCACACACACACATTTTCTCCTCATCTCTCTCCACCTCTAACTCCATCTCTATCTACTCCATCCTTTGTCTATTTATCTGATCAGCACTTGTTTTCAATATATAGAGTGTCCTTAGCATTACCTTTTTCTTTTCATCTGTAATAATGAGTCAAAGTTCAGACCATCTGTCTCTAAATTCTAACATGATTACATCAATTTTATCAACTCAGTATTCAATTTATGATAGATTGTAGTTAGATAGATAAATAGATAGATAGATAGATAGATAGATAGATAGATAGATAGATAGAGGCAAGATCAGGTATGGGAAGCCGTCTCCTGGGGTAGATGGTAGTGCTTCTTGTTGTAGCCAAAATGTTGTACACATGTCAGCCTACGGGATGTAGTTATATTACCAGCGGCCAGAATGCCGGTTGTCGAAATCCCGACCCGGGACTAAAGATAGGCGCCGAAATCCAGACAGCTATCTTTATCCCGACACCAAAATCCTGACAGCCAGCATCCCGAATGAAGGTAAGCATGGCTTTTTGGGACTTAGCTTTGGGGGGTTTTAGGTTTAGGAACCCTCAGGGAAAGATTAGGGTTAGGCACCCCCCGAGCAGTGTTAGGGTTAGGCTACAAGGAGGGAGGGTTAGGGGTAGGCACCACCAGGGAGGGTTAGGTTTAGAATGCAGGAAGGGGGGGTTAGGGTTAGGCACCACCGGGGAGAGTTTAGGGTTAGGCACTGGTGGGGGGGGGTTAGGATTAGGCTCCACTAAGGGAGGGTTAGGGAGGATAGCATACTTACCACCTCTGTCGGGATCTTCATCCATCAGGATGCAGATGTCGGATTTCATACCCAACCCTGGCCTACAGATGTGTCTATATGCCATATACACACTTGCCTACTTTTGAAAAAGCATTTTATGGAGATTGTGCAGCAACACCTATGAGTGCAGTGTTAAAGTGGACATGTAATGCTACATCTGAGAGGCATGTCATAATATTGATTTAAATCCAAATATATATCATCCAAAAAGCAGATAGTAAGATCTAATTGTTCATGAAAACACACTGATGCTTTTCAGAAAATGCATATAGCCATTGTGCCTTATAACCAATGCAGGGAAATTATACTATTGATCCCATTTGAATCTATATATCTCAGTTTTGTTTTTATATAATAGCTTCATAATGGGGGTAAGGAGCAATTAAGGAGATTGCTAAACTCTTCAGGGAGATTGCTACTATTTCAGGGAGTCTCCTTGATAATCAGGGAGAGTTGGCAAGTATGGCCATATGGCACAAAATACCTGTTGTGACTGAGATGCTGCGAGAGGTGTAGCGTACTGTACTCTTCTTTCAATTTTGCATCTCATTCGCATCACGGATGCAGTGAAACTCCACTCAGTGTACTAAACATGTTGGGCTTTGACTTTAACCACACAAAATTAGATTTAAACACATGCAAAGTTGTAGATGAAGAACAATGGATATTGGATGTGAAAAAGCTGTGGCTGCTGCATTGTAACACCTCTTACACAGATTCAGATGGACACAGCTGTACAAATGTTGCACATCAAATTTATCAGTGTAATCTAGCAGAGTAATTTTGTCGCTTCCAGTTGTTTTTTGTGTAAAACACACATTTGAGTGAGAAAGATGTTGAGCAAAGAACCCAGACAAAGTGATAGATGTGTACAACGTGGCATACACTGAGGTGACAGTACAACACAGAGGTTGCCGTGTAAAAAGCATAATCTGAATATCAACAGCACATTCACATATCAGCACCTGCAAGAAATATTATCAGGTCCATATTAAAAGGTACAAGTTGGGATCCATAAACTCAAATGTTGACTTGGAAATCCCTTAGTTTCAGAGGTGCTAGCATAACAATTAGTTTGGATATCTGATTCTATATTTTAGCAGATGTGCAATAGTTCATTGCTCCAATGTTTAATCCCTTCTTATATAATTATGAGTAATTATGGAACAGACTCAAATTCTTCCAGCTACTTCCAGCAATCACAATTTCCTGTCCCTACTATGTATCCTGAAGCTTATGTTATCTCTGGAGGGATTTCAAAACAATTACACCTTCTTATTAATTTATATGCTAAGTCTCTTAAACAATTGCATAGGTACTGTACACATGTTGTACCATCTATTCGCATTCCTTTATTTACTATTTCATTTACCATAGCATTCTGCAAGTAAGAGGTTTCTCTTTTGCTACTTTAATGATACAGCAAAAGAGGTATGAATTTAATTTAATTTGTATTTGTATTTAATAGCTGCCTAGATAATGACAATTCATTACATTATATTGTATATGAATAGAAAGCTGTGACCTTAACATTTACTGTTACATATAAAGCCATATTTCTATCATATATCCTGTTGTCAGACACACAGCTAAAAAAATGCTGCTGTTTTTCAGCTGGACATATCTAACTCAGGGTTGCCTACCTTTAATATTCTCTTCCCGGGAGAAGCCCGGGTAAGAGAAGCAGCAGGGGGCCGACGGGGGGGGGGGGGGTTTGATGATTTGCGTCATTAAGCCCCTCCCTCTCGCGGTAAAATTGCTGCGATTGGGCACAATTTACAGAGGGGGCGGGGCCAAATGCTGTGATTCATGCAGAATCACAGCTTAAGCCCCGCCCCCTTCACGGAGACCCGCGATTGCCGCGGGTATTCTCCTAATTCTGCCCACTTCACTAGGAAGTGGGCAGAATGCGGGAGAAATGCCTACCCTTCCGGGGGTGCGGGGGGTTACCCGAAAAATCGGGAGCCTCCCGCGAAAACCGGGAGGGTAGGCATGTATGATCTAACTGAACATATACACTTACAGTAAATACACTTTTAAATGTTTGACATCTTTTTCTGCATATATGTGGAGTACAATTTGTCCACTTCTACTGCTGGGTACACACTGGCCGATATATCGTGTGCGCATCTGCCAGTGCGTTCCAGCGATATGTCTGTGAATGACGTCGTTCACAGACACATCACATCCGCTGTGCTGCATAGCCGATGCCCAATATATCTGCAGATATATTGGGGCATCGTGCTGTGTGTATGGGTGGTCAGCCAACCGCCCGAACACTTGCTGCTCAGGCTGGCGGTGATTGATAGCCCGATAGGGCGGGCGCATGTAAGTGCCCACCCAGTTGTGACTCCACTCACGACGAAGCAGGCAGTCTGTGTGCAGAACATATGTTCTACACAGACTGCAGATATATCTGTGAGATGTGTACCCACCTTAAATTAGCCTTTTTATACTACAAACAGTTACACATTAGTTTTCATCCAATTTTTCCAACTGTCTGTTAGTAATAGAATGTTTTTACGTATTTAAGAAGGCAATGGGGATGATAGTATAGGGGGTGATCACGCCCACATTGCACTCGTAGGGTCACACTTCCTCCGCTTCTCAAACTCCATACTTTTAGTCTCAACTCAAGTAGAGGAAAAGTGACTATAGACAGTACAGTTTATAACAGATTACTATTCTTACCATATTGTGCCCGCATATCGTGCCTTCAGCTGCTGGCATAAATTTTGTTTCACATTTCCTTCCAACTCTGTGGCACCAAAGTGCTTTACATATATCCTAATTTAAAAGAACAAATCAACAACATACAGTACAATTAGACCAAGTGCCATGTAATAAACCTTTAAAATCCATTAGAAATCAACACAGTGGCACTATAGTCACACTACCATTTAGCATGTCTTGATATACTGTAAATGCATAGCACTTTCACATAGTATTATATTGATTAACACAACATAATGAACAGCAAAATGTATAAAACTCTTGTTGGGTAGACAGCTCTGGTATGTCAAGATTAAAATTACATGATTATATTCAGATTACAGAAATGTTATGAGTTCTTCACACTTTACCAATGTTTCACTGATTTGTGGTAAGCAAATCTATAGTACAAGTAGATGTAAGACTGGCCGGCAATAGAGGTAAGTGACTACTAGAAGGAAGTATATTATATTATATGCTCACATACTGATTCTCAAAAATGCATCATGGAAGAATAACACTGAAAGTATTTTCTTCAGTGAGGTGTAAATTTATACAATGACAAATCACCAGTAAATGCAGTAATATGAGCAGAACATGCTGAGCAATAAGAGTTAAATACAGACATGGATTTAAGATGTACTGTATATACAAACCTATCCATGAAAAAGTTATCCTTAAGCAGGGCCATAGGGAGGGATGTGCCCCACGGCCCCTGCAGTGTGTAAAGCCACATGCAGACCCTAGAAGCCGATGTTTATGCGCATGCACCAGTTCTACCACTGTTGTGCGCATATGCCGGTCCTGGTGCTGCCAGATCCATTGTGCAGGTGCCGGGACTGTCACCAAAGTCCGGACTCGGTCAGCCTCCCTCATCTAAGAAGGTAGGAGCCACTGCTGTTCTCCACCTTTCCACAATGGGAAGTGTATTGTCATTTATGTATCAACATACAGTATATAAAAAGATATATAAACTGCAAAGTTTGATTCACTGAAAATGTATTGAAATTCTTTGGCTCAATCTAAAGATATTTGGTGTGCTGATTTAAAAACTAACTAAGCTTTTTATCCAAGACATACAGATTTTTCACACAGTAATTTTACTACCAGAAGATTACAAATATTCTGAAATACAAAAATTGTAACACAGAACCATATTACAATGTTAAATTTTCAAGTCCTAATACTGCTTTTTCCTTCAAAGCTTTATTTGGTACTTTTTCTTTTATACACTGCTAGCGGGGCTACTCTGTGCAGCATCCAACATATACACTGCTAGCGGGTCTTCTCGGTGAAGCATCCAACAGTAGTCTCCCATAATGTTGATGGTCCATCTTCCCTGCTATTGTGTTTTAGATCTCCTTTATGCCTTGGTGGAATCTATCTCCTTGCTCCTCACTAACAGATCCAAAGTTTCCAGTAAAGTATTACCAGTGATAATTCAGGAAGTGCACTTTAAAGCTCATCGAACAAACCTGATGCTATAAATTCTTCTAGCAAGTTTCCTGCTCTCTTTGTAGTTGGGATTTTAGAAGTTCCCCAAGAACATCTTTACAACTTCCTCAAAAACATTCAAAGCCTCTATTTCAACAGTTTTCATTTCTTTTAAAAGTCACTGTCTGAATGTGTTATCCAACAAAATTTCCTTTTTTAATTTGGCATCTGACAGTCCCAGAAACTTTTTATACAGATACTTAAAATACTCTAATTCTCTTGGTTAATCTTTTAAAAATGACAAAGTCCCAGTTTCATATGAAGAGGGAGGAGGATGGCTTTTTGTGATCAACAAAACTTCCCTTACAACAATTTTGCATCCAATTTTTAAATTAGCCCTGCTTGGCCATTATTTTTGATCTATTGTTGGCCCTTCGCTCAGCTTTCCTATTAGCACAAAAAGCATGGATACTTTTTATCCCCTCATTGCTGTGCATTGACAGAACTTTAAGATCATCATATGTCATCGATCCATGATCCTTGGCATTAAGTTTCATGTTTCTTTGAGGTGCACAGGATGACCAACTGGGATAGAAATATACTTGCTGCCATTGTTTAACAACACTTACCAATTTCCATGTTTTATTTTTGGCACAGACTTAAAATAATAGATTTGTACGTAAGTACAGATATATTAATGGATGGCAAAATTAACCTTTAATTCTTTGGAAAATTTGTACGTGATGGATTTTTTTTTGTATTTTTACTGAAATCAGCACCCAAAAATCTATGGAATCATGACAAATTTTAAAATAATATTTTAATTGCAGACCTGTTTTATCCACAGATATGAGAATAAAGAAACTCTTGCATAAAAAAAATATAAAAAAAAAAGGAAATACAAAATATACTAGAAACACTCTCACAAAGATGAGAAAGATGAGGGAATCAGTGACAAGAAGGAACAGATCCCAACTGAGGCCAGGTACGTCAGTATGGGTGCCTTGTGGACCCTATGGACCTCGAAGAAAAAGAGTTAACAAAGGTAAGTCTACCATAACTCTTATTTTCTTCTTCAGGTTCCATAGGGTCCACAGGAACAACCTTGGGGATGTCCTAAAGCAATTCCCTTAAAGGTGGTAAAAGTATCAAATGCATAAAATTTGATGAAAGTGTGGACAGAAGACCAAGTGGCCACCTTGCACAACTCTTCCACAGAGGTGCCATGTCTAAATGCACACTACAATCAGAGCCGGATTTAGACCTCACGGGGCCCTAGGCAAGATATTGGTTAGGGGGCCCCCTCCCTCAAACAATCCTGTGCATATATTACAGTAGGTGTCACTGGAGCAAGACACACACACATCATATTATATACATGCACCATATTATATACACGCATCATTATATTTATATATATATATATATATATATATTGTATACATAGTTTTATTTCTCCAAAAGAAACCTGTCCGATCTGTGGAAAGGAATAGGCAGCACTCTTGAATCCTGCCAAAAATGTCTTAGGACCTTGAAACTTTGACTATGTATTTAATCCATCGGTGATCAATACACATATTTTTGGAGACAAAAGAATGCCGCCTATTCTTTTCCACACGGGGAGGGCCAGGTTTTCCTTATCTTGCTCCAGTGATACCCTACTGTACTACATGCACAGTTACTACAGTCTTCCTAGATCACATTTTATATATATATATATATATATATATATATATAATCCCAATATGACTGCGGCACTGGAGGTCTTTAATCAGTAGAAAACTTTATTCAACCAACGTTTCAGGGATACCTTGACAAAAGGGCCTACGGGTCCTGAAACGTTGGTTGAATAAAGTTTTCTACTGATTAAAGACCTCCAGTGCCGCAGTCATATTGGGATTATCTTACATTTCTACTGAGGGCACGGAGGCAGCATCCTTTAACTACTGGTGTAGTGCCAGGCCATCTGGACTTTTTTATATATATATATATATATATATATATATATATATATATGGAAATAACGTCGGCACTCACAGGACTTGTGCAAAGAAGACTCAGGACTCAGGAAGGTCAAAGTTTAACGTTTCAGTCTGGCGACTTTTATCAAGAACTACAGAAAAAAGATACAGTGCATACCTTTATACCCAGTGACATCCCATAGTGACAATGTACACCTGCTCACCATGCTGCTGCTGGCGTCATCAACATGAGACAGAGCGCTTGTGCAATGATGCAATCATGGTAAGTAACCAGGACGACTACATGTAAATACACAGACCAGGCTCTGCAACGAAAGTGTGCTACAATCCCCCCCGCTTGCACACTGGGGAGCGAGCACGCTGTCGCTATGACAAGGCAGACACATAGCAATACTGTGTAATGATTCCTGGTGAGGTGGCAAAGCGAGCGGTGACATACAAATTAAACAACAATGCGAATACAGAAACAACAATATGATATATGCGGGTAATAACAACACAATTTCAATGTAATAAAGAGTCATATTATCGATCTTGCTACATGAGCAAGCATGTACCATGTAACATACATGATGACAACAGGTAAGTGGCATATGTCTTGGGTAATATTGAAAATCAGAACCCACAGGTCAAACATGTTATCCAGCTCTTAAGCGAGTGTGGAGCCAAGCAACGCATGTATAAAAATATGTGTGTATGAATAATCAATGTATGAACTTGTGAGGATGAAATGACCTCCACATGACCAAAACTGAACAAATGAAACCATTGGGCTTATAGTGGAGTGGTTCTGACCCTGCCAAGAAGAAAAAAAGTGACATATAAAGCTGATATGAAACAAATGGCAGGTCATTAGATTCTCAAAGGTCCACCATGTAATATAGACTGGTGGATCCTAAAGGGGATTCCGCAGTGCACATTCCAACTAATAAATAAACAAAACACTGCCCAGCTGGATGTATCTGACAAGAGTCCATCCACTGTGTGGAATAAGGAAAAGTGATGGCAAATGCAAACGGATGCACATCAGATAAGGATAACTCCATGTTACAGCACCAGGTATTCCTAGATGGTCTCCCATTCAAGTACTAGCCTGGCCTACACTGCTTAGCTTCAAAGATCAGACGGTATAAGGCGTATCCAGTGTAGTATGGCTGTAGCAGAAGAATAATAAATCCAAGTGTGATCATCCTGCATATGTCTAAAACCGAGACAACAGCAAATCAACACACAGCAGATAGCTCCAAACAAATCAATACCACCTGGCATTAAAAATAGAAAAAACAACATGAAAATTACAAACATATAAATTAGACAAAGCAATAATGAAGCCTGAAAATGTGGGTAACAACTACCCTGTGAGTATAAGTGTAACTGCATTGTGTGGCAGTGATGTGAGGAAACCCTCAAAAAAAACAGGAAAAAGAGAGTTGTTCATTGAGACCAAATGGTGATATGGTGTTCATTTTATGAATCCAAAATGTTTCAAGTTGTAACAGCTTTTTATCCCTATCCCCTCCTCGTTTGTTGATGGGGACATGATCAATTAGTTTGTATACCAGAGTGGATAATGAATGTCGGAAATTCTTGAAGTGACGAGCCACTGGCTGGTCTATTTCCTTTCCTTCTAATGCTTGTCGAATAGCTGTGCGATGTTGTGCCATTCTGATTCTGGCAGTGCAAGTGGTCTTTCCGATGTAAACCAGTCCGCAAGGACACCGTATCATGTACACCACACATTTGGTAGTGCATGTTAGTGTATGTCTGATGGGGAAGCATTTCCCTGAGTGTGGGTGTACCACATCTGGGCCGGTTTCCATGAAACTGCAAGTCATGCAACCAGTGCACCGATAGCATCCTGGTTTTTTGAATAAGAAATGTTGTTCAGGAATGACAGGACCATAGTTGATATCATTGTGTACAAGCCAGTCTTTTAAATTTTTCCCTCGTTTGTAGCCCAACATAATCCTCGAGTTTTTTAAAGACATGATGGAGTTGTCGGTATTGATTAACGGCCAAAGACGTTTGGCAGTGGTGTTGATAAATTTGCTGGCAACGTTATGTTGGTTAACGAATAACATCGTATCTGTTTTATTACTTGTTGTTTTAATCCCTTTATCTGTCACTTCATGTACAGAAATTGCCTTGGATTTGGCTGCAGTCAGATCTTTAAGTCTGTACCCACGTTGTACAAATTTGATTATCATGCTGTCAATTTCATGTTCAGCTCGAACTGGATCAGTGGTGATTCTTAGTGCACGTAAAAACTGAGAATATGGGAGACTCCTTTTGAGCGATGTGGGGTGATGGCTTTGTGCATGTAGTAAGGTGTTACTGTCAGTTGGCTTATGGTAAATGGAGGTCTGAAAATCGGTACCCGACCAATGGATATTTATATCCAAAAAATGCACATAGCTGTGACTTTGTTCATGAGTGAAAGTGATGTATTGATGCATTGTATTGATCTTAGACATAACCGAGGTGAATTCCACTTCCGTGCCGGACCACAGGACCAATATATCGTCGATGTATCGAACAAAAAAGATTAGAAATTTGTTGAAATCCGGATTGTGGAGAAAAAGCTCTTTTTCAACAAAAACCATGTAGATATTGGCAAAGGAAGGTGCCACATGGGAACCCATTGCGCAACCCTTCTTCTGGAGAAAAAATTTATTGTCGAAAAGAAAATAGTTGTTGTTCAAGGTCTGTTTCAATAGACACAAGAAAAAATCTATATTGGGGCCTTTGTAATTAGAATGTGATCTCAAAAAGGCACCCATATAATCACAACCCTCCTGTTGTGGTATACTGGTGTAAAGCGAATTGACGTCTATCGTGCACAGTAATGAATCATGTGGAAGATTATTCAGACTGTGCAATTTATCAAGAAGAGTGTTCGAATCTTTCAAGAATGTGGGCTCAAGGGAAATGAGGGGTTGTAAAAAGGAATCTAAGTATTTGGACGTGTTGCTGTAAAGGCTATCCCTAGCTGAAATTATGGGACGGCCAGGTGGTGTGGAGAGTGATTTATGAATCTTGGGTAGTGTGTATAGTAATGGAACCACGGGTTTATCTATCGTCAGAAACTCCTTGATATCTTTGTTTATGTACCCCCGTTCGTGAGCCTGTGTTAAACTATCATTGAGTTGTTTTTTGAAGGACAGGGTAGGATCTCTGGTGAGAGGAATATATGTTTTTTCATCATTCAACTGTCGATAGATTTCACCACTATACTGGTCTCTGTTCTGAATGACGATGGCGTCCCCTTTATCCGCTAAACGGATAATTATAGAATTGTCCTTCCCCAAAGAGATCAATGCATTGTATTCATCCTTAGATAAGTTGTGTCGAACTGGTGTTCTCCCTTTAAATTGGGAGCTTACCTCAAGATCCAACATTCTAATGAAGCTTTTAATAGAGGCATTATTGGAAGGGGGATCAAAAGAGGAGGCTTTTTTAAAAAGTGAACTAGATGTTGTGATGGATGTAGAGTCTGAGTTGCTGAAGAACTCCTTGAGCTTCAAACTCCTGTTTAATCTCCATAAATCTTTCTTCCAATGGAAGCTATTAAAGGAACATGTGGGGATGAATGTAAGGCCTCTTTGTAATAGTTTGGATTCTGTCATGGAAAGGACACGGGAGGATAAATTAATGATTACGTTTTCTTTTTGTATACCCGTCTGCCTCGACCCCTGTTTACCACGTCGAGTGCGGGATCGTTTCCTTTTTGTGCTCGAGTGGCTACCCCTAAAGGGGGGCGTTGTGTGATTGGGAGTACAGAAGAAGGGATATCCTGATCACTTTGTGCTGAATTAGCACCACTGGACCCTTCTGTATCAAAGGGTCGCCGAGTGTTCCTAAAGCGATTACGTTGGAATTTGGGATTAAGGGATCTCCCTGTTACCCATGAATATACACGCTGTTCCTGGTAGTCCGTGTTCACCTTTGCTAATTTGTCTTTTTTATATTTAATTAAATCTCTTTTGTATTCCTCAACTTGGGTGTTTAATTTGTCAAACCAGTTGTTGGAACTGTCATTAATGAGATGGGTCTTGTATGTGGTATCAAACGATTTGATCTTATCACGAATAATATTAAGTTCTCTGCTGGATTCCTCTATGACTAATAAGATGAGGTCCAGCGAACATTTATTTAAAACTGCCACCCATCTTTTACAGGACTCAACGTTGTTTCGTCCAATGGTGGGAACATTCTTAACCCTAAAGCCTCTGGGGATTTTTCTTTCTTTATGATAATCTGAAAGTGTAACCCCGTGTAGGTGGTAATCAATTTCTTTTTTCTTTAGTTTGAGAATCTGTGTAAACAATTCATCTACAGATTGTATGCCCGCTGTGTCTAAAAGGGTTTCTTTGAAATACAAATTTTCAGCTTCCGACTCACTGAAACTGAGAATGTCCCCTATTGGTAACTGTATATTCAAAAAACCACTCCCATCTGAGGGTATATTAGTAGCCCCTGACTGGCTCTGAGACATCACTAGTGCAGAATCGAAATGTACAAACAGGCAATGATAGTTGTTAAAGGTGTGGGGTTACAATAACAATCTGGTACTGTGTGCTCCACTATATGATGTACCACTATGTAGTGTTGCTCAGACACTATTTTTGTACATAGCAATAAGACCAGAGGACACTGACCTGTGTCTATTCAAAAACATGAAAAAAATGAACAATGAAAAACATAAGAGATACTTCTTGTTATGAAGCACAGGATAATAATTAGTCCGCATATAACAAACCAAAAAATAAAAAATAAAAAATCATAAAAAATAAAAAAAGAGAAAAAAATATATATATATATATTGTGTATATATAAATAGATAGAGATTTAGAGATATATCTATCATCCTGTAACAAATATATACATGAAAGGAGTGTGCATGTATGTGTATACATACATACATACATACAGACATACATACCATACAAACACAGTGTGATATGCGACACAGGATGAAAGGGGGGTCAAATGAGCAGAGGAAGACAGGAGGAAAAATAGTGCGAGACTGTAGGAAAGGGGGATGAACAGAAGGAGACGGGAGGAAAGGGAAGAACAGAGGGAGACGGGAGGAAAGGAAAGAACAGAGGGAGATGGGAGGAAAGGGGGAAGAACAGAGGGAGATGGGAGGAAAGGGAAGAACAGAGGGAGACGGGAGGAAAGGGAAGAACAGAGGGAGACGGGAGGAAAGGGAAGAACAGAGGGAGACAGGAGAAAAGGGGGAAGAACAGAGGGAGGAAAGGGAGAAGAACAGAGGAAGAAGGGAGGAAAGGGGGAAGAACAGAGGGAGACGGGAGACGATGAGGGAACAGAAAATAAGATAAAAACACCTACACAATAGGTAGTAACTCAGCACATATATATATATTATAATATAAGCTAGTGACATTGTAAAAACTGTGCATAAATCCAGTAGATGTCATCAGGTCAAGACTTGACCTAGTGACACCTACTGGATATATACAGTCTTTACAATGTCAACAGATGAGAAAAAAATATATATAATAACTAAAGAAAAATTTTTTTATTATATATATATATATATATATATATATATACAAAAATATATAAATCTTGTGGATTAGGCGCCAGTACCAAGTTGAAATTGTGAGATAAAATATACCAGTTACAATGTGAATTGCGAATAAGCCCAATATCAATAAGTGGGCATCAGCTCCCTGTCAACAATAGGTAGTATTGGTGATATACTACTTTGTAGAAAAAGAAAAGGGGGGAAATTGACTGTGCGCTACAATTCCGCTAGGTCAGTGTAAAATTTGCAATACTGTGCAAATAATTGCATGTAAAGTGCTAATTAGTTAAAGTGCATAAAAGTGCTGAATAAATACAATTATTGAATAAATATCAGAGTGCTTAATAAATTAATATACATAGTTGTGCTAAGCATAAGACCCAAATAAATAAATATCAGGATGATACCAATATATGATTAAAAAACATACAATTTATTAAAAAAATTAAACAGAGATATAACTAAAACAGAGAAAACAATGGGGGTGTTTAAAATAAATTCTCATAGTAGTCGGTGCAATTTTTGAAAAAAAAAAAAAGGTAAAAGCTTATCTGAGTCAAGGTTCAACGGAATACAATTTTTCCTAGGACAAGAGACAGGGGTCCTATCTCTATCTCTTGTATTCCGATACTCTGAGAATTTATTTTAAACATCCCGATTGTTTTATCTGTTTTAGTTATATCTCTGTTTTATTTTTTGAATAAATTGTATGTTTTTTAATTATATATTGGTATCATCCTGATATTTATTTATTTGGGTCTTATGCTTAGCACAACTATGTATTTTAATCTATTAAGCACTCTGATATTTATTCAATAATTGTATTTATTCAGCACTTTTATGCACTTTAACTAATTAGTATTATATATATATATATTTATATATATATATATATATATATATATATGCACACACACACACACACACACACACACACAGTGTGGGAGCACTGTGATCTGTAATTTCTAAGGGCAAAGGGGCCTGTCCACGGGCCCCTTGGGTCCCGCCGGGCCCTAGTCGAGTGCCTAGGATGCCTAGCGGGAATTCCGGCCCTGACTACAAGTCAAATGTGCTGTCACCATGTTAGGAACAGGGAGATCAGCCTGTGTATAAAACTGAGAAATAGTCATACGCAGCACCGAGCCAGAGTCTGCTTGTTAACTGGCCAGCCTTGCTTGTGAAAACCATATAACACAAAAGTGGATAAACCCCACGGTGCCACTTGAGGGACAAACCGTAATTGAAGGTGGAGAACACCCTGCAAAAATGTTCTAATATCCGGCAGGGGAGCAATTCTGTTCTGGAACCAAACTGACAATGCAGAAACCTGAACTCTCAAGGTAGCCAGACGAAGACCGAGGTCTAGTCCAGCCTGGGGAAAAGCAAGAACTCGGGAGACCCTGAAAACCTTAGGGTCATACTCTCTGTGGGAACACCATTGAAAAAAGGAATGCCAAATCCTATAATGATGCGGGCAGAGGAAGGCTTTCTTGCCCTGAGCATCGTCTGAATCACAGAAGTAGAAAAATATCATTGGCTATTAAGACGGAAGACTCAAGAGTCATGCCATGAAAGCCAGACGAGGTAGGTCCGGATGTAGTCAGCGACCCTGCACTAACAAATCCGGCCATAGAGGAAGTGGAAGTGGACTATCTATAGACATGTCAGATCGGTGAACCAATGTCTCCTAGGCCAAGCAAGAGCTATTAGTATCACACTGCCACCTTCTTGCTTGAATTTTCTGGACCTTCTCAGATGATATTGCAGGGGCCTGAAATGGAACTGGGCATATGCCACCATGTTGAAGGTGGACCCCAGGACCTGCATTACTGAATGAACTGATACTCTTCGATTGCGAAGAAATTTGCGCACCCGCAATTGTAGAGCAGAAATCTTGTCCCCTGGTAGAAAGATCCTTTGTGCCAGGGAATCCAGTAGTGCCCCCAGATGTACAACATGTTGTGTTGGAGAAATAGAAGACTTTTTCCAATTGACTATCTGGCCATGTTCCTGTAGACAGACAAAGGTCAGCTGGAGAGGATGTTGTAAAATCTCCGGAGACTGTGCCAATATCAGGAGGTCAACCAGTATGACAGTATCCTGACTCCTTGTTGTCTGAGATGAGCCATCATGATTGCCATAATCTTGGTAAACACCCAACAGGCTGTGGTCAGACCAAAGGGCAGAGCCTGAAACTGGTAATGCTGCTGATGAATAGCAAACCTCAGAAACCTTTGGCAATAGGGACATGCAGATATGCATCCTGTATGTCCAGGGAAACCATAAAATCCCCAGGCTCCATTGCCAGCATAATTGATCGCAGGGTTTCCATATGGAACTTGGGAGCATGGATGAACCTGTTGAGAGATTTCAGATTCAGAATAGGGCGATCAGACCCATTCGGCTTCTGAATCAAGAATACATTTGAATAATAAGCCTTTCCTTGTTGGGCCAAAGGAACGGGGATTATAACCCCTGAACTCAGCAGGGCACGAATAGTTTTTTGTATGGAAAAATTCTGAGGGGGATGCCTCAGACATAGGAGGGCATATCCTTGAGAGACCACATCTCGAACACAGGCATCCGTTGTTGTTTGATACCAGGCATAAGAAAACTGGATAAGTCTGCCTCCCACCATGAGAGAGCCCCCAGGGGGAGGCGCGCACCATCAGGCAGAAGGCTTAATGTCCAGCTTGGAAGCTGGACGTCTGACCGACCATGATTCCTTGGTTTGCGGTTTGGCCTTCCTGTGGGAATTATCTTGTCTGGAAAAAGACTGTCCCTTTGCTCTTCCTTGCGGGCAAAAGTTCCGAAATGAAGACTGCCTATATTTAGAGGTAGTCGCAGATGGTAATCCTGCAGATTTTGATATAGCCAAAGTAGCCACTATGTTGTGCAAATTCTGGTCCAAACAGTATTTTTCCAGCAAAAAGCAAAGATATGAGAGCCTTCTTGGATCCCGCATCTGCCTTTCAGGACCTTAACCAAAGGGTTCTGCGAGCAACAACCAAAGTTGCCAATGCTCTAGAAGCCAGAAGTCCTCCGTCAATAACCGCTTCTCCCACATAAGCAGCCGCTTCTTGCATTTGGGAGAGATAGGACAGTTGTTCTCTGGTAGCCTGTGGCATACTGTCTTCCAGTGCTTTCGTCCATTCCTCCATAGCCCTGGCTACCCAGGCTATGGTCATAGCCGCCCGGGTAATAGCTCTAGATAATGAGGAAATGGATTTCAAACATGTTTCAAGTTTTCTATCTGTAGCATCCTTGAGTGAGGATGCGGATGGAATAGGTAATGTAGATCTCCTGATCGACCATGTCACATGAGCATTTACAGTCAGAGGGACTTCCCATTTAGTACATTCACCAGGCGAAAATGGGTACAGAGATGTTAACTCTTCCTTGTAACATGGAAAAGTCTATCTGGAGTGCTCCATGTTTCATCCATGAGGTCTGTCAGCTGCTCAGACTGAGGAAAGTAACCCTTTACCACTTTCTTATGCCTAAACACTGGAGTCTTAGATTTATGTGGGACCTCCTCTTCCTCTATACTAAGGATGGATCTAACCGCTCTTACCAGAGAGGGGACATCCACAGAGGATTGGTGGTCTTCCCCAGCCGAGAGAGACCCAGAAGAGGAACCATGTGTATCCTCATCTGATGAGGAGTTAGAATCACCAGGCTGCACCTGATGGGATACTCTCTTATGCCCATGCTTACTGGTAACTGGTCTATTCACTTGAACCACTTGCTGAGCAGTGGTAGAAGGTGGAACCATACTCTGACTTGAGTGAGCATAGACATCCAGCCAGAAAGGATGCATGGGGGGCTTATACATAGCAGGATGTAACTGCTGCAGGTACCCTATAGAGTGAGGCAGTACCGGAGCTGCTGCCCAGTCCACTTACTGTGACATAACCTGAGACCAAAAGGACTCCCAGGGTGGCTCTTGTACAGGAGCTGGTGTACTGGATTGGAGAGGTGGCTCTATATAAGAACCAGAACACAAACGATCTTACATGAAATCCTGAGCTGACAGGCCCGCCGAACAGGATTTACTTGAAACCAGCACAGAAGCCTCAACCTCCTGCTTCCCTTTAACATATCAATGTATAAAAGGTACAAGGTATAAATGCAATGCAATGTGACAGTCTTCACAAGTACCAGTATTTGTGAAGTACACAGAAAACCCCACACACCTTGTCACAGTGATAGTTATAACTGAAGGTCAGAAATAAAAGGCAGTATCAATACAGCAGCTAGCACAAGTCACATACAATGCATATGCAATTTAATCACAATGGGCTCTGAATCAACTGACCAACACCCATGACTTGGTAGGATATAGAGCACTATATACCAGACCCAGGGGAGAGGTATACAGGGAGATAAACCCAAACCTTCTAAGCAGCTTCAGCAGAGCACCGATGGTGGACTGTGAGCAGCTCATATACACGGTATGGGTAGGAGGAGCAACCCAGACTCTGGAAACTTTAGTAGGACATGCGTTGGGTCAGGGAAGGGGAGCCTACCTCCCCTAGGCTGCATCAACTGGCCGGGTATGCTGGCCTCATGGCAGTAGATGTGTCTACTGCTAATCCCCAGCATCAGACGATAAGGCCCCAGTGGTCTAGCGAGGACGAGGACTGTCTGTGGCCCTCACTGCAGCAGTTTCCGATGCGTCTCCGGCGCCGGAAGCAAGGACTGCCGCGCGCGATTTCCCGTAAAGAAGGAATCACCTTACCTGACATCTCCGTGTGTCTGATTGCAGTCCGAGCCTCCAGCATCAACGTTACTGATGTTGCGGCACCGGCAGAGGTAGAAGGAGTCACAGTGCATGCGTCTTTGTTAGGACACTCCGCACTGCTAACCCAGTAAAATTAAAATAAATTAAATCATAGAATTAAAGCTTGGGACTGCCTGAGCAGTCCCCTATTCAAAAGGTGTGTCTGAATCCTGCTGAGTACCAAACAAAAAACTGATTGCCTGTGGCTGGGGGAGGGGTATATATGGAGGAGGACCAGGGCAATGTTGGAGCTAAAGCTTTGACTGTTATGTGCCTGGATTACTCCAACCACATACCCCCCCAAGGTAGTTCCTGTGGACACTATGGAACCTGAAGAAGAAAATCTTATTTTCTGCCTACAAAATCTGGACATTTAACCATTGCCATCATTCTATTTAAGAGGAAAGTAATATAGATGGTCCCAAATTCTTGTTTTATTTAAAAGCATTCAGTAGCTGGAACACACAGTCATTATTTTGAATATTTAGTTGAAAACTGCTAGCTGTCTGCTTATCCCCTGTTTACTAAAACAAATTAGAAGATAGATAACAGTATTCAATGACATACATTCATTAATTATGGAAATGTAAACACTGTCAAGATTTAGAAAGTTGAACCAGTAGTACTAACAATGCTAACAATGTAAATGTTTGTGCACACTTTCATAGAGCAGCAGGGCTGCAACCATGACCACTCTCATCTGAAGACAGTTGCTGTGTTTTTGTCTCCCAGCAACTTCGTTAAGATCCAGTTCAAATCACAGCAATGGTGGGAAGCCTTTCTGCAAAATCCAATCATTTCTAAGAATAAATAAAGTGTGTACAAGTTCTATTATGGGAAACATTAATTAAGCTGATGTGACTGATATCAAGCTGTAGTATAACTTTCTCAATCATCGTCATGAGAAAATACATATATGAAGCATGTCGCACATGCAATAAGTGTTGTCTCTTTTGTTATTTCATTTTGGTTTGCAAGTCTGTTCATGACATTGGAATAAAAGTTTTAAATTTAGCAAATGAGTTAAAAGAAATTATTTTCAGTATTTTACTGGTTCAAAGTTCAAACTCAAAAGGTAATTTTAAAAAAAATAGTTTATTATGTAAATTTAACTTTTATAAACTTAAAAAGACAATAGTGCTGCTGCTCTAAAATCTTTTATTTAAGTTTAAGAAATCTATATCAGGTCTCCTTAACAATAAGATAATAGTTTGATAAGTACGTATACTTTCCCTAACTACAGTTAAGGTAGCAGTTTAGTGTTACTTAAAACTTAGGAGGTCTTAAAGCTCAAGTGTTACCTAAGGTTTAGTTAAATAGGTAAGGTGTCTCTAAAGACCCTTATGTAAAGGACTAGGACACATCTGCGCATGTTGTACAAAAAGAACATTTGAATTACAAAAAGAACATTTGAATTGCAAAACTGTTATCAGTCTGACAATATGCAGGTGACAAAACACAGATATTTTTAAAAACTTTGAATTTGATCACATTTTTAGATGCTCATAGTAACAAGTGTTTTAAAACATGAAAAGAATTGCTTTGAATTAAACCTACTACTCCAGCCTCATTCCCTAACACACTTCTTCCTACACACTTCACTGTTCCAAGAGCATCATGTCGACAATCAGCATGAAACTGATGAAATGTTGACATGGTCATTTTGTAAAAAATGCATTATCCCTCACCCCTAATCCTAACCAGAATTGGTATGTAATGCCGGCGGACTAAATACCGATGCTGGAAGCCCGAACCGCCAGGATCCCAACTGGGGCTGGAAAGTACCCTAATCCTCCCCTCTCCACACCCTAACCCTAACCCTCCCTTAGTAGTGCTAACCCTAACCTCCCCCAGGTGGTGCCTAAACCTAACCCCCCCCTCCCCTCACCCTAAACCTAACCGTCCTGGGGTGGTGCCTAACCCCAAGTCCATCCGGGGTTTCCCTGAACTAACCCCGTCCCCCCCGCCGCTAAGCGCTAACACTGCCTGGCTTACCCTTGTTCGGAAGCTGTCTGCCTAGATTCCGACGTCAGGATCTAGACGGGTGTCGGGATTTTGACACCTGTCTTTAGTCCCGCATCGAGATTTAGATGCCAGGATTTAGTCAGACAGCTTCCCGTCCATCGGCATTTTTAATGCATCCCTCCTAACCCTTATGTTGACAATGTCACTATGTTGACATGCCATATGTCGACATTTTGTCTATGTTGACAATTTCCAGATGTTATGTTCCATGTTGACATTTTAACCATGTCAACATTGAAAATGTCCACAAAGTGAACATCAACATACTGACAGCATAACAAAGTGTATGCATTTATACATATATAATACCATTGTATATCAAACTAGTACGTCATTCACCGAGTCTCTAGCTATTGCGGCCCATTATCTACTGCACACCTGCGGAGAAAAAATTTAGGCTGCTTATATTATAGATATGTTCAACATGACTTAAGAGGAGATGTATCATAGCTTGGAGAGAGATAAAGTACCAACCAATCAGCTCCTGTCATTTTGTCTCAAACACAGCCTGTAAAATGACAGAAGCTGATTGATTGGTACTTTATTTCTCTCCAGGCTTGATACATCTACCCTTAATTTCTATGTAATCAAACTTATAGAATGGGATACACTCAGGTATGTGCAGTCAGGGTAGGCAGGGGTCTCCCCTGTCATAGTCCCTCCCCTATAATACTCACTGTCATGCTCCAGAGTTTCGATATAAAAACTGTTTTTTTTGTACATACAGTATGTGCCTCCCCAGCCATTAACCTCACCGCACATCACTAAACACACTGAGTACTTGCCTTTTTAAAGTCCAGCATGCAGAGCTTGGCTTTCCCTCCAAACTGCCATTTGCACTGTGTGTTGGCATCATACAGTTCCCCTGGAAGTTTTTCAGGGTATTTATATTCTTTACCGGGCTTAGGATCATCAGTGAGGCAAATTGCTTGAGAAGAGCTGCAAGACAAGGACAGATAATTACAATGGGACATGTTTCTGTAACTAGAATTTTTTCACTGTGTACAATTATGTATACTCATTCATATGCAGTGGTGTCACAATGGGGATACGGGCCGCACCAGGGTGTCACCCTCGGAGGGTGTTACACCAAAATGCTGGCTCCTACTCAGAGACAGGAGCTGGGTGCTGCAGTGCAACATTATCCTGCAGCACTCGGCTTCTGTCACAGAGGAGGAGTAGATAGGGCAGGTACTGATCTCTGGAGGCAGCCTAGCATCTCCAGGGATGCTGGGCACGTCCCCGGAGTGATGCAATCGGGATTTCCCAATAGGCCATGCCCCATTATGTTAGGCCACAAACCCTTTTTGGGCGCACGGCTTTGCCGCGGGATGGGGGCTATGGATTGCGCACCGGGTGTCACCAGACGCGGTGATGCCTCTGTTTGTATGGCATGAATTTATTTATACAAATAAGTTATAAAACTTTGTTATGCAAAGTGGAAAAACGATGTTTTATGTGTTTACTTATTTTTTGTCATTTATTTTGCAACTTCTGCGTCTTTGGTGCAGATAGGAATAAATGCACACAAGCATACTGGCATCTGAATGTACAGGTTTGATGCATCTTGCGATGTGAATAACTCTGAAATAATACTATAAAGGGTATGCCAGCTATATGCCAGGCAGAACAGTGTTTGTATAGGATGTGCAAGCCTTAGATGTAGGTGCTAAACGCAGAAATGGTACTACCAAGACAATGTTTTGCTTCTCATAAATACTAAAATCCTGATATGTGTTATAGGAAGAAAAAGATAACAATGACTGCAGAACTTTCTCATCTCATCTCTGTAAATTAACTTGAATTTTAACTCCTTTGGTGTTAGGCATTTGACATCAGCCATTACTTTACTGGGAAACCTTTACCGCTATCATGGAGCACTTTATCTGTGGAATAAAAGATGGATTTTTGGCGGCATGCTGTCTAGTTTTTTCTAAGCTTCTCCCATGTAGAGTGTTTTGGGCCAAATGACAATATTCCTGCCTTTGTCAGACTGTTTTATTACTCCATCATCTCATTTATTGATTTCATTCAGCGCTCTCCTTTCCCGTGATGTAAGATTGCTTTTTTGGTGGAAGCGTCTCCTCCTCTTAAGTAATTTGTCCAGGTCTGTGTCCACCAGATACATGAAAACGTTTTTTTACAGATAACTCTTCCAGTCTCTCCAATCTCATCTATTTTGCTGGATAGGTCTTCCAATATTTGTATCATCCTTTGGTCTTGAGAGGATGGAAAATCAAAGTTTCCACCATCAGATGTTGACTCCATATCAAGGGTGTTTTCCTTGTGGTAAAGGAAAAGTATTCAAATGGAGCAAGAATTCAAGAAATTGTAGACCAGTTGGATATCAGGAAGCTTATAAGTCATCAGAGGTGGAATAGTCAGGTGGGGAAGACTCTAGTGACCCCCAGGCCATCCTCTCAAGACCAAAGGATGTTCTGCATCACATTTAGAGCTCATGTGACTGGGCTACAGCAGGACACAGCCGTTTTCATGGATTCCCAGCATAGAAGCCACTACAGACCTGTCTCACCAATGCACCACCACAGGTATTTTTAGCACGCTCTATCATTTGGGGTATGCTGGTGATTGCTCCTGCAATGTGTTTCCACAACAAGAGAAGTTACTGACATTACCTCAAACAGCAGAAGCGGGCATAATTTATCTTATTCCAACCCAAGCCAGGTGTATCACACTCTCATTGGTCCATTCACTGTCCAGGCACATGGACCAAAAGTAGAAGTGGCACACCAGAATAATTGGGTTACTCTGTCTCTCCACCTATCACAGCTGTCATATATCATTTACACAGGTCTATAATGCAGTGGAAAAAGGAAACTAGAGCAATGAAGTGACAATATATTTTCTTATTCCTCGCCTGCCTTTTCTTATGGGAACAATATTCAGCATTTGGATGTATTTCTTGAATTATTGCGGTCATTAATGAACAGAAAATATTAATTTGCTTCGTATGCATTCTATACTGCGACATAGGTATATGCAGTGGCTGTATATACTGTAAGTTTCACTGTTGTGACAGACATCTGCTTTGGTTTCACACAAGTTTTCAGTTATGTTTATACCGTATCTTAATTACAACTAATGTTTAAGGTTTGGCTATTTTTGGACCTGGCCGTTTCCAATGTAATTATCAGACATCCTGCAATCTGGTGATTATTGAGTCAATTCGAGACTGGTAAATAAATTTGTTTCTCAGGCATCTGATATATAGAGATGTATGTACTTATTTTCACCTACATCGGCTTACTGTATGTAAGCGTGTATAGAATATTATATATTATCTTATTGTCTATCGTTTATGTGGAAACTCTTTTAGAAAAATGAAATAAATGTTATGTTTTTATCTCACTAATGTATATGAGTGCACCAAAATGGAGTCTAGCTTTTTTGATCCACAACCCCCTTTTTTTGGATCAACCCCTTGTTTTCTGTTATATACCAGCGTTGGGAGGTTTTGTGCTTTTCTTATGTTAAAAAAAAATAATGCATGCACTTGTGATGAGCATAATAGGTATATAATCGCATTTCAGTGGAATTCATGTCATGCACCTTCTTATTTCTGTAGTGCCTAACTACCCCTTATTGCCCAGTGTTGTGTGATGTGCAGATGAATCGCAGCTCTAGGGAACAGAATCTACGTTACTACATTTGTTAAGTGCGCAATGTCAGTCAGCTACAAGTTGTTCAGCATTTTAATGACTTCCAACCACAAGGGAAAGGATAACTGTGGGAAATACAGTATCTAAGAAACAAATCTTTGAGCTATTTCAATTAAGGTGAAACTCAAATTTCAAATAAAACATGTTTAAAAGCTTCAGATTTATACAAGGTAATAGCTTTCCTTATACAAATTAGTATACTTGACAGGCTTTCCAAGCAAATGCATGAAGTCATTTTATTGGCTGACAATGTGCAGGGAGGTATTCTGTGTTTGTAACTATTTTCATTTCCAGTCCTTTCACCTTCTCGTATTTCACTGGTACCAGACTGCATAAGTTACTTTGACAATGGGCAAAATGCTTAAAAAACCCAGTCATTAGAAGATTTGAAATACATTCTATTTAACCAACACTTAAATCTAAAATGGAAGTTGTTTATGAGAAAGAGTTAATGATAATAATAACTAATGTACTGTAAATGTAATTTTCTGAGAAACTTGTTAGAATAAGACTTTCGGCATAACCGGGAAAGGTTTTAGAATAGCATAATGTAGAGTGCAACTGACAGTCTAATGGCTGATTGCAAATAACACTGTGCCTCACCTAGAGGTGGATGCAGTTCACATTGCTGCTGCATCTTTGGACGCAGTAGCGATGTGGAAATATGGTAATGCAGCAGGAGGCTTATGAGGAGAAAAGACGCCTCCTGACAGCATCCTAAGATACAGCAACTGATCACCACAGCAACCATCTGCGTAGCTGAGGCCAGGAAATATGCCTCTGCTGAAGCAGACCCTGGCAAATGCCCCCATTTCTAGGAACACAGGTCAGCAACTCCCCTTCCCCACCCACAAGCGACTGCAGCCTGAAAATTAGGCTGCGGTTTGGAGACACTGAGTGAACGTCGCAGATGGAGCCCTGCACAGTCCTCCCACCATCAGAGATGTATGCAAACCATCAGGTTTGCATACATCGCTGAATGAGGCCCGATGTACGTATTGCTATATAGAAGCAAACTCCTCATTAGACTCCCGAACGTGTATAAATATGATATTTTATAGCTGTAAAAAAATTCTTATTGCTTGCTTTCATCAAAGACATATCTTTCCACCAGCCAAAAGAAGCTACTTACCTGATATATGCATCTCTGTATTAAACATAAAAATAAATTCTAACCATTAATCACTTACCTGGCGTGGTCATATGGGATGTGACCACAGCCAGGTGGGCTTTCGCTAACACTATTAATATCCCATCTGTACCCAAGCAAATTCAGAGATTTTTTGCACATGTGCAGCACGGATCTCCTCCCTCTCCTCTGGCCCCCCTGCCAAAATCAATGCCAAAATAGCATTCCAGAATGTCGTGCATGTGTCGCATTGTAGAGTTAAAATCCAATGCAATAAGGGAAATTGAAGTTCCCCTCTGATCACTATTGTTGTTCTCTTCAGAGTGCAGAGATCAGTAGGAGGACTGTTGATCAGTGCCCTCTGTGACCCTCTCTGCATTAGAGTGGTGGGATGGGTTAGTGACATGGGAGGGGGGGTCTAAGCCCACTGAAAGGGAACTATGGCATACATGCCAACATTGTGGCTGCCTCCTCCAGGATAGCGTCATCGCGGCCACGCCCCCACCACACAATGGCGAGATTACCGACATTGTGCGGCCGAGGCCACGGTTACGTGATTCAGCGTGAATCGCGTCATCGGCTCCCCCAAACCGCCCACTTTGGCACTTATAAGCCGGAGTGGTTGCCGGAGGAGGGGGGGAGGCGGGGGATGTGGCGCCGACTGGTAGACTTGCCCACCTTTCTGGGGGGGCAGGAGCAGAACCCGATTTTCGGGAGGCTCCCGACCTTCCCAGGAGAGTAGGCAAGTATGATCTATTGACACTAGAGGGGAGGTGGTGGTGGTTGGGTTAATTCATCAAAAGGTATCACTGGAGGTGGATGGGGGGATTCTATTGACAGAAGGAGTTTGCTGCCACTGGAGGGAGGTACTTATTCTTCATCGAGAACCTATGAAGATGTAAGTGGTGGGGGTAATGTATCTGGGGGATCTGTTATCACTGGACTGTGTAGGGTAATGCCACTGGGAGATTAATTGTCATTGAGAGCTCAATTGTCATGAGGGAGGGGGTAATATTATAATGGGTGCCTATTGACACTGGGGGTGTGCTAGACACCCCTGGAGGTATTTGTATCACTAAAATATTGAAATATGTTATTAAAAATGATTTTGACTAAACTTTACAATTTTTAAAATCACTTTTGAACAAAAAAAAATCAGTTAAATGGTTAAAGTATTTGCAGACCAAGCTTCCTTAAACATGTACTGGGGAAAGCTGATTTTGCAACCCATCCAGGATCAATCAAATTTGATTATAGTGTTTACAATTTTATTCACTTTCTTTTTTTTTTTTTCAATATCTTTCCTGTATGTTTAAGCTATGTCAGTCTCCTGTAACTGTGCTTCCTCTTTCCCTAACCTCAAGGTAACAGTAAAATGTTCTATTTTGGAGTTGTGTAATCTCTAATATGGTATAAAAGCAATACTGTAACCAATGTTCTCTCTAAGATGGGTGAATCTAATGAGGACACCACACTGAAACATAGCAAACATAATATGTAGCATTTTTTAGAGCAAATAAAATTTTTTGAAACTAGAATTACCAGACAAATGAAATTAGATGTTAAGGTGCGTATCCACTAATTGATGGAGAAATAAGAGCACGATTACGAAATTGTAATTGTGCTGTTGTTTCACAGACTGATGTGCCTACACTGAGTGTAGGCACATCCATCATCCCTGTACATGTTGAACCTGACGTGATCGTCAGGTTGACCAGCATGTATGGGCGATGATAGATGTCAAAAACGATCAGCGGGCATGTGCATCACTGGTCGTTTTTGACATTTAAATGCGAAATTTGCGGGTGATTACTGAGCGATTGCACGATTACAATGTCGTAATCGTGCAATCACTCAGTAAGGTCGCGTAGTGGATACACATCTTAACATTGCCTGTGGATGCTGTTAGTCTTATGGCTGACCCTTGTCTGACAACCAGTGGATGTTCTGAAGCCATTCCCTTGATAGATAGATCTATACTTTACACGTACTATGCAAGAATGTCTATACTACTTTTGCAATTTGTCAATTTGACATGTATCATTGTGTGATCACATTACAGATATAGAATTTGCACAAGGAGAGATGCCAGTAGTGAGATAAAGGAAAGACTGGAAAATAACAAAGGAGCAGACAGCTGAGTAACCAAAGTTTTCTGGTAGTATATGTTCTTTGCTGGGAACCTTTTTATTTATAAACTGAAAAGAAACTTGTACAAGCATGTTTTGGGGTCTCTATAGTTACAGGAAATTGAACACATTGTGATGGTTCTTGTCAGAACTATTGTCAGCATATTATACAGAAAGCAGCAATAACAATACAAGTGTATTGGATTAACTTGATTACTATTTCAGATACAATGCTTTGTACTGGCATTGGGTTTGATAAATGAACCCACACAAAGACTAAGTGAGGCTGGTATTCTTTATCAACGCATCATATTGTAAAAATGTTTTTCAGGGAATTAGAACTGATAGTAATTACGTACTGTACAACATTCAAACAGCTGTTACTTTTACAAAAATATTACTAAAAACTAATACAGTAGGGCAGGCAAAGATCTACATTACTCTTGCATTTACAATATTATGTTTTTAAAAGTTAGTTACTAAAGTGCTGTCAATAAAATAACAAGTGAAAAATAAACTGGTTAGAATAAGAAATGTATATGCAAATGAAACTATAAATATTTACATTTGTATTCTGCTTTACCTTCAGTTAAAACTATTGGATACTTTTATTTTGATTTTATTTGCCATTGCTGGCTGTCACACTACACGTGACAGCTGACAGGAACAGCCACGGCTTCAGCTCAGCAAGCCAATAAGAATCAGCCTGATTTTATTGGCTGCTGCCGCACTTCACCAGGATCAGTGTATAAGGTTGTGGGCCAGTTTTCACCTGTACTTGTGTAAGCTTGGTTCCGGTGCATGCACAGAGCAAATACATACAAAATTCACTTCACAAAGGTACTTATGTTCTACTATCCAGAAAAAAATATGTATAAAACATTATGTTCTATCCAATGCAAACACATAATTACCTTAAAAATTTGTACAAGTACTGCCGGCTGCATGCGGACCAAGAGAAGACTCCATTATGTCCTGCCAATGTTGGTGACATGATATTGCCTTCTGACTTCTTGCACATGTTTCCCTCTCCATCATGGATCATGCCAAAACTGGACATGCAATGCAAATGAATGTATAAATTATCATCACTTTAGGCATTTCTTTAAAGGTGAAGTGTCATTATAACATTTTAATGTGTAGACTTAAAAATAATATTAACTTTATGTTTCGGTAACTACTCAGAAAAACTTTGCAGCACAGATTGCTTGTATCTCTCTATGGTTAAATAAGTGGAAACTGCTAGCTTTCAGGTATAGTAAATGTATACTCTCATATGTAGGCACAGAGAAGATACACTGATTAGCCAAATTAGCTCTAATGATCTGATTCAGATTTGGGAATAGAGCAAGAAAGAGCAAGTCACTGTGTATCTTGGTAAACCAATGTTGCACTGCAGATAAAGCAGATGTAAAATGCAAACAAAAAGTATGGTGGTTGCTCATATCAGCTTAATGACATTGCACAGGTGCTTGTACAGGGTGGGGTTTACACTGAACACAGAAAAAAAAGGAATTTGCCCTCCAGCACACTGCAGCAATGTCAACAAAAAATACTTAAATCCTACATGATAATAGAGGTTCAGAGGTATTAGTTACATACATTTGCAAATATATGAATAAGCGCCAGGCCATCGTCAAGGCTCCTCTATACTGGCGTCCCTAACATTAAGGGGTTCACGTCCGGGAAGCAAGGTACCCCAAAACATTCCAGCCAAGAACCATCCCCTGGGCATCACAAGAAAAGGGGAAAAAAGGTGATAGTGAAGTGTAAAGAATAGATGTGTAAAGATAAATCAATGAGTGTTAATGAAATAAGAAATAATTTAAATGACATAAATAATAAACAAACAATTAGAAAAGTGATACATATCTATGTGATTTAAGTGGTGATGCCCTGAAAAAGGTCCAACCAGAACAACTCCAGGGGCCCCACTCCCAAACACTCACCCCAAAATAATTATTGCTACATAATAGTAGCACCTACTCTGGGTCATATAATTACAAATTGGTGTACTGCATAATAACAGCACATGTATAAGCTGAGAGCTGACTCACCTTGGAGGTACCCCAGAAACCTCCACATGGCACTATAAGGACCAGCACATCCTCCCAATGCTGGCTCCCTTCATGCCACTCAAGACTGCAAACAAAAAGTATGGTGGTCGCTCATATTAGCTTAATGACATAGCACAGGTGCTTGTAAAGGGCGGGGTTTACACTGAACACAGAATTTTTTTATCACTTTTCTAATTGTTGTTTTATTATTTATGTCATTTTAATTCTTTCTTATTTCATTAATACTCATTGATTTATCTTTACACATCTATTCTTTACACTTCACTATCACCTTTTTTTCCCTTTTCATGTGATGCTCTGGGGATGGTCCTTGGCTGGAATTTTTTGGGGTACCTTGCATCTCGGATGTGAACCCCTTAATGTTAGGGATGCCAGTATAGAGGAGCCTTGAGGATGGCCTGGTGCTTATTCATATATTTGCAAATGTATGTAACTAATACCTCTAATTCTCTATTATCACGTAGGATTTAAGTATTTTTTGTTGACATTGCTGCAGTGTGCTGGAGGGCAAATTCCTTTTTTTCTGTGTTCAGTGTAAATCCTGCCCTTTACAAGCACCTGTGCTATGTCATTAAGCTGATATAAGTGACCACCATACTTTTTGTTTGCAGTCTTGAGAGGCATGAAGGGAGCCAGCATTGGGAGGATGTGCTGGTCCTTATAGTGCCATGTGGAGGTTTCTGGGGTACCTCCAAGGTGAGTCAACTCTCAGCTTATACATGTGCTGTTATTATGCAGTACACCAATTTATAATTATATGACCCAGAGTGGGTGCTACTATTATGTAGCAATAATTATTTGGGGTGAGCGTTTGGGAGTGGGGCCCCTGAAGTTGTTCTGGCTGGACCTTTTTCAGGGCATCACCACTTAATTCACATAGATATTTTTTATCTCTTTTCTAATTGTTTGTTTATTATTTATGTCATTTTAATTCTTTCTTATTTCCTTAACACTCATTGATTTATCTTTACACATCTATTTTTTAAACTTCACTATCACCTTTTTTCCCCTTTTCGTGTGATGCCTAGGGAATGGTCCTTGGCTGGAATTTTTTTGGGTACCTTGCTTCTCGGACGTGAACCCCTTAATGTAAGGGATGCCAGTATAGAGGAGCCTTGAAGATGGCCTGGCGCTTATTTATATATTTGCAAATGTATGTAACTAATACCTCTGAATCTCTATTATCATGTAGGATTTAAGTATTTTTTGTTGACATTGCTGCAGTGTGCTAGAGGGCAAATTCCTTTTTTTCTGTGTGCAGATGTAAAATGTGCAGAGAGATTTGGGAGGGGTGTGTCCAAATTGAAATCTAAATTGCAGTGTAAAAATAAAGCTATCCAGCATTTGGGGGCTACACGCAAAAGCAGCCAGTATTTACCCCACATGCAAAAAAAAAAAATGGATGTATTTGTACCCCTTGCATTGCAACATGGTTTGTCTAGATGCACAGTTACTTGCTCTATCTTACTCTATACCGAAATCTGAATCAGGCCCTAAATTATAGAATATTAGCATGATACTGTCATGCTTATGCTTTGTCTTAGTCAGCAAATGTATAATTTACACACATACTGTAACTAAAGGTAAGAGACAAAAACTTACTTGTGACCTGATTCATGAGCAATGGTGAATGCCAGTCCAAGACCTGTATCCTCATTAACAGTACAGCTACGGTATTTACTGCACATACCACTTATTGGAGCAAACCCTATAAAACATGGATAGGCATAAATCTTTTACTCTTTGTAGCACAATTATATTGTTTACACTGTGTCACAGAATTTTCAGAGACATGCAAACTCCTGCAGTGTTTTATTGCATGCAGTACAAGTAAAATATGACATTAATCACAAATTGTACAAGACTCCAGAGAAAACTACTATTCTGCATTGTATAGGAGTCACTTAATCATATGTTCAATTTTAAAAATATTGTAGGCACCATACACAAGTCAAAATTATTCATTTATGCTGTTTGCGCTTTTTCTACTAAATCATAATTTTCTCCCGTCTGGTTAGTTTTTCTTTTCTTTCTGTGTTTTACTGGACAGTTTCTTGGTGTCTTTGTTAGCCCTGTGACTGTGATCTTTCTGTGAATCCATATATTTTTCTCAATTTTACCCTTTCAGTCTTAAAAACACAGTAAAGTCCATTTATGAACAGCAATCGTGCCAACCTGTAACATACATTTTTATTAATAACTTGAAAATCTTTGCACAAATGTACCCCATTATAGGGAGAAGCACATGGATTTAAAATTGTAGCACAAATGTACCCCATTATATGGAGAAGCACATGGATTTACAGACCAAGATGCCAACCTCTGTAGGGGAACAATAGTTTGCACTGTACAATGAGTGGAGTTGGGCATATGGGGTGTTCTGCTTAGTACATATTAGGCCAATAAGTGGCATCATCTTTGCACCAACATTAGGGGATTTGAGGGATGATATGGGATAACAGGTGCAGAGGGAGCATTTAGAGCAGGGGTCTTCAAACTTGGCCCTCCAGCTGCTGTTGAACTACACATCCCAGCATGCACTGCCACCTTTTTGATATAACAGCATGCTAAAACTATGTGCAGTGCATGCTGGGATGTGTAGTTCCACAGCATCTGGAGGGCCAAGTTTGAAGACCCCTGATTTAGAGGAACATTCATTCCTTTGTAACAGTCATGTCTCCCATTCAAACGGACTTCCCAGCCCGATCATGTTTCATCCTATACTTTTAGTAGGGTAGTTCCAATGTCACCTCGCTCTCATAATGAATCTAAGATATAAATTAAACTAATTCAACAGTATTGTAGGAGACAAATAGAAAAATGAAATTTCGTATGAAAAGTGTCAGTAGGTTGGACTTTGAAATCAGTAACTCCTTCCACCAGGCACATTTAAGGTGGATCTCTAAAACTGCAAATCTAGGGCAGATTGATGTTCCAAGGACTGTGAAGCACTTTTTATAGTTTGTAAATGACCCTTAATGAATCATATGTCATTTGTTTACAGTGTAATACTATGCAAGAACAGCAGTATGACTTGAAATGCTGAAATGGTTTACATTAATTTAATTAATTAAGTTATATAAATTGTTGACATCATTATTTTCAAAGAGGAGAGGTATTATCCTACCTAATGTATCGCAAGGTTCATTCTTCCAGGAACATATGTCCAAACCAGTGAGCAGAATGGCATGATCATGACGACTGCCATCTTTTCCCATCAGACCGGACTGCCACTGGCAGAAACTGCTCAATGTGTGGTCAGCATGATGGTTTATAACAAGTCCAGGCTAAAATAGAGAACAATTCTTCATTTTAGTTCTTTTGCACAATGGAGGATGAATTTGGCAAGGAATATTGGGCCTGATTCAGAGCCGTTCGCTATTTGTGGTCGCTCGTTTAAAAACAAGGGGTGGCTATTCAAATGATCCGTACGCACATTGCAGTCTGTTCACACCTCTAAGTCTGAACGAGCGAGCAAAACATACGCTCGTTTATTTGTTAAAAACGCCCCCTGGCCGCTCGCATCCTACGTCATGTCTGCTATTTATTAGATTAATCGAGTACATCGACCAGCGTATGAACTGCTCGCTATTCTTGTGGTTGGTGTTTGCTACCACAAATTTGCGACCAGTTCTGGCTATAAAATAACCCAGTGACGTGGTCAATGACGCTGCTGTTTTAAATATGCACACCCATAAAACGCCCGTTTTGACCTTTAAGCACGCCTGCGTTCGGATCTCCACTCCCCATTTTCAAACACCTTCTCCTGTTACCACCCACATACGCCTCATTCTGTCACTCAAAATAGCAGGCCCTCGCTATATTGCGTACCAACGATTTTCGGCCGCACTGACTGGTTCGCGCATGCGTACTAAAAACCGTACGCATGCACAGATGTGCAAACATCGCTCGGAACGAGCGTACTGCCGCTAACGAGCGGCTCTGAATGAGGGCCATTGTCTTATGGGTGCTTTGGGGAGATGCATTAAGCCTTTGAAAGTGATAAAGTACCAACCTATCAGCTCTCCTAACGGTCACTTTACAGGCTGAAAAATGACAGTTAGGTGCTGATTGGTTGGCACTTTATCACTTTCCAAGGCTTAGTACATTTCCTCTGAAACAAACTGTATACATATACGTCACATTGAACAGAATACATAAGTATTGTCCTATAATAATTTACAAGTGCCAGTAAAAGATCAGTGGTAATCACTTTATTTTTTTGTATCTCAGAATTTATTACTAACTAATAACCAAAAAACTACTACTTTGCCCTAATCACAGTTAATATGGAAACAACCTCAATCACCTTAGGTTATAGCTTTTTAATAGTCAGTACTTAAATTTGAATACTGGTATAAATGGCCCTTGGCAAGTACTGTAGTTACTTATAGTTGGTAATATCTCCATTTCCACATAATTTCTATTTTTTGAGAAAGTATCAGAATTTTGCATCCTGAATAAAGTGCTCAGTCTGTGAACATTTGCCCTTATGGCTATTGTAGTTATATGGTTGCATGAATTTAATTTCGGCAGTGGTGACCCCTAATTATATTTTCAATTGGGTCTGTCATGCCCAGTCTAACTAACAATAGCAATTTATGACAACAGTGAAAAGATCTGATTCTGTGCAGGGAGGAGGACACTTCTGCTGTAGGTACAGCAGTTTTGTTCTTCACTAGAAGCATACCTTACATTCTTCACTGAGTGATTTTAGAGAAAATTGCATTAATTAAAGTTAACAGGTGTCTGATCAAACGATACTATTACCTTGATTTCTGGAGGTGGGCCAGAGTCTAAGTAGTTAAAAAAAAATTGAGATGGATAATAATTAAATTGCCTCAGAATCACTGGCTGTGTCTGAACATGAAGTAAGACTTTAAAAGTTAAAAATAATCACAAAAATGTCTGACCTTGCTAACACTGCTGAGCTAATTACAAATCTCGTTACGAAGTATTAAAAATAGAGGCTACAATCCTGGGTGCCCTGTTTTTCAGAGTAATGACTCACCAGTAAGTTTAATAAACAGATGTAATGCATAGCAACTGCTAAATAAAAACCCAGGACCATTTAATTTATTCAATATACAGCAGTTGAATGCAGGCAGAACGGAAAAGCATATATACTAATCGTACTAAAGTAAACCATGTAATCAATGAAAGGGTAAAGAATAAAGGGTCATGTACTAATATTCACGGCACTGCCATTTTTAATAAAAATATCCAAGCTATGTACTACGGGGAACTCGCAGGGACAGCGGTTGCGGTAACTGCTGTCCCCACGAGTTATATCCCCGTCATTTAGGAGAAGTCTTTCACAGAAGTGAAAAACCTCCTCAGGGAAAGCTGACACTGCGCATTCGCACAACGTCAGCTTCCCGAGCCAGTTGGGGGCTGCGGGGGAAATATCAGAAGATCTCTCTCCTGCACCTGAAGCCCCCATAGGCTTACAGTAGTTTACACCATCTGAAGATGGTGTTAACTACCGGGGCTAAACTCTGAAAAGTGATTAAAAGTAGAAAAGAGAAAAATCACAAGCAGCTACGTACAGGGATAGCTAAAGAAGGTGTTTCCACCCCTTCGTATAGAATGCAATAGAAAAATGGTAAGCAATCCCTTCAATGTGCGCTCTCTAATACATTACATCAATAATTGTAGTTGATGTTTCCTATGGATTCAATCTCCAATATGACCTCACTCATAGGACAATATTCCAGATATCCAAAAAGATAAGAGAGAGGGGAGATGTATATAGTGAAGTACAGTTTTTAATACAAATGATAAGTGAACAAACAATAAATCAAAGGGACATCCTCAAATGGCTGAAAAGGCAGCAATTACTGGAAGATGGTGAGAACTGACAATGGACAGTTCTTAAGAGCATGTGAGTATAGTGTAATCCCACCATGTAGTCTCTAGATACCGCACTGGTGTCTCCACTCAAATGTCCTGGCAATCAGCTGTCTTGCGCCACTCTGTGTCCCCATTACCAATGTGTTTCGACCCGGGTCCTGGGGTCTTTTTCAAGGTATGGATCAAAGGTGAATGGATTGCCCTCCCGCACAAGTCCCTTATAAACCCCCACAGACCAATCATAACGGCATCGGTGGGGCTGGATCCCTAGACAGAGATCGACCTACAAGTCCCATTATCCCTTGCTGCACCGAGCCAATCATTGCTGGTCACGCCACATCCGAATTGGTCATGGTAACTGGATAAACAACATCCCGTCTGGTGTCTCCTTTACGTAACGTCATTTCCCGGGTGTTGAATTGAAGTGATGGACTTCTAAGCTTTTTGTATTAGCTGTGCAAAAGGTATTCCAATATCACATGATCGGACCCCAGTATCCTCGATAAAACAGACATTTAAACATATTAAGTACATCAATTAAATACATAGTTATAATGGTGCAATCAGCATCCTAAAGATAACATTTTAAAAAAAAGTGCAATGGTCAAAGTGCAAAGTGCCAAGTGAAAGATAATAAGGTGCAGAGCAGTGTATTGCAAATGGAGATGTTATAGAAACCATTTGATCTCAAAATCGAGATTTAGACCACCCGGGGATAAAGTCCCTGATTCAAAAAGCCGAGTTTTCATCTCGGCTTAAGCTGAGTCGCCAGATCTTTTCTGCGACAGTGTCCCTTTACGTTATGTAAGCCGATGAAACGTAAGATATCTAACGTCCTACTACCTTGATATTTTTTTAAATGATTGGATAAAGCATGAGACTCCAACCCTCTCTTTACATTTCTCAGGGTTCCCCTATTCTAGTTTTGAGGGGTCTAGATGTTCTACCTATGTAAAATAGATGGAAACTGCACTCGACCGCATAAATCACGCTTTTTGTATTGCATGTAATAAAATCAGTCAATTTCTTATTATTAATTAATACTTCTGTTTTTCTCTGTCCATCTCCTTTAATACCCTTACAACCTAAACAGGTCCCACATCTGTAAAACCCCTTAGATTTAATGCCCACTGTGTTGTTTCTTCTGGGTAAAGCACTTTTGACCAGGTGGGAAACTATATTTGGGCTTTTCCTATATATACATCTGGGTATAGAGGGTAAAAGAGGACCTAAAATGGGGTCTTTTTTTAGGATTCCACAATGCTTACGTAACGACTTTTCTAAAATTCTATGTTGACTACTATAAGAAGTAATAAAAGCCCATTCAAAAGGGGTTGGGGTCTCTTTTTCTTTCACATTCATTGTTAGTAGTTGTTCTCTGGATACTTCTTTAATTTTATCCACAGTGCCTTCAATCATTAGCCAGAGGATATGAATTTAGCATGTAATGTAACAGGATTCATGCAGTTTTGTTTTAATCGTCTTAGCTGCCCTCTTGGAATTGAGTTCAACCAATTTGCATTTTGGCAACTCCCTACTTGGATGTATGCATTGGAATCTGTTGGTTTTGAATAATTCATCGTATGTAAACATCCATCCTCTATCTACACTGATGTCCAGAAAGTTAACCGAACTACTACTAAGTGAAAAGGAAAATTCAATATTTAAAATACTGGTATTAAGATATTTAAAAAATTCTCTTAAACTAGTCATTCCTCCCTCCAAAATAAAAAACACGTCATCTATGTATGTTAACCAGGACACCAGGTTCGCTTCAAAGGGGTTCCAAATAGAATAGTTTTCCCATTGCCCCATAAAAATATTAGCATAGCTCATAGCAAACCTGGTGCCCATAGCCGTCCCAATCTTTTGTACATAGAAGACATCATTAAAAACAAAATAGTTATTTGTAAAAATAAGCTGGACACCTTCTATTAAAACGTTTTGTAGACCTAAATTGATTCCACTATCTCTTAAACTCCTAGTTACTGCTTTAATACCATCTTGATGGTTAATTATGGTATATAATGACAGTAACCATAATGTAATCCTCTTTCCAATCTATGGTATTTAAAAAATTCAGGAAATCTTTAGTGTCCTTCAAATGGGACTTGTTTTGTATCACTAAAGGTTGTAAGTAGTAGTTGATGAACTCTGATAGGTTTGCAGTTACAGAGTCTATCCCAGACACTATGGGACTACCCGGTGGACATATCGGGTCTTTGTGTACCTTAGGTAACACGTATATTACTGGAATTACTGGTTCTGAGTTGTATAAGAATGTTTCCTCCTTATCCTCCAGTATACCATCCTTTCTATATTTATCCAACAAGGCCATTAGTTTCTCTAGGGTTCCCTGTGTTGGGTCTGTTCTCAATCTGTGGTAGGTAACTCTGTCCTCTATTTGTCTGAGTACCTCTTTCTCGTACATACTCCTATCAAGTATGACTACCTCCCAGCTTTATCGGTGGGTTTGATTACAATCTCTGTATTGGATTCTAAATCCCTCAATCCACTATGTTCCTTGTAGGTCAAATTCTATGTGTATTTAGTAGTTTGCATCAAATGAACATCATCACACATCATTTTATAAAAGGTGTCCACATAATTTCCTTTCATATGAATCGGGTTAAAAATGGATTTAGGCTTGAATGGTGTTATGTTGGCTCAACGTTCTCTGCTATATTGTCATCTTTAGTAAGGAAGAATTTTTTTATAGACAATTTTCTAATATATTTGTTTAAATCTATAAATGTCGAGAATTTATTTAGAGGTAGAACTGGAGCATATTTCAATCCCTTTTCTAAAACTTTTCTCTCCACTTTAGATAGGAGATGGGTACTTAGGTAAAAAATTTTAACTCATCCCCCATCTTCATGTGTTAAGTTATTTTCATTCCTATTAATAGATAGTGTTTCTACTTTCTTTTTCTTTTCTTTTTTCTTCCTCTTACCCCATTTCCTCCTATTGTCTTTTTTCGTTTTAAGACCACCTCTACATCCTCTCTTTTTTATCGTATGGGATATTTTCTTTTCTCCCTGGATAAAAAATGAGGGGAGGAGAAAGACTATTCATGTGGTAAGTTTAAGAAGTGATTATCTAATCTAATAGGTCTATCATAAGGTTTAGTTGGAATGGGAGCTCTGTTACTTTGTTCAAGACTCAGTGTTTGATCCCATTCTTCATCATAAGTTTTTCTTCTAGTTATTGGTAATCTCCAATCCTGGTTATATCTATTTTGTTTATAATTGGGTCTCTCTCCAACTCCAAAATTTATCACTAATGTTATTTCTACTTCTATCTGTATTTCTGTTGTTCCCATAATGTGTGTGAATTCCATCCACACTAATGTGGTCTTTCCTCTCCTCCTTCTTTCTTTTATAGGGCCAAGTCATAGTGTCATTGTTTTTGATTGTTGATATTTGGTGGATCTGATCTCTGTCCTATTAATTTCTCCATCCAGTTTAGTTTCATGAGTTGTTTTTCCTGCTATTGGTAATCCTTTATCTCTATTGAAATTTTTTACCTTTATTTCTATCAGGACTCCCTCATTTTTTCTCAGAGTATATTCTACTCTTTTCTCCAAGTCCTTATATTCAGGTGTGTCCATATATTTTTATACTTTTCTCCAAGTCCTTATATTCAGGTGTGTCCATATACTTTTCTCCAAGTCCTTATATTCAGGTGTGTTATAGGAGGCTATTTCTTCCTCTAATAGTTTTAGGCCACTTTACCTATCTGCAATTCATTAGGGAAATAGAACACACTTGTAAAATGTTCTCCCATTTTGTTTTAAACTCCTCAGTAGCAGAGGAGAAGAAAGCATTTTTTTGTATTTTTAAACCTTTAGGGATGTTCTGGTGGGCAACATACCTCTCAAATGTTACTGTCTCCCACCAGATGCAATTTTCTCGTAATAAAACATTCTCTAATTTTTTCATCATATTTTCTAGACTTTCGTCCATCAATATGATCTGATCATTATTTTCCCCAAAAGCATTATCAAATAAAGATCTTCGATTCTCTCTATATGAAAACATTCTGCAGCACGTTAAATCTCTATTCAAATGGGAAACCAAAGTATACGTGAAAGTGGTTAAAAGTAGAAAAGAGAAAAATCATGCACAAACCACAAGCAGCTACGTATAGGGATAGCTAAAGAAGGTGTTCCCACTTTGACCATTGCACTTATTTTTTATTTTTATCTTTAGGATGCTGATTGCACCATTATAACGATGTATTTAATTGATGTACTTAATGTGTTTTAATGTCTGTTTTATCGAGGATACTTCTAACCAGTGAGTGCTAATGTATTTTGATTGCCACTGAGGAACAGATACAGACCGGGGGTCTAATTACGTGATATGGGAATACCTTTTGCACAGCTAATACAAAAAGCTTAGAAGTCCATCACTTCAATTCAACACCCAGAAATGATGTTATGCAAAGGAGACACTAGACGGGATGTTGTTTATCCAGTTGCCATGACTAATCCAGATGTGGCGTGATGTGTCCAGCAACGATTGGCTATTTCTGTGAAATCTCCTGCATTGTGCTTTTAGTACATAGGTTCACTACATAAATGTTAAGTTACAAGGGTATCTCTAAAGAGCAAAGTCCAGCAACAGCCTTGGGGGCTGGTGATGCTTGGCTAGATGCGGCCGTGAAACAGCCTTGAGGGCTGGTGATGCTTGACAAGTTGTGGCCTTTGAACCGAGTAGCAGCCTTGAGAGCTGATGACACTTGGCGTGATGCAGCCTTTGGGCCATGTAGCAGCCTTGAGGGATGATGACACTTGGTGTGATGCGGCCTTTGGGCCATGTAGCAGCCTTGAGGGCTGGTGATGTTAAGATGTGGCCCTTGGGCTGTGTAGCATCCTTGTGGGCTGATGAAGAACAAAGTCCAGCAACAGCCTTGCGGGCTGGTGATACTTGGCAAGATGAAGCTGGAGTATGACTTGTGATGCCTGGTTGACACAAGTGGCAGTATGCAGGATAGTGTGTACTGGAGATGCTGGTTTGCGACTTGTGCTGCTGAGTTGACACAAGTGACAGTAAACTGGATTGAGTGTACTAGGAATGCTGATGTGCACCTTGTGCCGCTGAGTTTACACAAATGGCAGGGACGCTGGATTGCATGTACAGGTGACGCTGGTTTGCGCCCTGTGCTCCCGGGTTGACACAAGTGACAGGAAGCTGAGGTGCGGCCCATGCCACCAAGATGACACAAGCAGTAGGATGCAGAGGTGCGGTTTGTACCACCTAGATAATACAAATGGCAGGAGAAATATAAGACAGGCAGAGGTAGTGGACGCTCGACTAAACAGGAACTAACCACGTGTAACGCTATCACCGGCACCTGAGTAACCTATGCACAAGATAGAAAAAGCCACAGGCAGGAGGTAGGAGGAGTTCAGCGATTAATAGCTCGGCATTTGCATCTCCTAGCAACACAGTACCCCCCCTTGACAAGGAGTTAAGGAACCCCTAGTACCTGGTTTGTCAGGAAAGTTCTAAAAAAAAAAATCCTTTCTTCAACAAGGGAGCATGCAGAAATCTTCCGGAAAGCCAAGAGCGCTCTTCCGGTCCATACCCCTCCAGGGGACCAGGAATTGAAGATTCCCTCGTGAGATTCTGGAATCCAGGAATTTCTCAACAACAAATTTCTGACACCTTGGATAAGAACCGGTGAATGTCTGGCTGAATGTCTAGGAGCCACCTGGAGGAGAAAAACACCAGCTTCAAGAGTGAACAATGAAATGTGTTGTTAATCCTGAGGGTACTGGGTAATTTTAAGTGAAAGGCCACAGGATTACCCTGCAAGATGATTCTAAATGGGCCAATGTACTTGGGACCCAACTTCTGTGACCTCTGGTGAAGGTTAATATTCCTGGAGGATAGCCAAACCAAGTCTTCCACCTTGACATTACAGGGCCTAAACTTTATAACAACCTGATGCTTGGAGAAGAGAGAGAAGCACCTTCTTCCAGACCAACCGTAACCTTGAAACAGATGAGGGAATTCTGGTTGATGCAGTCTCAAGGTAATTTAACTCTAGGATGAGTCCCAAAATTGCAGAAAAAAGGAGAAATGGAGGAGGAAGAATGGCAGGAGTTACTGAAGGTGAATTAAGCAAAAGGCAAAAGAGAAAACCAGTAATGTTGGTACTTGGATACAAAACAGCGGAGGTACTGCTCCAAGGACTGATTAGCCCACTCTGTCTGTCTGTTGGATTGTGGATGATACCCTGATGACAGGTCAACAGAAAAACACCAAGGTCAACAGAAAAACACCTCCAAAAATGGGCAATAAATTAAGTCCCTCCATCAGAGACAATATCTAATGGAAGCCCATGAAGTCTAAAGACATGTTGAATGAAAAGTACTGATAACTCTTTAGCTGAAGGTAGTTTGGCAAGAGGAACGAAATGAGCCATTTTAGAGAATCAGTCAACAATGGTCCATATGACCGAACACCAAGAAGATGATGGAAGCTCTACCATGAAATCCATAGCAATATGGGTTCAAGGTTTCGAGGGAGTAGGCAGTGGACATAGCAGACCTAAAGGAGTAGCCCTGAGAGTCTTATTTCTTGAACAGATGTCACAAGCCAACACAAACTCATGAACATGGACTGCCACCAAACTGAACGGGAAAGTAATTCAAGAGTTCTAGAGATGCCTGGATGACCAAAAGACTTGGATGAGTGAAAGTCCTTCAGGACTGCTTTACGAAACTTCTCAGAAACAAAATAGCAATCCCAGTGGCTTTTTAGGAGGAGCTTCAGCTTGACCGTCCCGGGGGGCATCTGCCAAAGTTCTAGTCAAGACTAGATGAATACGGGAAGCCGGAATGATGGTTTCCTCTGAAACAGAAGGACAGTGGGTAGTGAGACAACTTTGTGAGAGGGCATGTGCCTTCAGATTCTTGGACCCAGGTCAAAAGGAGATGATATAGTTGAAACGGGTGAAGAACAGGGCCCATAGTGCCTGCCTAGCATTCAGCCTCCTGGCGGTTTCTATATAGGACAGATTCTTATGGTCCATCAAGACTTAAATTATATGATTAGCCTCCTCTAACCAGTGCCTCCAGTCCTCAAAGGCCCACTTAATAGCCAAGAGCTCCCGACTTCCAACATCATAATTTCTTTCTGCCGTGTCGAATTTTCAGGAAAAGAAAGCACATGGGTGTAACTTGCCATCTTTAAGATCCTTTTGAGAAAGGATGGTGCCCACTCCAATCTCAGAAGCATCCACCTCGACCACAAAGGGAAGATGTTGTAGAACAGGAGCAGAAATGAAAGCCATCTTGAGCAGAGTGAAAGCTTAAATGGTGTTAGTTGGCCAATTAGCAACATCAGCCCTTTTCTTGGTAAATTTGACGAAGGCTGAGACAATGGAAGAGAAGGACTTAACAAATCTGCAGTAATAATTTGCAAAGCCAAGAAAATGTTGAATAGTCTTCAGCATAGTGGGTCGCTCCCAATCCAGAATGGCCTTCACCTTGTTTGGGTCCATGGAGAATCATTGAGATGAAATGATGTAAACCAAGAAGGAGACCTCCTCCACTTTGAATTTGCACTCCTCCAACTTGGCATTCTACTTTACACTGCACTGTCACCCTTTTTCCATTTTTTGTGTGATGCCCTGGGGGGTTCCTGGGCTGGATGTTTTTTGGGGTGCCCTGCACCCCAGACATGAACCCCTTAGTGTTAGGGACTGCTAGTGACAGAGAAGCTGTGACGTGGCCTAGCAGCTTCCCATGTATTTGCAATTGCATGCAACTAATATCTCTGAATTTCTGTTACCATATAGTCTTCATATATTGTTGCAAGTATAATTCAGTGTGCTGAGGAATAATAGGGGGTTAAAGCCCCCATTTTTGTACTTGGTATGACCCCTCTCTTTCATGCACCTGAAAAGTACTGCCAGATTGATTGAGCAGCTGCCATTTTTTGTTTGTCAGCTTTAGTAGATGCAAGACCGAAGGCCCAAGTCTGAGGTTCTCCCTGTAACAGGGAAATAACGATCCCTACTCATTGAATCTCTGTGCCAGAGGATCTGGGCCAGAGTCTAAAGTAGAGTTTACGACACTCTTTGAAATTCATAAAGTCTTTTTGTTTACATGAAAAATGATCGGGCAAATTCATTTGGGCTTGACCACAGCTGCTTGGGTAGGAGCAACCCGAGTCTCTTCTACCCGTAGTGAAAGTTCCTGCACCATTTGGTTATGAACCTGAATCTGGGCTGCCAGGATTTGAGCAGGATTCTGGGAGAGCTCCATGACTGGCAAGGACCCAAATGGGTAGAATACCCCAAACATCTTTTGTTTCTCTTTTGGCTGGTGATAATTTTATGTTACAGGGGTATTTCTAAAGAGCAAAGTCCAGCAACAGTCTTGAGGGCTGGTGACACTTGGCTAGATGCGGGTATGAAACAGCCTTGAGGGCTGGTGATGCTTGGCATGATGTGGCCTTTGGGCCGGGTATTAGCCTTGGCATGATGTGGCCTTTGGCCATGTAGCAGCCTTGAGGGCTGATGATGCTTGGAGTGATGCGGCCTTTGGGCTGTGTTGCATCCTTGGGGGCTGGTGATGTTAACAAGATGCGGCCCTTGAGCCATGTAGCAGCCTTGTGGGCTGATGAAGAACAAAGTCCAGCAACAGCCTTACAGGCTGGTAATAGTTAGCAAGATGATGCTGGAGTGCGACTTGTGCGTCATTGCACACATTAACAGCTATTCATCAAAAATTCCATCTTTGATTGATGGCCTTTTTTGTAGGTTCCTGGCCCGGGGATATGACTTAAAAGTATTACAGGACCAAAAAGCGAGAGTACTTCAAATGTCTAGGACAGAATTTTTGAATTCTGTTGTAAAGGACAATCAAGTTGTCATCCCCTGGTCCAGTGACTTTACTGTTGCCAGCCCTATCATTAGGAGAGCCACACAAGAATTATGGCCAATTGTGTCCTCGGGTAAGGACCTACCCATGTTTAAAATGCTAGACTGATAGCAGCTTTTAAAAGAGGGAGGAATTTAAGTGACAGATTGGTCTGTACGGATATCACGGGATGTGATACCCCTCTTTTACCAAATATTTACAGGAAGCTCCCAGGCTGTTACAAATGTAGCAGTTGCACTACTTGTTCCTATTTAGTGGCATGCAAATCACTCCAACAAGGTGTATGATATAAGCCATTTTTTAACATCCTTTATTATGTCGACCAAATCACTAGGAAGTTCTGTGAATGAATGGCAGCACATCGATCGGCCATCCGTTTAGTCCTGATGGGTAGATAGATTGATCAACCAGTTACTAAACACTTTAACCATGGGGGTGACAGATATAAAAGCCTTTTGATCACAGAATCCCAATGGATTTACATTTGGACACCATTAGCCTAAATGACAAAATCAATTAGAATAGCATTGCGTAATAGTAATGCATGGTTTTTATATCATGTTATTGTTGTTTTTGGATATTGAGACATGGGCCAGATTGTAGCTGCATGTCTCTATGTAGTGGTCTTTATATTTATTGTTTATTTTGTCTATTTTGATTATTTAGCTTTTCTCTATATTTTTTTTAATTTTTACTTATTTTTTTTTGTAGGATAACCAGTGTCATATGTACAATGTCACTTATATCATTGTGTGCATTACACTTGTGCTGTTATCTCTGCAGGTCTAGTCCGCCCCCATGGCACCTCCTCCTGCTGGCTCCAGTGGAACATGGATGTATGGGAACACTGGAGCACACTGTGTGTTTCTCCAGGGCAACAGCAGCGGCAGAAGTGCGGCAGGTCCAAGTTCCGGTGGGCGGTCTGGATGGGCAGCAGCACAGAGTGGACATGGATGTCTGGTGTGGGTTATTTATGTGGGTAAGCGTACACTTCTACCTGTATTGTATGTGGTCCTGACAAAAGGGTGTTCTCCCTGTAACATTGAATATACATTTTTTTTGCAGTACCCAGTCTCAGAGTGCCGTCTGTTCCAATTTGCATATATTGCTCTGTGACAGGCACCAGAGCATTCAGCCTATGTGAGTGAGTGCCGGCAGTTCTATGGGGCCCACAAAGTTTTAGTTACGCCCCTGCTCGGAACTCCAAAGTGATCAGAGAAGGGACTCTGAGCCTGATTCAGACCCGCTCGCAAGCGGGTTGAAGGCCGGACAGTGCACATGCGCCACGTGTGCAAGCCCCGGAGCAAGCGAGAAATCACTCGCTCCAGGGCTCGCATCAAAACGGGGAGGCTGTTGATGTTGATCGACAGCTCGCCCCGTTTTGCAGGCGGGGAGGGGGGGTGGCTGGCCAAACAGAGGCGTTCCCGAAGGAATGCCTGCCATTTGAGAGCGGCCCTACTGACATCACTCCTGATGTCAGTAGTTGAGCTTCCTGCTCTATTAGTGCAGGAAGCTCACTCGGGCTTGCAGGAATGAGACCCTACCACAAGGGTCTCGTTGTAAGCCTGATGGTCGCGACCATCGCGACCATCACCTGGCTGCTCGCAAAAGCTGTGGGTGGTCACTCACAGCTTAGCGAGTGGCCAAGAGGCTGGCTCCAAAAAAAAAAAAACTACAATAATTCAGAGCGAGAGCTCTGAAAGACCGTCCGGCTCTGAATCAGGGCCTCTGTTTGTCTCAACTACAAAGTTCAGGTATGTTCGGATTTCAGCAAAACCAAACCGCTCATCTGTATGTATAAGTATGTGTGCAAATTTAGTCGCATCTTACACTTATTATGCCTGGAGACTGTGGAGGCTCTGGGGTTGGAGACACCCAGTGCTGTTACAAGTCGCGGTCATGGACTTGTCTCCTTCGAGCAGTTTACCCAGTCAGGACAGGGTTACTCCCACTTCTCCTGTCACTAGGTGATCGGCACGCCTCAGGAAGTGACGTGTCATCCACAATGCTGTGTGATTGGTGCTTCCTTCTATTTGTACTCACTGGCCTTTTTCTGCCTCGCCGGCTATAGCGTATCTGTGAGTTCCATCAGCTTGGCTGCATGGTTAGCATTCAGTTCCTCCTTGTGGTGCTGATTTTGACCAAGCCGAAGTGGCTTCCGTGCCACCTCTGGCTCTCCAGCTTCTTCTATGGCTTCTTAGCCGCATCTACACAACGTGCTGCCATCGGCTCTCCAAGCCGCAGCACTGACTACTTACTCCTCCTACCATCAGCTCTTGCCACACCTTCGGCACATTTGCTGCACCAACAGCTTCCATGCTGTTCCCAGCTCTACAGCTTCTTCTACGGCTTCTTATCCGCACCTACACCACCGTGCTGCCATCAGCTCTCCAAGCCGCAGCACCAAATACTTACTCCTCTACCATGGGCTCTTGCCGCACCTTCAGCACATTTGCCGCACCAACAGCTTCCATGCTGTTACCAGCTCTCCAGCTTCTTTTACGGCTTCCAAGCTGCACCTACACCTCCGTGCTGTCATTGGCTCTCCAAGCCATAGCATTTACTTTGAACTACCTACCAACGGCTAATGCCGCACCAACGGCACTCAAGCTGCACCATCGGCATATTTACCACACCATCGGCTCTCAAAGCCACAACATTACCATCTAACTGTCTACTAATGGCTATTGCCACAACATCGGTACATTTGCTGCACCATCGGCTCTCACAGCTACAGCTTTATCATTGATAATCTACTAACAGCTATTGCCGCACCATTGGCACACAAGCCGTATCATCGGCACATTTGCCACATAATCGGCTTCCAAAGCCACAACATAACCATTGACTGTCTACCAACAGCTCACACCATCGGCTCACAAGCCACTTCGTCTGTACCTTTGCCACACCATTGGCATAGTAGCCGCACCATTGGCACACCACACCGTTGGCTCCCAAGCCACATCTCTCCAACTGTATAATCTTCCCTTATACAAAACTCCTTCTCATCACCTCAGGATTCCAGTTGACACTCCTGTAAGCTTCTACTACCCCGAGCAGTAAGTCCAGTCGGTTGCCTAAATACCAGTGAGTGAATTATCTCTAAGGGAACAACGGGCAGTTGTTAGTGGCGGAAGACCTCATAGCCTGAAGTTATAGATGGCTTACTGGGAGTTGTCACTGGTAATCATAACAAGTGCGGCAAGTAAACCCACTGCATGCACAAAAAGGGGATGAGGCCTCATTCCCACTCCATTTCATCACTCTGGGAGTGTGCCCAGCACTCTTGAAGATGCCAGGCTGCCCAAGAGACTCTCACTGCACTGCCAGCTCCTTCTCAGTAACTGACAGCTGGGTGCTGCACTGTGATGTTAGTGTGCAGCGCCCGGCTCTCTGTCACTGAAGAGGAGCTGGCATTTTGGAGTCACCCTCCCGGAGGGTGACACCTGGTGTGGTCTGCACCCCCCCTAGTGACACCACTGCCAGGAGAGACAGAACAGGTGATGGAAGGAACATGCAATTGTAGGCTGAGTAAAGGTTTGCTCGTGTAATTAGGACTTATGTAGACCTTTACATATATTCATACACACCTGTCAGCAGGCATATATGTTGAGGCTGCTAGAAGGCTGGTGCAGTGAGAAATGCTGATGTTGAAAACAGTAAGCAGCACTTGCTAGCTGCTTCTATTTAGATATGTATATATTGGGTTTGATATAATATATTGATGTTGACCATGTCGACATTCATAATGTCAACATGAGAATGTCAACACATTCATAATGTTGACAGAGAAAATGTCAACACATTAGATATTAACATAATAACTGTCAATATTCTGGTGTCGACATAGTGAACGTCGACTATATGACTGCATTCCTATATGTTGGACTCTCCCACTGATACAAGTACATCTTTCTAATAGTGCAGCTGCCATTAGTATATTAACCACTTGCCAGGCATGGTCGTATCAGATACTACCATATCAGACTGGACTTTCCCTGACATGGTCGTATCTGAACCGACCAGTCAGAAATGCCCAGTGGACGGCTTGCTGGAAGTTAACTTCCAGCAGCTGCCCACCTCAGGGGGATGCTGGTCCCTCTACACCTGTGGCTCCCCCTCCTTTGTGTCCTGATCACTGCCGGCCACAGAGATCGGCACCGGTGGCACTCCTATCTCCTGGCGAACTTCCATAGAAGCAGCAGCCATGGCTCATGTAGCTACTGCAGCTGCTGTGACCCAATCACTGTGACCAGCAGTGTTCGGGCAGCTGGCCCCACCCACTTCAGTAGGAAGAAGTAGCGGCGGCTCTATTAGCCGCCGCTGCTGCTATGTATCCAGGCCGCCAGCAGGACACCCTCCTACTGCGGCTCTGGAACAACAGTGATCACAATAGTGATCACTGTGCAGAAGTAGCAGCAGCAGCTCTGATAACCGCCGCTGCTGCTATATGTACCCTGGTGCCCCCGCCCACTCTTTCCGGCCTCAGCTCCACCTCCCCATGTGTCCAGGGCAATATAAATACTATACAGTATATATATATATATATATATATAATCCAAAGAAAATCAGCGGCACTTGGAGCTTTTGCAAAAGGTTTGTTTAATGTGTACCCAAACACATGTCACCAACATTTCGGGGCACAGCGCCCCTTTGTCAAGGTAAAAGTGTATAGCGAATGTAAGAAAAGACAGCTTACCTTATACCAAAGAAGCCCGCCAAGTGTAGGTGTCAGGACACCGCCCGGGACCCCTCGTGACGCTGCTGGAGTCCCGCACTGAAGACGTCACAGCGCCAGGCATCTGTAGAAACCTAGGCAACCAGGACGCCGGCGCTGTGACGCAGCTGGCCGTCCTGCAGACGAAAAATGCAGAGTGTTATAGATAAATAGAAGGAAAAGAAATACCAATAAAAAACGCATATAATATACAATAAAACCCGTGACCTAAAGTTAAACAGGACTCAAAACAATATGTAGAGAGAATGAAACACAACATGTCATAGGCAAATGATTAGCTAACTAGTTATAGGACAAACACTCCGCATCGTAATATACTTAAGAGCCAACTCCCATATTGGGAAGCAGGAAAAACAAGGGAAAGAAGAGAAAAGAAGAAAAGAGGAAAAAAAGGAATCCTAAAGGGAGAAACATAAGAAACACAACCAAATCAAAGAGTATCGGTACTGTAGCTCTATTAAGTGACTTCCACTTGTATTCTCTGCAGCCCTTAGTCAGAAAGAGTCAAACTATAGACTAGTTGAACACATTCCAATTAATCCTCTCATTGAGACCAAGAGGACTAATGGTCTGCAAGTTGTATATCCATTTGGCTTCCACCTGAAGGAGACGTGCTGCTCGATCTCCTCCCCTGATGTTTCTAGGCACGTGATCTATGGCCATGTGTCGAAAGTCGCTGAGAGCATGTTTCTTCTCAAAAAAATGTTGGGCCACTGGTTGATCTGTGGTTTTCCCGGAAAGGGCTGCTTTTATAGCAGACCGATGCAAAGCCATCCGCTCCCTCATAGTCCTAGTGGTCTTCCCCACATAGTGGAGTCCGCATGGACAACTAGCCAAATAAACAATAAACGATGATGTGCAGGTCAAAACATATTTGATGTTGTAGATGCGTTGAGAATGGGGATGAGTGAACATCTGCCCGGTGATCATATGTTGGCAGGTTGTGCATCTCAAGCACCTATAACAACCCGTTTTTTTGGTCAAAAATGTACCATCTGGAATACTGTTACTCTTTTCAAAATTAGTGATGTCATTGTGGACTATCATATCCTTAATATTGCGTCCTCTAGTAAAACAAGCTAAAGGTCTCTTGTTCTTTAAGGATGGAAGGTCCTTATCAGAATTAACTATGGGCCAAAGTGCCCGGGTAGCTCGATGAATGACCGCACTGCTGGTGCTGTACCTGCTTTTCCACGGAACAACAGATTCCTTATTTCTATCTTTAGGAGTAAAAAGGTAGTTTCTGGACATACTCAGAACCTCCTCCTTTTGTTGTTGTAGCAAACTCGGATCATATCCCCTCTGCAAAAATTTCCGTATGATACAATCAATGTTCGCCTCTACCTCAGTCTGTTCACTGGTGATCCTTGCTACTCTCATCATTTGAGATTTCGGGAGGCCCTTTTTAAGGGCTGGGGGATGATGGCTGCTAGCTGACAATAAGGTGTTTTTGTCGGTGGGCTTGGAATAGACACTGGTACTAATACGCCCCTTGTTGATAGAAACTTGGACATCGAGATAACTCAAAGATTGTGAACTGTATTGGTAAGTGATCTTAATTGGTGAATTCCTAGCGTTGACATTGGACAACAGAGATAGGAGCTCCTCCTCACCCTCTGTCCATAGCATAAAGAGATCGTCTATGTATCTCGCAAATAATAGAATTATTGGAACTAATTTTAACTAGGAACTACTTCCTCTTTGATGGGCGATATTACCTTCAGCGCACTGGTTGCGCTATGGGGAGTAATGTCGCCCCTTCATACGCGAACATATATATGTTCAGGGAGGAACACCACATGTTCTTTAACAACAGCAAAGTGTCAAAACACAGTCTATTATTTGCGAGATACATAGACGATCTCTTTATGCTATGGACAGGGGGTGAGGAGGAGCTCCTATCTCTGTTGTCCAATGTCAATGCTAGGAATTCACCGATTAAGATCACTTACCAATACAGTTCACAATCTTTGAGTTATCTCGATGTCCAAGTTTCTATCAACAAGGGGCGTATTAGTACCAGCGTCTATTCCAAGCCCACCGACAAAAACACCTTATTGTCAGCTAGCAGCCATCATCCCCCAGCCCTTAAAAAGGGCCTCCCGAAATCTCAAATGATGAGAGTGGCAAGGATCACCAGCGAACAGACTGAGGTAGAGGCGAACATTGATTGTATCATACGGAAATTTTAGCAGAGGGGATATGATCCGAGTTTGCTACAACAACAAAAGGAGGAGGTTCTGAGTATGCCCAGAAACTACCTTTTTACTCCTAAAGATAGAAATAAGGAATCTGTTGTTCCGTGGAAAAGCAGGTACAGCACCAGCAGTGCGGTCATTCATCGAGCTACCCGGGCACTTTGGCCCATAGTTAATTCTGATAAGGACCTTCCATCCTTAAAGAACAAGAGACCTTTAGCTTGTTTTACTAGAGGACGCAATATTAAGGACATGATAGTCCACAATAACATCACTAATTTTGAAAAGAGTAACAGTATTCCAGATGGTACGTTTTTGACCAAAAAAACGGGTTGTTATAGGTGCTTGAGATGCACAACCTGCCAACATATGATCACCGGGCAGACATTCACTCATCCCCATTCTCAACGCATCTACAACATCAAATATGTTTTGACCTGCACATCATCGTTTATTGTTTATTTGGCTAGTTGTCCATGCGGACTCCACTATGTGGGGAAGACCACTAGGACTATGAGGGAGCGGATGGCTTTGCATCGGTCTGCTATAAAAGCAGCCCTTTCCGAAAAAACCACAGATCAACCAGTGGCCCAACATTTTTTTGAGAAGAAACATGCTCTCAGCGACTTTCGACACATGGCCATAGATCACGTACCTAGAAACATCAGGGGAGGAGATCGAGCAGCACGTCTCCTTCAGGTGGAAGCCAAATGGATATACAACTTGCAGACCATTAGTCCTCTTGGTCTCAATGAGAGGATTAATTGGAATGTGTTCAACTAGTCTATAGTTTGACTCTTTCTGACTAAGGGCTGCAGAGAATACAAGTGGAAGTCACTTAATAGAGCTACAGTACCGATACTCTTTGATTTGGTTGTGTTTCTTATGTTTCTCCCTTTAGGATTCCTTTTTTTCATCTTTTCTTCTTTTCTCTTCTTTCCCTTGTTTTTCCTGCTTCCCAATATGGGAGTTGGCTCTTAAGTATATTACGATGTGGAGTATTTGTCCTATAACTAGTTAGCTAATCATTTGCCTATGACATGTTGTGTTTCATTCTCTCTACATATTGTTTTGAGTCCTGTTTAACTTTAGGTCACGGGTTTTATTGTATATTATATGCGTTTTTTATTGGTATTTCTTTTCCTTCTATTTATCTATAACACTTTGCATTTTTCATCTGCAGGATGGCCAGCCGCATCACAGCGCGGGCGTCCTGGTTGCCTAGGTTTCTACAGATGCCTGGCGCTGTGACGTCTTCAGTGTGGGACTCCAGCAGCGTCACGAGGGGTCCCGGGCGGCGTCCTGACACCTACACTTGGCGGGCTTCTTTGGTATAAGGTAAGCTGTCTTTTCTTACATTCGCTATACACTTTTACCTTGACAAAGGGGCGCTGTGCCCCGAAACGTTGGTGACATGTGTTTGGGTACACATTAAACAAACCTTTTGCAAAAGCTCCAAGTGCCGCCGATTTTCTTTGGATTATAACTTTTGTGCAGAAGGCACTGGAGTACTTGAATGTGAGCTTAGTAGAGTGCCGGTCCGGTGGAGTATTTTATATATATATATATATATATATACACACATACATACATACATGTGTGTGTATAATATATATATATATATATATATATATCTACATACATACACACACATATATAACGTATATACATACATACATACATGTCGAGTTTTCCATTTCCGAAATGATTGGGACCAGGAGCATTTCGGATATGGGATTTTTTTCAGTATTTGCTGGGGGTCCGGCTTGCATTGCGGGGGTTCTGCGGCATCTGTGGCAGGGAGCAAAGGGGTCCAGCAAAGGTGTGGGACCATCGATGGTGCAAACCAATGTTAAGGAAACAGCAGTGGCTGTGGCTTCAATCAATGGTTTCTATAGATAGTTGAACCTATCAGCCAAAATTGCAATTTTATGGTATACAATGTTAAAAAAAAATAAATAATAAATAAAATTGTGTTGGATACATTTTAAAAGATGTTCTTGACCTAATTCAGTCATAAAAAATATATCGACAATTTCTGAGCAGTTTTTGGAAAAATAATTTGTCAGTTAAGTTGTACTCTAAATGCGATCTATTGCGCTCTGATAAAATAAGTAGATTGATATATAGCAGCACTTCAAGAAAAAAAAAGGGGGTCCACCTTTTCGGTAAATAATACTGATAGGTAGAAATGCGCTCAAAATAATCAACCTTGTAATGTGTGTCTGTTAATACGTTGCTAATCAACAGCCTGATTGAGACATTTTAAAATATAGAATGTTTATTCATATAAAAACCAAACTCAGTTTATGAATGGTAGTAATCTAATGTCAATACTCTCCATATTTAGTAGGAAGAAACTGTTTGTCTTATAAGGATATAGCTTAACAATTAGTATAATCGGTACAAATTTAATACCAGGTGCATGTCCCTATGTCACTGTGGGAGATCAGCCCGTATGTTCTCTGCTCCCTGCTTATAACATACGTACCCCAAAATACTGCTATGCAGTCATCAGTGAAAATAGATATAAAATGGATATGATGTAGAAATAAAGATGGATAACCACCTCTAGCTCTGACTCACTGCGGGAGGTCAGCCTCTCCTTTAGGGATTGGCTCTCCGTCTGGTCTCTGCTCTGGGCTTTTACCATACATCTCCCAGGAGACCGCTGTGCAGCCGTCAGTGAGTATGGCTATGTTGGTGGACGGTGAAGTGTAATAATACAGCGGCGTACCGCACTCTTACTCATTTATTTATTACTGGCTGATACATGTTAAAAAGATCCACAGGTGGTGCTAATTATTTCATTTGTGATATTGAGAAGAACATGTAGCACTAGTAAATTCTATTATATTACTATTTCTATTGTGGTCATGGTGTGGGCTGGAGAGGGGGGTTTCCAGGCAGCCAGAAACCCCCCCTGCGTTTGCCTATGATGGTAGCTGTTAGTACAGTACTTTTTACATTTAGTACATGAAAACAATGCTGTGAAACTTACCCAGACATTAATGATACCAGACAATAAAGCATTGTGACAGTTTAAAAATCATAAATATATTGCTAGCAAACCTCTTGGTTTCCTTTGCTCTCTTAATTTCAATGAAAAATGTACAGCTTTAAAGCTAAGCAATTATGTAATGCAGAAATATTTTAGAATAGACTAAAAAGCACTTTGTAGACTTATGTCTGAGCATATTATAGTGTGTAGGTGTCACACACCATTGTGATAGTCATAAGGAATCTACTTACAGTAATACACAGTGGCAAACGCAGGATTTCTAGAGTGGGGTTTCCAAATGCTTGATTTTAGAGTGAGTGTGGCCAGTCCATGAAGAGGACATAATTAGCAATTATCCAGCTTTAACATGCATCATGCAAAGTGTATTGTGTCATAATCCCAGCATATACAGGACCAGCGATCACAGTATCGCCATCAGATGCAGCAGTAGGGCCATCCTGTCTGAGCAGAATGTTTTTTTTCAGATGTGGGCATCATTCCAGAGTATTGGAGCGAGTCCGGGAGTCTGGGGTAGCAGCAGAAGAACCTAACACTGCCCTGGACATGTACATCTTGGTCTCCTTGTGCACTGGATAGTGTATTATTATACAGTATTAATAATTAATCCTATTGATGGTCTATAGCAGTGCACCCCTAACAGTGCATGTTTTCCACATCTCCTAGTTGGTGCACAGGTATATTTATTACTGGCTGACACATTTTAAAAGATCCACAGGTGGTGCTAATTATTTCATTTGTGATACTGAGAAGAGCATGCAGCACTAGTAACATTGTATTATATTACTATTTCTATTGTGGTCATGGTGTGTGCTGGGGAGGGGGGTTTCCAGGCAGATGGAAACCCCCCCTGCGTTTGCCTATGATCCCACTGCACATGGTACCAGACCGTTCACATCCCAATTCTCTGATATGGACAATAAAATGTTGCAGTAAAGTATGTTTACTATATTCTTTTGTGGAGTATGTATTATTCTTGTCTATTGCATACACAGTATTTATACAGCAACAAGTTAGAATGTCCTGCACAGCCATGAACTATATGATTTACATATAATCAAATTGAATAATAATGATTGTGATTAGACATAAGAATGCTAATACCAGTGTAAGTTATCCAGACATGACTTTCACATTTCCCCACCCCACACGCAGAGATGCATTTGGGCAGAGACATCCTTCCCACCCTCTAACGTCCACTGAGGTGAGTTATTGGGGAGGGTGACATTAGAGGCATACAGTACAAGAACTGTTTCTTCAGTTTTCTGGCAAGCTGAGCTGACCATGCAAAAAGAGCTCCTTTAAGAAAAGAACTATTTCATCTCATTCTGGTCCAATCATTTGTTTTAATTAGTTATGAAGTTAAGGCAAATTAAATGTTATATTACATTCTTTCATCATCGCATAATTTCTTCCTTTCTAATACTGTCATAATGTTGTAATTTAAATATTTGGTTTACTAGGCTTTTGCTTGATTGCAAAGCTGTATTGAGATTGCTCACTGTGGTGTCCTCCTAATAAATGGTCTTATTCACATTGTATAGGCAAAATGCAGCTGGACAATATAGACAGTTAACATGTTCCTGTTATAGAATACTGTTTTAGGAATAAATAAAAGTTATCCAGCCTATGGTGTATTACATATGTATTAAGCCTCAGCTATAGGCCTCACAAACACATCAGTTTTCTCATCCTGTATGATGATGCTTGAAAATGAATGTACCACACAAAGCACTTCTTTAATTGCACACTTTTGTAAACCAATAATTCTTATTTTTGGCTATCATACAGATGTGTACTCATACACCAAGCCTCAATACGCCATGAGGCACCCGACACGAGTGAGACATGCCAAGCGGTGTAGTCCAGCATCTTTTTCTTTAAATGTTCGTCTTATTTGCACCAGAGATGCAGCAAATTACCACTCAATCTATATGAGAGATGCTGAGCTGCAACTTTAACTGCAAAGGAATTAGTTTTATGTATGTACAAAGTTGCAGGTGAAGCACAGCAGAATGTGGCGTGAAAAAAGTTGCGAACGCTGCCTCGTAGCACTTTGTATTAGGGATGTGCAGGCTCGGATAGGTTAGTTTTGCCTCTTTCTGAGACCCGATTTTTGGAGGGAAAATCCGAACTCGGCATGCAAACTCGAACCTATCCGAGCCTGCACATCCCTACTTTGTATACAGGTTCAGACTCATTCGCACACAGATTTACAAGTGTTGCATATCAAATGAATCAGTGCAATCTCGTTTAGCGCCGGAACTAGGGTGGTGCTACATCTGTCACAGCACAGGGCAGTGGGCGCTGCTTGGGCTTGTCAATTTTCTGATTATAATAATCATTCTACATGTAGCTTCCTTTTATTTTATCCTTTGCATCTCCTAGCCACCTCCCCCTCCTTCTAGCCACCTCCCCAAGCACTTTTAGTCACATCCTCTTTTATTTATGGCAGTCAGACACTTTAGAAAACTGCAGGCATGTCAGACCATTTAAACACTGTTTAATGGGTGTGCATAAATTAGTCATTGTGGTGTGCAGTGTTTGCAGCTGGTCAGACTAAACTTACATGCTGGGTGACTGCCTGATGTGCATCGATGATACCAATGTTTAAGCTGTTGCATGTCGACAGATGGATATGAGAAAGCAGCAGTGGGCATGGTAACATACCAAAGGGGGTGGTCACCAAAAATGGGGCGTGCCAACATGACACGGCACCCATTTCTCGTCACTCAGGGAACATTCCATCCATATGCACCTTACCTATATGGTGGCTTCTCACAATGTGGAACCTCTGATGAAATGTATCCTCCCTGGGAAGACGGCGTCTTCAGTCGATATTCACTATTCATGTAGGTCACATCGTCCAGAAGATGCCTGTTTATGTAGGAATATTAACAAGGTCATCATAATACAACAGCAGTTGTATTATGATGACCAGATGTAACCAGACTCGTTCCCCCTTGTCACAGGCTGCTCCGGACTATCTGCCAGAAGCCTGAACCACCCCAGATGGACCCTGCCAGAGCACCTGGACAAATAAGTCCCAGACCCCTGCAGCACTCCACACACAGGGTGTGCAGGCAGGTCCTGGGAAGGAAGCACTGGATCTCTGGCCAGGTGAAGTTGTGGCAGCTGGGAGTCTGTGCTGTCTCCCGTGGGTGCTGAGCGCCACCATCTTCGATCTGCACAATTCACAGTCAGCTTCGACAGGCAATCCTGCTCAAGTCTTAGGTATTTAAGGGCTATCTGGGAGCTTCTGGGTTGCTAGTGCAATGTCTTACACAGCTAGTCTATGTGCTTAGTTATCTGTGCTCCGTTTGTGTTCCAGTGCTCCAGCTGAAGTCCATTTGGAGATTTCTGCTGCTTCCTGCTCATAGTGTTGCTACCAGTTAGACTGAACCTTCTCAGTACCGGTGACTGCTGTCGCTGCCTGTGCTCCGTTACAGAGCATTTACCGCCAGCATACTCTGTCAGCACTGATACAGTCCCTACACTCCAGCTTCTCCAGGAGCTGTGCTCTGACTACCCCAGAGGGGTTTACCTTCTTAATCTGCTTAGCCTCATTCCTCCACTACCTCCAGTAAGGCAGAGACATTCATGAACAGATATCCTCTCTGACCAGCTTCATTTCAGTTCCAAGAAACTGCTCACAAGGTCTTCCCTGCACCCAGTCCGGGTCCACAATCCACTTTTGATGTGACAGTTTGCACTGGCCAAATGGATACAACTAGTGGTCAGCATTCCAGAGCAGACCTGCTACAAAGTATTGCCAGTTGTTTGGAGTGTCTCAAATTTTCCCACCATCAGCTGGACCAAATTATGCAAGAAATGTCTCACCGCCAGGACACTTTGCAGGCTTCCCTTGTCACAGTCAGCATGCCTGCTTCCACCAATCCTCAGCCAGTTCCTCCTGTTAATCCTACCATAACTACTTTACGAACTCATCTTCATCTGCCGGCTCTGAACAAGTTCAATGGAAACCCTAAGGTGTGCAGTGGCTTCCTAAATCAGTGTTACGTCCATTTCATGCTCAAACCTGCATATTTTCCTTCTCCCAAGGCTAAAGTCGCCTACTGTACATCGTTTCACTTCTCTCAGGTCCAGCTTTAGAATGGGTTTCACCGTTTTGGGAACGAGCCGATCCTCTGTTGTCCGATTATTCTGAATTTCCTGTCAACTTTTCGAAGAATCTTTGTTGAGCCTTGGAGGATGACTTCAGCATCCACAGAAATCATGCGCCTTCGTCAAGGGGACAGGACGGTGGGCCAATACATCATCCAGTTCCAAACTCTGGCCTCTGAGCTGTGGTGGAATGAGGAGGCTCTGATTTCAGCCTTTTGGAGTGGACTTTCAGATAGCCTGAAAGACGATCCAGTGACAAGAGATTTACCACCTAGATTGGATAACCTTATCTCATTATGCAATAAGGTGGATCTTCTCTACCGCAGGCAGCAAAATGGATCATTTCAGAATTCAGTCTTTTCCACCGTCTTTCCTAGTGCAACTACCGAGACCACTACTGAGGAAACAATGCAGATTAATCAGGCTTGTCTCACTCTGGAAGAATAATAGAAATACCACCAGGAGAATCTCTGCATGTACTGTGGAGAGGCTGTCATCTGATTGGCTCCTGTACCTGCCGACTGGGAAACTATTGCTCCTAACCAGTTTTGAAGACACTAGGTTGGGAGTAATGTCTCTGTCTCCATCAAAATCTGAATCTACCATTCCTGTTACCCTGTTTGTTCAAGGATCTAAAGATGTCCTCTCTCTTTTAGATTCTGGAGCAGCTGGGAATTTCATTTCAGCTGAATTTGCCCAGCAGTTTCAAATTCTTATAGTCTTTGGGCCTGATTAAGACTTGGGAATAGAGAGAGATATCTCTCTCAAATGTGAACCTGAACAAACCATATTGCAATGCAAGGGGTGTAAATACATATTTTTTTTTTACATGTAGGTAAATACTGGCTGCTTTTGCATGTAGCCCACAAATACTGCACAGCTTTATTATTACTATACAATTTAGATGTCAGTTTGGAAACACTCCTCCCAAATCTAAATCTCTCTGCTCATTTTAAATCTTCCCCCCCTGCAATGCAGCATCGTTTCACCAAGATGATCAGTTGATAGAGATCGCTCACTCTATTCCCAAGTCTGAATCAGGCCCTTTGTTCCATGCAATCTCTCTCTCTGCCAAGGATGGCAGTAGCATCATTAATGGAACAGTCACTCAATGGACTAATCCATTTCAGACTCAAATTTAATCTCGTCATGTGGAGCAGTTAGAACTTTTAGTTATTCCAAAGGCCTCCCATGGAATCCTTCTAGGTTATCTTTGTTTAAGCAGACATAGTCCACAAATTGATTGGATGTCAATGCAAATTTTGTCTTGGGGGAACTCTTGTTGTTCTTCTTGTCTTCAACGTGTGAAACCTGTAAATAAGATTCAAATAAATATCAAACTCATCTCAACTTCCCTCTCAGTATGCTTCAATCAAAGAAGTTTTCTGTAAATCTGGAGCTGATGTTGTACCTCCTCATATGGATTGGGATTGCCCCATCAATTTGATACCTGGAAAAACTCCTCCACGAGGCAGTACTTGCCCACTGACTGTTCCAGAAACGAAAGCCATGTCAGAGTATATCCAGGAAAATTTGGTCAAAGGGGTTATTAGTCCATCTACTTCCCCAGGAGAAGCCGGGTTCTTCATCATGTCAAAAAAAGATGGTGGACTTCGTCCCTGCATAAACTATCATGGGTTTAATGAAATCACGATAAAAACTGGTACCCTTTACCCATTATCACGGAGCTATTTGACCGTGTTAAGGGAGCTACAGTGTTCACCAAGCTGGACTTGAGAGGGGCCTATAACATCATATGAATTTGCCTGGGAGTTTAGTGGGAGACAGCATTCAATACCCGGGATTGGCACTTTGAATCTCTAGTAATGCTCTTTGGTCTCAGTAATACTCCCGCTGTTTTCCAGAATTTTGTATACAAAATATTTTGAGATTTGCTCTACTTCTCTGTAGTTGTTTACCTCGATGATATCTTGATCTTTTGATTCACTCTAAAAGACCATCGGCAACATGTGAGAAGTTTTGAACAGATTACAGAAGAATAGTTTATATTGTAAATTGGAAATATGTGTATTTGAAGTTTCACTGATACCCTCCATAGGTTATATAGTTTCTGGCACAGGTTTAGAGATGGATCCGGGAAAAGTACAAGCCGTGCTAAATTGGTCTCGGCCTATGTCTTGGAAAGCGGTACAAAGATTCTAGGCTTTGCAAATTACTACCGCAAATTCATCAAAGGATTCTCTTTACTTGTAGCACTGATTACTGCCTTGACACGTCTTGGAGCAAACCCTTCGCAATGGTCCCCTGAAACAAAGACCGCTTTTCAGCTGCTTAAACAGGCATTTGTTACCACTCCGGTTCTTCATCAGCCTGATGAGAGTAAACCCTTCTTCTTGGAAGTCGATGCATCTTCTGAAGCGGTGGTGGCGGTTCTATCTCAAAAATTTGAAGATAATAAATTTCATCCCTACAGATATTTCTCAATAAAAATTTTGCCCGTGGAAAAGAACTATGTCATAGGGAACAAGAATTGTTAATGGTCAAACTGGTGCTGGAGGAGTGGCATTGTCTCCTTGAAGGAGCAAATTTTCCTGTCACTATCTACACTGATCATCGGAATTTAGTGTTCTTAAAGAATATTCAGTGTCAAAATCCCAATTACACAATTTAATTTCACGTTAACCTTTTGTCCTGGTTCCCAGAATCAGAAGGCTGATGCCTTATCCCGCTCTAAGACCCCAGAAAATTTTATGAAACTCAGAAAGAACTTCCAGTTCTAGAACCTAAAGTCTTTGCAAGCACAAAAATTATACCACCTCGCGGTAAAACATTTGTTGCTGCTTCACTGGACATACTGGTATTAACAAAACTACCGAATTCCTGCAACGCTCTTATTGGTGGCCTTCTATTATGTCTGATAAAGTAGATTTTATATCATCATGCACTAAGTGTGCCCAACATAAAACTTCCAGACAAACCCCTGCAGGGAATCTTGTACCCTTTTCTGTTCCTACCCGTCCATGGACACATTTAGCAATGGATTTTGTTACGGATCTACCAGCTTCCCAAGGTTAAACCACTAAATGGGTAGTCAGAGACCGATTTTCCAAAATGGTTCACTTCATCCCACTTAACAAATTGCCCTCTGCTTCTGAATTAGCCCATTACGTTATCTCTGAAATTTTTCAGTTATATGGACTACCCAACTGACATAGTCTCCGATCGCCGGGTTCAATTTTTAGCAAAATTCTGGAAAGCACAACAAGTCAAATTGAAATTCTTGATGGCTTATCACCCTCAAACTAATGGAATAACTGAGCGGGTTTACCAAGACTTGGAAACATTCCTTCATATTTATCTGTCTTCCTCACAAGATAACTGGTTAGAATTGCTGCCTTGGGCAAAATTTGCGCATAATAGTTCTTACCATTCCTCCTCCGGACACACCCCATTCTTTACTGTTTATGGTACACGTCTGCGGGTTACCGAGTTTCAAAGTTTACCAGCTTTTAACCTGCCAGCAGTTACATCTTACTTACAACACTTCTGCAGGATTTGGAAAAAAGTCCTATCAGCACTTCAGAAAATTTCAGGTTGTTACAAACATTGGGCAGATAAGAAAAAGAAGATCAGTTCCGAGTTTAATAGTTGGGAACCACGTGTGGCTTTCTACCCGAAACATACAACTACGATGCCCTCGATGAAATTCGCCCCTCGTTTTATTGGTCCATTTCAGGTTGAAGAAGTCATCAACCCAGTTACTTATAAACTCAAACTACCTTCTTACATCAGAATTCCCAATTCCTTCCATATTTCGTTATTAAAACCTCTTATTCTGAACAGATTCATCAAAACTCTTCCACGTTCTCCTAAGGTACTCACTGAGAGGGTGGTAGAAATAGAAAGATTCTTGATTCCCATTTTTGTTACGGTCGCCTCCAGTATTTACTGGATTGGAGGGGTTATGGCCCAGTGTTGGGTGAATTCTTCCGACGTCCATGCACCATACTGGTCCACAAACTTCATTCCAAGAATAAAAGGAAAACCCAAACAGTGTCCAGAGACCACTCCACAAAGAGGTGGTAATGTCACGGGCCACTCCGGAGTGATGCGGGGGGCCCGGGATTTACCTGGCTGGGTGCTCTGGTAGTGGTGCAGACTGCTGGCACCAAGCAGGGTGTATGGGCAGGACCGGGGAAGGCAGCACTTCATCTCTGGCCAGGTGGAGCTGTGGCAGCTGGGGATCTGTGCCATCACTGCCTAGTGCTGGGCGCCTCCATCTTGGATCTGATCACATTTCAGGTGTGAGCCAATGCAATCTGCACAATTCACAGTCAGCTTCCACAGCCTATCCTCCTCAAGTCTTAGGTATTTAAGTGCTGTCTGAGAGCATCTGGGTTGCCAGTGCAACGCCTTACACAGCTAGTCCGTGTGCTTAGTTCTCTGTGCCCTGATTGTGTTCCAGTGCTCCAGATGCAGTCTGATTGGAGATTTATGCTGCTTCCTGTTTCACTTCATAGTGCAGCTACAAGTTAGACTCACCTTCTTAGTTCTGGTGACCGATGTCTCTGTTACAGAACCTTCTCTGCCAGCATACTCCGCCAGCACCAGTACAGTTCCCTACACTCCAGCTTCTCCTGGGGCTGTTCTCCAATTACCCTGGAGAGGTTAAGCTTCCTCACCTGCTTAGCTTCAGTCCTCCGCTACTTCCAGTAAGGCAGAGACATTCATGAACAGATATCCTCTCTGAACAGCTTCATTTCAATTCCAAGAAACTGCTCGCAAGGGCTTCCCTCCACCCAGCCTGGGTCCACAATCCATTTTGGATGTGACACCCCTGTGTAACTTCCTTCCCTGTCTCTCAGCTACACAATCTTCCCTTGCATAATCGCTCAGCACACCGTCACCTCCTCACCATGTCATCTCTCAGCACACCGTCACCTCCTCACCATGTCATCTCTCAGCACACCATCGCCTCCCCCCATGCATCATCTCTCAGCCACACTAACACCTCCCCCCGGATCATCCCTCAGCACATCATTATCTCCCCCTGCGTTATCTCTCAGCACACCATCATCTCCTCCCTGTGTCATCTCCCAGCATACCATCACCTCTCCACCACATTGTCTCTCAGCACACCATCATCTTCCCCTGCATAATCTCTCAGCACACTATCAACTCCCACCGCGTCGTCTCTATGAACACCATCACCTCCCCCACCCACATCATCTCTCAGCACACCATCAGGACATGTGAAAGAGGGGCTAAAAATCTCCACATGGGATATTCCCTATACATATAGCTAGGAGTGACAGAGCTGACAGGGTACTGCTCCGGATAGACAGGTTTATATGAGTGCTTAGTAAATTTAGCTCTTTAACCTCTCACCTCTTTTTTCAGCAAATTTTAAAATTTTTGTGGAATTGTCAAATTTCCACGTGTATTTGATGGACACAGACATGCACACAGACACATACACTGACACAGATACACACATAATGACACAGATACACACATACTGACACAGATACACACACTGACACAGATACACACACGGGCACAGATACACACGGGCACAGATTCACACATACTGACACAGATACTCACACACTGACACAGATACTCACACACTGACACAGATACTCACACACTGACACAGATACTCACACAAACTGACAAAGCCTACACAGACACACACACACCTCTTTCACACATCCAGCCAAATAATTACAACCCTGGCATCAGTTGTTTTTAAAAGTCACACACATCCCAGCTGGCAGTCCACCCCCCTCCTCACCTGTGGCAGTCCGGCCCCCCACTCCCCCAGCAATAAAAACAAATACACATTTGCTCCGGAGCGGAGAGGGCACCAGGGAAGGAAGAATAACGCTCACCCGGCGACAGCTCTCAGGATACAATATGAAAAGACTGCTTGGGAGGGGCTGCTCGCTTCTGCTGCAGCTCCCCCTACAGTCAACCAGACAGCACCGGCAGGCACAGTTGCCTGAGAGTCACATCAAAGTCTTCGGTAATGGCACAATGGAAACTGGGGGGAGGGGATGTGGGTACGGGAGGAGGCAGGGGGTGGGTTGCATTTTGGTTTGGACCAGCAGTGTGCAAGGGGGGAGGGGTGTTGGGAATGCCCGTGCCTTAGTGATTCCAGCTTTCACCTACCCTCACCTGCAACAATGGGAGTGGGAAATGGGAAAGGAGGGTGCTGTGCATTCCGGTGAAGGGGGGTATTAAATTCAGCACATCAGTTACTGTAGACATACATATGTAATATCGAAAAATTTTCCAGTCCTGGGAAATTATTTGGATATTTCACATAAAACAGGCAGATTAGCATCTCTGTGGCATGTAAATCTCACTGATGACATGTGAGCGCTTTTAATGCAGTAAAGTGCCACTTTCCATATATCACTGATGAGTATGAGTGATGTTGATGTCTGCAGTAAAAAGAGCCATAACGATTAACACAATATTATCCCTTTTAACAGTTTTGGTATATACTTCTGCCACGCTGTGTCACTTAGGAGCTGATTCAGACCCGGACACTAGATGCGTTAGCTCGTTCTCAGCATATGCAAATTTGGCTAAGTGACGGCATTGCAGACGATCGCATGGCAAGGCATTAGCATGCCCACTATGTCCTGGCGTGCGATCGCTTTGTGTATGCTTACGCCCACCATCCTGTCTTAAGACACCCACTTGCAGACATCTCCAGGAAGTGTATGTAACCATCGGTACATCGGGTACCATCATAAGCGAACGCAGTGCTTGAAGTTGACTATACCCTACCTCAAGCACTGCGAGCACTTCAGTGTTAAATTCAACCAGGTGACGTGTACTATGACGCTCCATCTTAACTATGCACGCCTCTGCAACAGAGTTAAGATGCTCACACATGTCTGCGTTCACACCTCCACTCCCCCATTTCTAGTGTCCTGCCCCTGTTACCACCCACAAATGGCTTGATCTGTCACTCATTCAGCTGGGCTGTCTATGCTGGGTAAGCGTACGCTTCCCAATCGCTCGGACTAGTTTGCGCATGCGCACTGCGATGCATACGCATGTGCATAATGCGAAAATTGGCCAGCTCCGAGCGAAAGCTTCTTAGCGTCCGGGTCTAAATCGGGCCCTTAGTCAGGCTCTGGCTGCTTACCTCTCCTATCACGCCTGCAGAAGTCCCTGCAGTCACTGCAGTGCTGCTGCTGCGATGCTGTGCACTGCTTCAACCCAGGGACGTGAAGTCAGGGTAGGCAGGGAAGGCAGAGCCTCCCCTGTCATACTCCTGAAATTTGATATAAAAATGATTAGAATAAGATATTTATAACTTATGAACATCAACTTTATTTATTGTAATAATTTTTATAGTTAGCACAGCTTTGTGGAACTCCTGGGATTACAGGGAAAAGAGAAATGAGGCAGGAATATCTCAGCATCGCTTCTGTATAGTCTGATACTGCTTCCAGAGGTGGGGGTTGGGGCCACACCACGGACAGTAAGAAGCACAGAAAGAGAGCGGATAGAGGCATGCCTCTGATTATGAGGGGCATGCCTTGAGCACTGATGGACACCTTGAATGTGTTATGTGACCAGGAAGTGCACTGCAGTGTTTAGAGATCAGATCTCAATCAGCAGCAGCAAGAGAAGACACAGTGATGCAGGTAGGAGAATCAATTGACACTGAAGCTTAGTGTAGTGAGGGGATAGTCACAGTGAGTAGAGGATGAGACAGGCTCCCAGGCTGTTCATATCAATAGATGTGGTGGGTGACGACTTAGTCATGCCTCTCCATACCCCCTAAAATGGTGCTGGCAGGAATGAGACGTAGTGACTTCACAAGGCAATGTCTATCTCCTTGCTGCTGAGCAATGAGGTGCCCCAAGGTGGACCTCTGACTCACGCGGATGGTGACAGCGTGGTTAAGCCTGCTTAATATCTGTTTTTGTAAACTTAAACAAGGTAATTGTCTCAGCTATTTTAATTTTTATTTTTTTGCTGGTGTTGCTGCAATTAGATGTCCATTTTTTATAAAACGATATACTAATAATAATACTCATTTCCGGCTTGCAGAGCATTGTAGTTTTTTTTCAACTAGAAAGAGCAACACAATGCCTTAATTGTATCTGATATGCTTATTTACATTGCTGTTATCAAATTAGCACTAGTAATACTTATTTTTGCTGGTTGAGGAATGGGCATTGTAGTTCTACTCCAGCTAGAGAGAGCAACAGGATACCTTAATTGTATTTGATGCGACTAATTTGCATTGCTGTAATCGAATATGGACAGTGAATAAATAAACACATCTCTAATTCTGTAAGGTTTTCCAAATGTACCAAGCACTTATTTGAAGGAGTTTAGTGGAACACAATAAGGCAATTTACATATATAGGGTGTGATGGGGGGAATTGGCATATACTGACTGACTGGGGAGGGGTGATTTTTACAGGAAAGCAGGATTTTGGGATAATCTCATCTTTGAATGCAGCCATTTTTAAATTTGCCCTGGGCTCCAAATACCCTAGTTACGCCTCTGATCTCTGGGCTGAAATAGACACAGCAGCATCCCACCAATAAAATGGCCACCTGCAATTCCGAAGACATATTTACTCTGCATGTGCCATCAGTATTACTTGATGGAATTGATTTTGTTTTACTGTTCTGCATCTGTGAAGTGCATCACTGGCAACCTGAATTTTTGCACTGCATCACAGGATGGATGAGAGTCCATGATTAACACCTTAACTTCCAGATATATTGCATCAAATTTATGCAACCTTCTATGATATTTAGCAGCACCCTTTACATATTCTTTATGAATAGAGCCCTCTGTGTGATGCGGATGAAGGTGTCTCTCTTCTTGAATGTAACATTGTAGCTTAGCACCACACACCCAGTCCATCACCAACATGCAGTTGCAGTAGGTGGCAACTTTACAGGTAGGAAGCTCCCGGATGATGCCCTGGAATTCAGTGCAGGAGTGTGATGGGGATAAAAAAAAAAATTGATGATTAACCATATGCTTAGATTTACCTAGACGGGGTGCCAGCCTAGATTCAGCCAATTTAATTCCATGGATATTTCTAGCATACAGCATCAAAGGCTACATAATAGTTCTCTAGGATAATAGCTTCTGACACTTAATCGCATGTATCATTTCATGTTGCTCTAAGGTATGTCTGGCCAGAAGGATAGTTAAATGTGGACACATCTGTAAGTGGTCTTCCTTTGACTATTGTATTTGTAACTGTGTTTCTTTTCTGATGCACAATGGGACATTATAGTAAAGAAAAGTGTATAATGGATTTGTATGTTTAATTGCAATGGATATGCCTAACAAGTTTGCATCATTCATTGTGGTCTGTCTAAATCAGCACCAGTGGAGAGTACCTGATGAAGAGGGAGTATTAAAATGATTTAAAGTTACCACCCAAATGGGATTCCTCTGGACAGTTCCTAAATTAGCACATCTGTCCGTAAACCAGAGGACTAGCAATCCCAGACAGGCAGTGTTCTGGATTCCGCCAATCTCCTCTGCTCCATCCCACCTCCCCCTGGCTCTGACTCACCTCACTCCTGCTCCATCCACCTCACACCAGCTCTGCAGTGCCTCTTTCCTGTTACATCGAGCCTCCCTCCTGTTCTGTCCCATTCTTCGTGGTCTCTCCAAAGCTGGCCACAGACATAGCGATCTGCACACGATGAGCCGATGTGTACGATTTCCCTTGAAACTCTCCCCGGCAGCTCTGCACATGATCGCCACACGATTTGGTGTACAATCTTCAAACGACTCTCCTGCATCCAGACTTTCACAGTGCATCATGTCCCAGATTATCAGATCTGCCCTACTGCACGGCAGATCTGATGATGCGATGTGCGACCAGCGGGGATGTGCATCGCATCGTGATCATGAGTGGGGACTCACGATTTACTCTCAATTTGGCCATATTTTACACGATCTGTTGTTCCAACGTGTCAGAATTGGCCAGATCAGGTAAAATATTGCTGTGTGTGTGGCCAGCATTAGCCTGCCTATTGCCCATCCCCAGAACACCATGTCCCAGCCTCCAGAGCCTAATTAAGACCTCCACCCGCCTCCTCATCTGAAACGGAAAGTGAGAGAGTGTGGGGCAGACAAAATACAGCTGAGCTGGATCTGATGGCTGAAACACAGGAGGTCCTTTAGTTGTCCTGAGGAGACCTCCGGACAACAGTCAAGTGACAGTCACTATGTCAATCAGTTTTGCCATGGCAAATATAATTCCATCTTGAAACAATATCTCTAATAAGGCACAGGGACATATAATAATAATTAGGGGTCTCTGAGGCATATAAAAATACAATAGGTGGCTCTGGGCTTGTACATAAAGTGGCATGAGCGAGTACTGGACTGGCACATAAAGGGGCTTGAATCTGGGTTGGCACATAGAGAGACATGAGGGGGATCTGGGCTGGCACATAAAGGGGCAAAAGTGGGCTCTGGGTTGGCAAATAAAGGGGCATGAGAGGAGACTGGTCTGGCAGTTAAAGGGGCAAATGGGGGCTCTGGGCTGATATATAAAGGGGCACAAGGAGGCTCTTGGATGGCACATAAAGGGGCCTGAGAGTGATCTGGGCTGGCACATCGAGGGGCATGAGGACAATCTGGGCTGTCACATAAAAGGGCATGAGGATGATCTAGGTTGACACATAAAGGGCCATGAGGGGGATCTGGGCTGGCACATAAAGGGGCATGATGGGGCTCTAGGTTGACAAATAAAGGGCATGAGGGGTTCTGAGATGGCAAATAAAGTGGCATGAATGGTTCAGAGACATATTTAGGGGTGTGGGAGTTCAAAGGCATATAAAGTGTGGTTTTTGCCACACCACTGGCCAAGCCCCCTGTCTGGGTATATGAAATTCAAAAAGGTGTAACCCCAACATGAGTCGACTTGAGTGTAACAAGATCAGCTCAAAATCATAATATAAAATCATAATTTGCCTCCTTTCTAAAGCTGCACCCTGCTTTAAACGTAGCACTAGAGGCCTGATTCACTACGGAACGCAACTGTGAATGCAATAGCGATTACGTACACAGTTCAACTGTGATAGTGTGCTAATTCATTGCAATCGCAATGCCACAGCGGCACTACAAAAGGACGCCAACTTTACCTTTCAAACATCCATATTGTTTAGCAAGACTGCAAAACCATCGGTACAATCTAGTACCATCGCAGCCTCATGCACACTTTCACAAGACCTTACTCAAAAATTGCTAACTTCCACGCACGCTATCAGGCCTCGCAGTGGATAATTTATGCACATCCCTGCAACAGTGTTCAAAAGCACTGGCACACCTGCGTTCGGCTGACCACCATCCGTCTCCACCTACAAACGGCACTTCCTGTCAATCACTATGCGATGGGTCTGCATAGTCATTGTGATCGCAGTGGACGGTTCGTGCATGCGCAGTATGCAACAATCGTCCGATTGCGTGCATAGTAGCAACTGCGTTCCTTGCTGTATCAGGCCCTAGGACAGAACAGATGTTCTCTGTTTAGTAGTACAGGTTGAGTCTCCCATATCCAAATATTCCGAAATATGGAATATTCCAAAATACAGAATAATTTTGGCATGACTGAGATAATAAAACGTTTTATTTTTGATGGTTCAGTGTACACAATCTCTGTCTAAGGCACAAACTATTAAAAATAATGTATAAAATTACCTGCAGGCTGTGTGTATAAGGTGTATATAACACATAAATGCATTCTGTGTGTATATTAGGGTCCTATTCCCAAGATATTTCATTATGATATGCAAATATTCCAAAATACAGAATATTCCATTATTCAAAATACCCCTGGTCCCAAGCATTTTGGATATGGGAGACTCAACCTGTAATAACATTTTGTATAAAAGTCCATAATTTTATGACCAGATTATTTTAGAATTGAAGCAGTTTTCACTATAAAACATTTGTGGTTTTACATTGTATTACAAACACTATAGCTTAGATTAGATTTATAGATAGACTATAAATTATGTAAATTGCTAATTTTAAAATAAGTGCAGTAGGAAAATGCAAAGCTGAACTTTTGTCGCCAAAACTAACCAACTCTGTTAAACAACCTATATTTGATTCATGAATCTCAACCCACAATTTCTCTCATGTCTACACAAACCAACTTTTTTTTATTTGAAAACGACTGAAATTACAACTTAGCTCTATGTTAATATTTAAGAGATATATATACAAATCTCAAAAATCTTATTTTTTTTCTTGATTCTTAGGGGTATATTTACTAAAATGAGAGTTTTTAGAAGTGGAGATGCTGCCCACAGCAACCAATCAGATTCTACTTAACATTTAACTAGCACCTTCTAGAAGATAATAGCTAGAATCTGATTGGATGCTATGGGCAACATCTCCATTTCTAAAAGCTCTCACTTTAGTAAATATACCCCTTATTTTTTTTTGTTTATTACAGGCTCATGAAACTTGGAAAGAAACAATGTTAGATGATATGTCACACACTTATCTACTTATCTCTAGTATAGATGAAACTTACCTGCTCATCTTCCAGTAGAATTAGACCAACAATGACAATGTTAATGTTTCCCCCTATTGTTCCATCTTTATACAATGCAGAAACCTACACAAAAGAATTGACAATATTATGCTCCTTGTAAAACAACATGATCTTAAAAGAAGTCATTAATGTTTTATCTTTGATTGCTCAGAAGATATAGGGCTCTATTTATTAACATCATTTTTACTAAAATAAATTGAAAAAGGGTGTTTCCACCCTTTTCACATTATTTTAGTTTAACATAAATTTACTAAAGTGCAAGTGGAGTAGAATTCGTAAAATTCTACTCCAAACCCTAATTATCACATATTTTTAGTAAGCAGATCACATTTCCCATAGCTGTAATAGGAAATTTAGTCTGGCCAAAGTTACTAAAAATAAATTGTGAAAAAATACTGGGGGAAGCCCTGTGATAATAACGCCACCTGGAGATGGCGTTATCCAGGGTTTCCCTCGGTTCTCCATCTACTGCTCTAACAGGCAGAGTATAGCCGGGCTACAGTGATCAGCTGTGTGGTCTAAATAGACAACAAGCTGATCACTGCAAAAAACAAATACTTACCTGCATCCAGGGTGATCAGTGCTCTGTGATGTCCTCCAGCCGGGGCTCTGGTCAGATGGTCTCCTGGCTCCTGCACTGTGACACTGGTTTGCTGCTGCATAGATCAGCTGACTGGGGTCACAATGCAGGATGGGTGAGCAGCTGAGCAGAGCCCCGGAGAATATCACTGAACACCGATCACCGGAGGTAAGTTACAGTGTGTGGGTAAGGAAGGGTCACGGGGGGGGGGGGCGGGCGCGATTGCGGAGACGGCGACTGCGGGAGGGGGTTGTATGGTGAGCCGGTCAGCGCAAGCACAGGCACCTTGTCGCTGTATTTTTTGTGAAAAATACAGTGATAAGTCTGCGGGTGGGATTCGCAGGGGCAGCGCTTTATCGCAAGCTCAGACCCTGCAGGAGATTATTGATAAATTCCTGTGATATTGCCTAAATTTGCAATGCAAATATCACACTACAATTAGCATTTCAAATGCGGATTGTAGCAAATAGAGCCCATAGAAAGGAAATTCTGAAGGGGTGAAAATATTTTGCATTATCAGCGAATTGCTGACTCTAATTTAGTCCACGATTAACAAAAGAAAAAAATGCACTATATTCACAAATTTTCTTGGTCCCTTAATTTCACTGCAATGTCATCTGAACAATCTCATTGGTTCACAAAAACTACATAATAGATTGAAAAGCTCTCATAATCAGAAGTATAAAGCGGTAAGCAGGAGGTGTGTGTGTGTGGCCATCCTGTGGGTTGGTACATTTGTCCCACCTTGCAGTATTTGCTTCTGGTGCACAAAGCAATTTAAGGTGTTTTTAGGGGAGGGATTTGGGGCATTTCAGAAGCCATATCTGATGTGATATACACACACTCTGAACATGCCATGTCCGCACACCCTTATCGGAGGAGACACGACCCAATACAGGAATTTTCAAATGTTGGTAACTATAAAATGCAACTGTGTTGCTTTTTATGGGGCTGTTTTGGCAGAGCCACTACCCAAATCTCTGTAATAATTAGTGGGGGCTCCAGAGGTGGGGCTTTGAGGTGGCATTTGGTGTGGCTCCCCTATTTGAATTTTGGACTGTGCTGCAGCCCCACCTCTGGAGCCACCCACTGGAATAATACAAATTTAGATCCAATATTTCTTATGTCATTATAATAGAGTCCCTCCTTAATTTAATCTCTGTGTGTGTGTGTATGTGTGTGTGTGTTTGGTGGGGGGGAGGGGGCTCTCAGACTCCCAAGAGAATAGGCCAGCCTCCCACATGACACACCCTTCCACAGTGAATTGGGTGATCTGGACGCTTGGTAGTGTGCTTTGCATTGAAACATGTTATTGTGGTCTCAGGCTCATGAATACATTGTACACTGTGGGATGGGGTTACAATGTCACAATTGTGCTGTCACACCCCACACTTCGAAGTATGTTTAGTAAAGTTAGGGTTTTTAGAACTGGAGTTGTTGCCCATAGCAAACAATCAGATTCTACTTATTTATCTAGCACCTTCTACAAGATAATAGCTAGAATCTGACTGGTTGTTATGGACAACATCTCCACTTCTAAAAATCTGCACTTTAGTAAATATACCCCTTCCAGTCTTGATGCTCCTTTTGGTATTCTCCCAGAGTGTAATGATAGAAAGTCAACTCGTTCTCTATCAAAAGTCTCTAAAATGAGGTACAATTCTCCATAAGGTATAATGAGGCACAATCATTTAAATAGCATATTGCTAAAGGATTTATAACCTACTGCAATCTAACGCTACATCTTTAATGCATTATGTCCTACAAATTAGCGGCTAATTCTTAATATTGTTTATAATATAAAGGTATCCCTATACAGGTTTGCCATCATCATCATAAATAAACATCTGACAAGTTTAAATTGTAATTTGTTCAAAAGGGAATCGGTAGGACATAATGCCGGACCTAAGCCCGGCAGATGAAGATCTCGATGGCGCCTGGTAAGTATCCTAACCCTCACCTCCCCATCCCCACCTAACCCTTCCCCCGGGGTGCCTGACCCTAACCCCCCCTTCCCCTAGCCTAATCCTTACCCTTCCGGTGGGGTGCCTAACCCTTAGTCCTCCCGGGAGTTCCTAAACTTAACAAACCCCCACCAACAGTTAACAGGTCCCAATGCCCGGATTACCTAAATTCTGTATGCCAGGCATCGGGATTTCGGCGTGGGGCTGATGATAGGTGTTGGTATTTAGATGCCTATCATTAGTCACATGCCGGAATTTCACTGTCGTGAAGCCGGCGGTCAGCATTTCGACTGCCAGCTTTCTGACTACATATCGTTTAAAAGCACTGTTACCATTTCAGTTATATTGTACCCCAATGTAGCTCATATAGTACATATTAATTGTCAACAAAAATGACTAAGAAAGCAATGTTTATTATGATGCATATATAGATAGCGCTCTTTAGCTGGAGTTGCTTTCCAGAATACTCCAATGTAATATATTAATTATGGCAAAGTACAACAGAAAGACAGTGTAAAAGTGATTTACCCAAAAGACGTCTCATCTGAAAGAATTGCAATCGTACCATATTGAGTATTGTTAGCACATAGGTAGTGATGTTTTCATGACCATGATTTTGCATCATTTTCTTGTCAACAACAACAAGCGTCTCCACGTTTAAAGGCTTGTTCTTCGGAGGCTTTATGAGAGAACGTTTGGTCCGCCCTGGGTATTTGTATTCATCAGGCAAAATGTAAATATCTTCTTTAGGAGGTTTAGGCATATCTGAGAACAATAAACAATGTATATATCAAACCATATAAAAACATTATTTTAATATAAAATATTGCCTCAGTTTCGAACATAGGCTTGTGATTTATCAAATAAGAAATTGATTGATTTTGTAAATGCACAAACGGAGTATACATACTCGAATTTTAAGCAAAGTGCCAATATCCACCTAAGGAAACACAATACCGTGGTGAAACTTAAATTACACGAAGGGTTAATCTGAGTGGATAAAACTAAGCTCACGCACATTTGAGAGAGAGAGAGAGAAAGAGACGCCATTTGTGATTGAGATTAGTGCAAATTAATCCATTTTTATTTATAATTCAAGAGAAACTAGTAAAAGCCATTATCTGTACTGCTAGCCCAATTAGTAATTGTTACACTGTTACAGGTGTAATAACACAATTGAAAAGGATTGGGTCATGTTAAACACAGAGGGCCAACTAGTTAACTTAGTCAGGCCTGCTAAATCTCCTACATTCCCACTATAGGAATAAAGACACAACACAAACAATCTGCTTCTAAAATTTGGTCAGGGCAGAAAAGATGGGCTTGACAAAAATAATTCTGCATGTGAGGGACCTGCAAACTGCCCCTGGACAACAAATAACGGGCAACGGAGCAGTTTACTACATGAAAAGCCAGGAGCAAAATGGTCTACCCAGAGAGGCAATACCAAAAGTGCCTAGGAACCATGTTAGACCAAACCAGATGAATTCAGGGTCACAAGCCCAACAACCATTTAAAATCCCTAAAAATTGCTAGCCACAAATAAAAAGTGGTATACCTACCTAATCATTCCCCCTACAGGAGAACAACTACAGACTCAGGGACACCAAAAGTACCTGAATGTCCAACAACCCAAGTCAAAGAAAACACCTCTGGGGAACATTAAAATGTGATTGTTTATGGAGTCTCACTTTTTAAAAAAAACATAAAAAGAAGGAACAAAAAGAAATGGGGAAAGGAGGGGAAGAGATTGAGGCAGAGACCTAATCTGGTGAAAATGCCTAAAAACCTATTTGGTGCCTTTTATTATTTTTTATTATTTCTTTAATTATGGTCCCACTAGCTGGGATACATACCTTGCATTACCCGGGTTAAAGACTGGACCCTAAAGTACACCTGCAGCCTTATTTGTTTACATTGTCCTCGCCTATAACCCCATTGCCTTGATCCTGAAAAAGACCCCATTGTTTGCTAACATGAATGCAAACAGTGGCATAACTACTGTGGATGCAAGGGGTACGGCTGCTATGGTGCTCGAGCTTAATCTGTGGCCACCACTCCCCCTGCACCAAGTCATGCACACAAGTTGGGCCGATCCAGTCAGGGCCTTCGAGGAGGGCCCAGGTGTCAGCGATGTTGATTTGGTGCCAGCTGTCAGCTGATTACAGCTGACACACTGGCAGGCAGTCACGGACAGACAATGCTGCTGGTCACGAGGCAATCAGAGCTTGTGAACTGGCAGTCAATCAGCAGTGGAGGCTCCTGATTGGCTGCCGGTCCGCTAGCTCCGATTGGCTCGCGTCTGGTGCCACATTCAAATTACACCACGTTGTATGTCCTGCTGGTGTGCAAGCTGTAATTAGCTGGTGGCCCTGTCCCAACTCCACACCTGCTGGCTGCTGATGGAACACAAGGAGGAGCAAGATGTTCCTGGAGGGACATGGGGAGATGAGTTGCTGGGGGGGGGCATAATGTGTAAGGGGAACTACTATTGTGTGGAATAATGTGTTATATGAGGCACTACTACTATGTGGCATAATCTGTAAAAAGCATTACTGTGTGGTATAATGTGTAAGGGGCATTACTGTGTAGTTTAAGGGGCATTTTGTAGTGTGTGGCACAATGTATAAGGGGTACTACTACTGCATGGCATAATGTGTACAGTAAAAGAGGTACTACTGTTTGACACAACCATATTGGGCTCTGTGTGGCATAACATGAATGGGCTCTGTGTGGGTGTAAATGTATGTGTTTTTTACCTCTGTGGTGACCCTTTTAAGATCTTGCAATATGGCCCACACAGTACTAGTTACGCCTCTGCATGCAAACACAGAGGCTCTGGATTTAATATGAACTTGCATGAGTTATCATGTTTTCTCAGACTGAGGTTAAAAGGATACTTTTGTAGCTTTCATTTTGTCAGACTGCCAATTTACACTGGAGTCAGCCCCAGAATCTGTGTAATTCAAGAGTGTCCCCATTTTTAGGGATTGTGTAAGAGTGAGTGGCTGTGACTAAACCTGGGCAAAAACCTAATCCTGGTCAAACTACACCACCATGGCAAATTTGGTGGAGCTACAGTAGGTCCAAAACTGTGGCCGTGCATAAAGGACAAACAGACATGTTGACAGAGACAGACATGGTTATTATATAGATAAAAAGCAAATTAATAAAATGCTAAAAAAAATGCCTCAGTATTCTTTGCTAGGCGCTAACAGTTCAAAAAGGCATGACTGGCAATTTAGATGGGCCATCAAATAAGAAATACCAAAGTTCTAGTGGAAAGAAAGTGTGAATGCTAGCTGAAACCACAATGCCTCAAAGCAGGAGGCAGCAAGCCCGGGCAATGCAGCAAGCAAGCAATGGAGTATAAGGAAATCATTAACAAAGGACCATTTAAATATGCAGAGCAATGGAAATATAGTTAAAGTGGTGCCATCAGGGAGTACAAAGAACAAACAGAAATGTCAGGACGACATGCTTTCATAGAAACCCAGAGCCCCTTCCCTAATTGGTCAGTTTTGGAATACTTTGTTTTCCATGTAACGAATGGGGTGACAGAAAAGGTGCAACATAAGAAACCACTAATGTCAGGGCACTGTGGCATACAAACTGAAGCAAATTACTCTGGTCAGATCCAGGAGTCGCACAATGTTTGAAGAGAACAATCAACAATTTGTGTCTAGGGGGCTGCAACTCAATCAATAGGACCTCAGCACCCAGCATATCATTCCAAAAAAGCATGGCCAATATCTCAACCAGGAGCAGGCTGATTTAGGACACCTAGCAATAGGCAGCTCATGAGACCCCCAACCAAATAAGTAGCCATAGAATTGCTGTGGATAAAAAAAGGGGGTGGGAGAGTCATAAATAAACCCAAACATTACAATGGTGGACCGGGTCAAAATCTACCCTAATTTATATGCTGCTATTATGGCAGATAAATAGGGCAAGTAGGCAACCCAAAGCTACCCAGACTGTACCTGACAGATGTTAATAGAGTGCACTAAAAGAAATGGTATGGCTAAGCCAGGGACTAAATTAGAACCAACCAAGGAGATTCAGATAGTTTCCAGGCTGACAGGGCCAGTGGATGCCAGGTCCATGAATAGTGACAGGATGGTAAAGGGTGAATGCACAGTGGCAGAACCCACCTTCCTTACAGCCTGGCAATGTACCAACAAAGTGAGATAAATACACTTAAATAGGCTTGTAAGGAGGTTACTCATGTGAATGTGTGACAAAGGAAAGCTGCTTGTCCACTTACACTAGACCCAGAGAAAATTGGAGACATTGGGAGAAACACGAAAAATGATCCCAATGCAAGGCAAATAAAAAAGGATTTTGGGTACAAACAAGTTGGTTATCACTAGAGATGAGCAGTTCGATTTTGCAGAAAACTGAACACACCTTGTGTATGAGGGCAGAAACAGTTTGATTTGAAGCTTTTTGGTCCAAAAAATAGTGTGCCGAGTCTGCATCTGCATGAGCACAGTATTTCAATGGAATGTGCTTTTTTGAGAGGTAACATATATTACTGTGCTTACTGGGTGTGGTTGTGTCTCCGTTAGCTGCACCCCAAATGTCTGTTGTAATAAAAAAAGCTTTTAGAATTTATTTGAAATCATATTTCAAGGAAATAATGTGTGTTTTTGAGAGGCAGCATATACTACTGTAATTACTGGGTGTGGTGTCCCTGTCAGCTGCTTTCCAAAAACTATAAGTGCAAATAAATAATATTTTTTTTTCTGATGTCTAAAAAAAAACCTGGTCTTTTTATAATTAAATTGAAACCATATATCAAAGGATTATTGTGTGTTTTTCAGAGGCAGCATATATTACTGTATTTACTGTGGTGTCTGTCAGCTGCAACCAAAAGTTATAAGTGCAAAAGGAATTTTTTTTCTGGTATCAAAATATCTTAAGTCTTTGACTAAAACTGCATGGTAAAGGCAACAGTCACTCATTTCCCCATCTCATTGTACATTCACTTAATTTGGTGGCTATGAAGTTCAACTACAGTAGCTTTACTCTTGTTCTGGTGTAAAAGTTGATCATGGATCAGTCAAGAGAAGAAAAGGAGCAGGCCAGTTATAGTACTGGCAGTCATAGTACTTCTTCAACATTTACATTTATAAAAAGTTAAGGGGTACGAAGGTGGTGTAAGAAAGGGCACTCCAAATTTAAACAATGTTTGACAATCTTTAAAAAACATCACCTTTAATTATGAGTCAGCAAGGAACGCAGTTGCTTATATGCACGCAATTGGTTGATTAATTCTCACTGCACATGCGTATACATCGCAGTGTGCATGCGCAACCTAGGCACTGCATTAGGCATTGTGTCTGCAGAGACTATGCAGACCCTTGGCAGAGTGATTGACAGGAAGCGCCATTTGTGAGTGTTGACATGGGGGTGGTCAGGAAAATGCAGGCGTGCCAGTGCGTTTCAATGCCATTGCAGGAGCATGCATAAATTATGCACTGCAATACCAGATGCCACCTGAGGCATCATAGCGTGCACATAAGTAAGCAATTCCTGAGTAAGGACTGGGCTTCTCTAACTGTCCGATGTTACTCGAGGTTACCAGTTGTTTAATGTTGGTCAAGTATACAGATGTGAGTAAGGGGAAGTGGGCGTCCTAATGTCAGCCTGCGATCTTAGCATTGCATATAAGCAGAATAGCGATCCGTAATAAATCAGGCCCTATGAAGGGAAAATGTACTGCTGTAAAACATAAAATTGCTAACATGCCATAGACCAAAGGCAGTGGCAAGAAAAAGTTCAGACCAACAAGCTGCGGCCCTGCTAATGCTATTTCATGCACTAGAATGCCAATTGCGAAAGCCAGTGCCAAACCACAGGGCCCGATTCAGACCCAGATGCTAAGCCGCAATTGCTCGCTATGGGCGATTGTTGCCTGTCTGCGCATGTGTATGCATCGCAGTGCGCATGTGCGAACCAGTCACTGTGATCGGGAATCGTGCACCCTTTGCACTAAGACTGAGCGCTACTTTGAGTGACAGATAGTGCAGTTTGTGGGTTACCAGTTGTTTCATGTTGGTCAAGTATACGGATGAGAGTAAGGGGAAGTGGGCGTCCTAATGTCAGCCTGCGATCTTAGCATTGCAGTTGCATGCATATAAGCAGAATAGCAGTCTGTAATGAAGTAGGGGAAGGTACTTGTGAACAAGGGAGTAGTGCTGCGAGCGCAGGAGTGTCAGGGCATATAAATGGTTATGCATAATAAGCATGGAGGAATCATTGTACACGTCACTTGGTTGTATTTCAGCCTGCAGTGATCGCAGTGCTTGCAATGGAGTAGGGTCTACCTCAAGAGCTGCATGCAGCTCCGATGGCTCTCGATGGTTCTGATTAATCATACACTTCCTGGAGATGATGTGTGCCAAGAAAGAAAAGTGGGCGTCTTTACACCAGTGTGTGCTCACTCTGCCATGTCTCTCTAAGACATAGAGGGCATCCTTACACCAGTGTGATTGTGGAATTTGCATACCCGGCCCCTTTTGGATGCGAGCAATCACGGCTTAGCATCTGGGTCTGAATCGACCCCCTAGTCAGGCATCTTCTGTTACCTCGCATGCAGAACCTTCTAGCTCTGAGTCTATATGTCACCATAAAAAAGACAAATAAGTGCACAAAAGAACAAACTGTGTTCTCAAACTTCACAGATCCCTGGTGTCCACATGTGCTATGTGTGAGTCTCACATTTTTGACACTGTAATCATAGAAAGCCTCCTTTCACCATTTCTGGACTCTCTGTAAATGTGAGGATTAGTAGTAGTAAAAGTAATGATGATTTATAGTTTAGACCGAGGGCCATTTTGATATGCATATGCATAGATTCTGGCTGCAGGGTGTCATTCTAGGCACCCTGCTAGCCAGATGAGGCTAGCAGAAAAAAGCTCTGAGGGCCAGACCAAATGATTCCGAGGGCCTTATACGGCCCCCAGGCCTGAGGTTCCCCATCCCTGGTTTAGACATATAAATTGAGAATATTACTGTGGAAGTGCAACAGAATGAGGGGGTAATTGTGTATCTGACACTAATGAGGATGTTGATGATGATTGTGTTGGATAAAAACAAGTTGATAAAATTCAGGAGGATGATGTTGTTTGTGTCAAAGTAAGTCAACCATCAATGGCAGCATTTGCATGCCTGAGCATAAGACCAAAAGAGACACCTCTTCTTTGTGAACTAATTTTTACCCAATTTTGGACATTTGTAAAAGCATCTGTACCATTTCTGAGGTCAAAGTAGGTTGACATAGGGTTGTAAACCATCTAGGCACCTCCGACCTGTTATATCATTTAAGCGAGTTCTTGCAAACTACTTATCAAATTCTGGAAAATCATGTCATGATGCAGCCTGGAATCGGCTATTACTTATGTCTGCGATAGCGTCTTCGGGCTCCTAAAGAGTCCGGATATCAGCCGTAGAGACAGTGATAGCTGAGTATTCTTCCCAGGGTTTGCTAGAGCCTTCTGGTGTGCATCCTGGTTGCCGCGTTGCAGTCCTGGGTCTTGCCATGTTGGTTCGTGTCATCTGTATTCTCCTATTGTAGTTCTGCAGTCGATCAGCTGCTGTCTCTGGCCAATGACCATCTACCAAGGGGTATATTAGGGCACTTCCTCCAGCAAGAAGTTGCCTGTACAACTCCTATAGTGGTTTTCTACTGTGTCTGTGTCCAAGGCTCCGCAGTATACCTTTCCTGTGTACTCTCTTGTGTATGCTGTCATCATCGTTACTCAGCGTCTCACGTCAAGAGCTGGTATTCACCACTACTCAGCGTCTCACACCAATTACTGGTTATTACCGCTAATCAACATCTCATATCAAGTACTGGCTATCATTGTTATCCAGTGTTCATATCAAGTACAACTTACCATTGCGAATCTACATCTCATATCAAGTACTGGCTATCAGTTATTCAGTGTTCATATCAAGTGCAGCTTACCATCGCTAATCTACATCTCATATCAAGTACTGGCTATCATTGTTATTCAGTGTTCATATCAAGTGCAGCTTACCATCGCTAATCTACATCTCATATCAAGTACTGGCTATCATTGTTATTCAGTGTTCATATCAAGTACAGCTTACCATCGCTATTCAGCATCTAATATCAAGAACTGGTTATCCTCACTACTAACATATCGATTTCCAAAGTACCTTTCCCCACTCATTGGTTTCGGGATCTATTATTACTATTCTTCCAATATTGTCAGTGCTTATATAGTCCTTCCATATCTATCTCCATGTTTTCTCCAGGTACCTTTCCCAGGGGCCAGGAACTTTTCACCTGGTGTAGCAAAACCCACAACCCAATTGGAGGGTACAATGGTGAAGACCATCAGGTGGACTAGACTCCACATCTTGGGGTAGGTCTTGCCAACACCTGGGAGAGATGTATGAAGAGGACTTCTATATTGCCTTCCCATTTGCTATCACCCACTGCCCTTGGCCCCCTGGTCCGTGTTCCAACTACAGAAGCCCTTATACACCAGGGCATGACACATGTAAAATAACAAGCAATCCAGAATCAGCTACCAGCAGCATGGATAGATCCCAGCACATGCAACCTACACTGCCAACGCCTTCATCATCAACCTCCTCATTAATGATCAGAGATAGTCCTGCATCCAGCTGGCAAAGACAAACTGACTCCTCCGCTATCTAGGTTTCCCAAGAATAATTCTTACGTGCTAAGAGCCGTAATCAATTTGAGCGGACCCGCAATACTTTCCACCTCCCGGAGTTTTCGCCTACCTCGCCTTTTTTGCAGGCGGAAAAGTATCGCACGCGTGCCCACGTATCCCCGTATTCAATTTGAAAGTACGCGAAAATGGGACCCGGCGAAACTGAAACAAGCGAAAAGTCCTATCAGATTTGGGGAAATCAGCCTGACACTTCCCAAAAGATGCTCTGATAAGGGGGTTAGCTATGGTTACCCCCCGATTTGGCTTGCTGAAGGTATTTGGTGTTTTTAAACGGGCTCAATAGCTGCTAAATAGCATTTTTATATAAGTGGTGAAGAAGAGCATTCAGGAGGTTTTTTTTGCAGAAAAAAAATTATCCCAGCAATTTTGGGGTACTTGAAAATGGGGGACAGCATATTTAAAAGTTGCTAAAGTTCAGTTTTAAAAAAACGTGAAAAATCCACCTGCCGCAAGCACCTGCAATGAAGAAAACACCTGGGGCATACTTGGGGACCCCCCTGGAGTCTAGTTCGCTAGTTTTTAACTTTGTCCCACAACATTTTTTTTTTCACCCCCAAAATGAAAGTGATTTTATTGGGGTGTTCTTAAGTTTTTTTTTTTTTTTTTAATTTTATGCAGTTTACCTTTGGGGGACTGTCTGAAGGCTGCAGGGGGGTTCCCGCAACGTTGCACCCCAAAACCCCAATTCTGCAAAACTTTTTTGCCTATTACATTGCATTGACTTTCCGCTAAGGCGGAAAGTCTTTCAAATTGAATACGGTGATACTTTTTCACCTGGCAAAATGACGTCATCGGAGAAACTTTTTCGCCGATTCCGGCTTTTCGCTACAAATTGAATACGGGCCTAAGGCTGCTGCTGCTGGGGGTGAATCTTCATCTTATAAGGGGACCAAGTAGAAGACTAGTAATTTTACACAATTGTCTGTGAAACAATCATTTGCAAGAGGAGCCAAGCATGACAGTGTATCACTGAAGTCATGACAGCTATGTTAGCATTAGATCTGTGCCCAATAATCACCATCAATAGACAATTAGTTGAGATGTGTCCACACTACCAAATTCCATCTTGATTCTACTTTACCAGAACAACAACTCCTCATTTGTAATGAGACATTAAAAAAATATATTTTTGTCCAACAAAATGCCTTTGTACTGACTATCCATTTAACTACAGATATGTGGACAAGCGCTATTGGTCAAAAATTAAATAATGATTACATGACTGTGACAGCCCACTTGGTGAATGTATCACTTTCAGCAGCATTACCTAGCACACCTTCAGCAGCATTATCTAGCACACAACAGCAGCTCGTTTACAGGCAGGCTACTGTCTCTATCATCGGCTTCACTAAGAAGCATACCGGTGCCAAGCTGTTGAACAGACTGAGGAATGTGATAGCAAAATGGTTTACCCATTTAAGATTCTCCTCAGAATTTGTCATTTCTGAGAATGTAGCTATAATTGTATGAGCATTATGACTGGGTGAATTTCAACATGTACCATGTTTAATAAAATTGATGTTCAGAATTTCTTAAAATTGGCTAGGCAATGCATGAGATGCTGTGGTCCTTAAAATTTCTGAGTATTTTTGGCATTCATTAACTGCATGTAGAAGATTACAGAAGCTACAAGAACAGAATATTTTTCCATGTCACCAACTGAAGCAAGAGGTAGCAACAAGGTGGAATTCCACCCTTTATATGCTTCAGCAACAGGAATAAAAGCAACAAGCTATTTAAGCATACACATCAAGCCATGACATAGGAAGAGGGGGGTCATGTTACCATACTGCAGAAAACTGGAGCATACTCTTTATGCATGCTACTGAAGCCATTTGAAATTGTACCCAATGAAGTGAGTTCAGACAAAGCCAGCCTAAATCAGGTCATAACCTTCATTAAACTACTGGACAAGCAGCTAGAGTACCTGAAGGAGAAGATGAAATCAAGTGATTCTGTAAAGTATGTTGGACTTGTAGATCAAGTTCTTTATTTGCTTTGCCAGAACTCATGGGTTTGCAACATCTTGCATTTGGATCAGTACTTTTTGGCAACCATGCTTGATTTTAGGTTTACGTCCTATGTAATATTTGTCTTGATACTGATATTAAGAGAAGCAAACAGCTCTTCACGAGCAAGTTGTCTGTTCAAGTGGCACATGACACATCTCCTGCTTCAGTTTCTCCTGCAAATGCTGCTGCCAGGAAAAAAATGACCTTTCCAAAAGACCCACTGGTGATGATGAGTCAACTCAGTGCAACAGATTTAAACATTATGATATATTGACACATCTACCCTGACTCAATCCGATATAGTAAGTATAATGGTGGAGGATTACTTTAATGATAATGTAGAAATTAACATCTCACACAGTTCCTTTGAATACTAGGAAAAAATGCAATCGTAGTTCCTTGTACAAACTAGCTTTGGTGTACTTAAGCTGCCCACACTCCAGTGTGTACTCAAAAAGAGTGTTTAGGAACCTTGTAAGTGATCGGCATAGGAGGATACTTACCAAAAACTTTGTAAAAAAAAAAAAAGAGGATGTTCATCAACATGAACTACAAATTCAAGACCTTAGTTTACAACAAACAATGGTGTCCTCCATTGAGGATAAGCTAATATTTTGTGATGATTATACAACAACAGTGATGAGGGTGATGATGGGGATGATGACATCTTCCAACTGTGAGGATGATTAACACTGTTAGCCTTAAGCCCATTGGTAGCTTGGTCTAACTAAACCACCAAGATGTTTTATTTTGTGGGGGCCCAAACAAATCATGTACTTCAGCCACAAGAGAGACAGTTTCATTAGCAGAAGTGTTTGGTTTGGTAAACTGTACATGTCTTTTTTTATATACAACATAAAAGGTGGGTGGAAGGGCTCAAGGACAATTCCATCGTGCAACACTTTTTTATTATGCGTTATGTCAAGATTGTGTGTGTTTGACAGGCAGCATATATTACTGTACTTCACTGGAGTGTTTGGCCCCCAATCAAAATTATATTAATTCAAAGCAAAATTCTGAAAAGTCTCAAGCGATTATCACCACTATGCTTCCATAAAATTAATGTGAATAGTTATGGTGACAATATGAATATGTGTAAGTCAGTGGATTATCTCAGCCAAACTAAATTTATAGAAATACTAATAAGTTCCCTCTGGTAATGAGACTCTCTTTTATATTCCCCCTAATTGACGTCCAGAATGTCCTAGTTGTTCCATTCAGCTTTCTTACCCTATAGTAGCTGTTGAAGTATCAGCTCCAGCAGTCTCAACTCTCCTCTAGAGGAGCAGTATACTTCTTGATCTGGACAGCCACTTGTCACAGGTGTTGATGTTCTTATATCTGTAGCTTATAACTTGTATCTGTATGATTTGATTTCATTGAACATGGGAAGTTTGTTATTAAATTATTAATCATCACTTTATACAATTATCAATTTCTATTGGCATGAGGTCTGTGATTTATAATGTATTATTTTTTATATTATACTAAGCTATTAAGTATTGATTAATTAAAACATTCAATCTGGTCGTATACTATTACATTGCCATCCTCTCTGCCATTGCTGTGCCACTATATTTCAAAGATGCGCTATATTATTTTAAAGTGCCATGTGTTTGGGCCATTTATCTGTTGCTTACTCTAGCCAGCCAGCTTACTGCAGCCTTTGGACAATATTGTTGCAAACAATTTTGTGACCTGTGAGGTAGTTAAAATGGACTAGAAATTAAAGTTATTGATGCTAATAATACTGTAGCCTGTTTTTATTCATTTTTAAAGAAATTCAAAACCAAAACACTTAATGGTGGTTTTGTCATAACCAAAATCAAAACCAAAACACAGTGGTCTGCATCCATCTGTAGTTATCACAGCTTATTATGTGTACCCTCAAATCCCCCGAAAGTTTGGGGAGATGGTGTTTATGCCACTGGAACTTATAGAATCATGAACAGTCTATGCCAGTGGTTCCCAAACTGTGCGCCACAGCACCCTGGGGTGCCTTGGTACACTTGCAGGGGTGCCTCAGGCTGGTGGTCCAGCACCAAATCAAATTCTTTATGGTCATGTATATATGTGGACAAACAGAAGTGCAAATTTGTCCACCACCACTATATAACCAAACCTAAGGATGACAGGTAAGCACAATTTACTTCACTTTACTACATTTTTTTCTGAATTTCTCAATATCAAACTTTTGGCTTCGAGGTGCCATGAAAACAATGCTGATGAACTAAGGTGCAGTGATTCACAAAAGTTTGGGAACCACTATGCATTAGATAGACAATGGCAGCAGACTAGAAGTAACTTATCTTTTTTTGTATAGGTTTAGGCACAGGTGTTGAAATGGGTTCCAGTCAATAGATATATAGTAAAAAGGTCGACACATCAAGACAGACAGCAGATGTTAGACAGGAAATAGATCAACAGGGACAAAAGGTCAACAGGGACAAGAGGTTGACACAGAAAAGGTCGACATGGATGAAGGTCGACAGGGACAAAAAGTCAACAAAAAATGGTCAACATAAGTTTTTGTTTTTTTAATTTGGATTAGGGTTAGACACTTACTGGAAGGTTATGGTTCAGCACTTACCCCAACGGTTAGGGTTAGGCACCAGCATAGAGTGTTAGGGTTAGGCACCAAGGGGAGGGATAGGGTTAGAAGAAAAAAAAAAAAGTGTCCACCATTTTTGTTTCAACCATTTTTGTACCACCTGTTGACCTTCATCCATGTTGTTCTCTTGTCCCTGTCAATCTATTGCCCATCTAACATCTGTTGTCTATCTAGACATTGTATAATTTCTGTACATCTTTTGTACCAAACCCGTTGAAAATGAGGACAACTCCAGTTTTCATGACCCTGGATACCACATAAGCTTTAATAAAACTGCTAATTTTTAAAAAAGGAAAAATGTCTTTCATACCTCCAAAAATCTGTCTTGGGAGAAGGAAAACAAACAAAAAACAGCATTTCATAGATGAGATATTTAGCTGAACAAAATATGTTCTGCATTTCAAGCTAATGAAGCATATGATTTTACTGACTTCTTATGAGATAAACATTGATCCACTCATCTGACTTTCGCATTCTAATCAGTCAGCCACAAAGGTGTCGACCCTGTAAAATTTTAGTGTGACACTTCCCAATATATTTGCAGTTATTAATTAACATTTTTATTTACCAGTCATCCCACACCTGTAAATTACCTTACTAACCAAAAACAAATGTAGAAATGTTTTATATTTATTTTGGAAACATTTTGGGCTCAATATTTGGAAATTGTGGAATAAGCAAATGAGCAAAAATCTCGACTAATTGTAGCAGATTTGATCAGCCCTTTAGACTGCATCCAGACAGATGTATATTCTTTATCTTTTGAAAAAATTATTTTTTTCAACCTCACACTGAATCCTGTAATATGGAAAATGAGACAGCCCTCATCTTCCTCATGTGTACCTGATGTTTTCTAAAGAAAATTGTTCATATGCAAATAGACACAAAAAATGGGGCAAATTATTATAGCTTCTCAAAAATGTATTAAAAGTGCATGGACCCCCGTTATTTGTTTTTTGCAAAACCACCCTGAATTGTTTTGGTTCGGTTTGGGCTTTGGTTGTCTTTAAAATTTATATAAACAGCTATAGCTGTTCCTTTAATATTATTAACATCAATAACATTCATTTCCAATAGTTTCGACCACCTCACAGCATCTGAAATCACTAGGGAAGGACTTAAATGCAATTCAAAATATGTGAAATCTGGATTTTAGGTCCGAGTTCTAAACTTGGAAGAAGACCAGAGTCAGGACTCAGTTCTACTAGGAACCCCAAAGTGACCTGAGTGGAGACTCTGTTTGACTCAGAAACCCAAATTTTGTGTGTGTTTAGTTTTCAGCAAAACCAATCCACTCATCTCTAAATAATTGGGCAAGCCATGGAGATGTCAGAGATCTCTCTAGAGGCACCTTTGGTATCTCTCCGTAATAAGCATGAAGGCTACTTACTTGCTTTTCTGAATACACATACTGTAACGGAATCGATGTAATACCGCCGGCCGCAAGGCCGGCAGTTCGATTCGCGCCAGCGTCAGGCTGACAGTGGAACAGATCCCGGCAGCGGTAGCGCTGGAAATCCCGATTGTCCCCAGGTAAGTATGAACTAACCTAACCTACCCCCCTAACCGTAACCCACCCTTAGGGATGCCTAAGCCTAACCTCCCTCCCAAGTGCCTAACCCTAATCCCCCCTCTAAGTGCTTAAACCTAACCCCCCCTTCCCCGCTGCCTAAACCTAAGTCCCCCGGGGGGTGCCTAACTCTAACCTCCACCCGGGGGTGCCTAACCCTAACCCTCCCTCACCCTAGCCTAACCCTAACCTCCCGGGGGGGTGCCTAACCCCAAGTCCCGCCTGGGAGCCCAAAACCTAAGCCTCCCCCCCTGAGGCTGTCCGCTCGCAGTGCCTGGCATCCCTTCGATTGAGATGCCGGGCGCTGGTCTCCCGGCATCGGTGAAATGAGCGGCGTCTACATCTAGATGCCGGTCATTTCATCCTCGCCGGGATATGACAGTCGGGAAGTCAGCTGTCGGTATAATGTCAGCTGGCTTCCCGATTGCATCCCTACTGTAACATCATCTGAGGATGAGGCTATGCTTACTTTTCAGTCACGACGCTACCTCAAGATGTACTTGCGCATACACACCCCACTTGTAATCAGATCCTTACATTTTTTTAGATCTCTTGCATTCGCAATACCGTTATGTATTATATCAGTACATGTATAATGTAATATAGACTGGACAAATATTACCAGGGGGTGAGATACTGTAACACCTCTCCAGTGAATCTCTTTCTATCAAATGTGTCCACATACATCTACCCGCCGTGTGCTACAAGTCGCTTTACATATAACGCGTGAGCGCTTCCCCTTCACATGCAAATAGGATGCACAAGCAGCTTCTGTTGATCAAAATGATATGTGGCATGGCTGTATTTTGTGTGCAACTGCGGTTATATCTGCATGCGAAATGCTACATTACAGTGTCAGCACATTCAGATGCACCTGCACATAGAATATAGGCATGCTGCATATCATTTTAATCAGCATCACTGTGTAAATAAGACGTATTTGAAGTGTAAAATAACACAAAAAGACGCTCGGTGCTACAGAGTCATGGCATGGCGCAACTAGAATGGTTGTTTAATGCGCAATGAGGCTAAATGTATGAGGACACATCTGTGAATTGCTGCGCAGATCCTTTGTCGCTGCGATAGGTGGCAATGCAGGATATCTCGTAGCACAGATGAGTAATATTTTATCAGTGATATTTTCATTTACATTTGTGTCCTTGATCATCGAGCCTCAATATGCCATGAAGCACAATATGCCTGGAGTGAGTGAGCAGTCAGGTCCAGTGCAACTCTTGTAGTGTTGGACTTCGATTAGGATGAGCCAGGAGACTGTGCCGATTAATTTGATATGTGACACTTGTATATCTGTGCGCAACAGATACTGTAAATGGAACTTGGTGTGGAAAAAAGGTGTGGCTGCTCCACTGAAATTTAACTACAAATAGGTATGTTATCTAGCCTTCTAGGAGAAACTAGCTACTGTATATGTGTTGCTACTTGTTACCCACTGTTTTTACTTTCTGTACCTGCACTTGCTGTAAGAAAAAGCCATCACACAAACATACTGTAAAAGGACCCTTCCAGGCTTCGCTTTGTACCCACCAGGTGGAAGAGCAACTTGCAGATGAACGTCACATCTGTCACTAGCAGCGATAGGCTGCCAGCAACAGAGCAGATGAAGTCGCAAGGAGGTGGATGTCCTTGGACCTCGCTGTGTCTTATTAAATGCTGATGGGATCTTCATTAGTATCATTGCGATAGTAAACAAAATATGCCTCCAGCAGTAAATGTCCATATTAAATGGAGCCCAAAGTACAGATATTTACAACTAGTATCCAAAATGATACCTACTAGCTTTATTATTGTTTGATTGCAGATTTTAATATAATACAGAACCTGGCAAATGTTACAGAATTTAATTAATAGGAATTTAAGGAAGAAGAGAGACTTTACTCATCCTCAAGCATGTAGCAAACATGAATTGGTATCACCAAATGTGTATCAATGATTTATAGACAACACCCAACAACTATTTATAAAGAGTGATTGGATTGCATGAATGAGGTTGGAAATTAGTTGAATGTTGCTTTAGGGAGAGGGTCATGTTATATTAATTTAGTTAGTAACTGGGTTGATAATGTAGGGATTCATTTATTATTTAAAGCAGACAGAGGAGTGATGTAATTTAAAGGTTAACACAATGTAAAGTATTGCAGAGTTTAATTTTTACTGAATTGGTGTAGCATAATATTAAGTGTAGTGTTTATTCCTATCCAATATTTCTTCAAGAAATAATTACCCTCTTTATTTCATAGTTGTCATAATAAAGTTTTACATTGAGGATTATACTAAATATGCTGTGATCACATTCTTGAAGTTAAGAGAATAGTCATCAAATCAATTAGTATTTGCTGGTTTTCGAGAGCTGACCTTTGGTGGACTCCCCTCTGCTAGACAAAAAAAGATGATTCGAGAGGGGCACCCCCAAAAGGAGGACTACATAAAGAAACACCAAATACCAGTATTGGGTGACCCTGTCGACTAAACCAAATACAAGTGAAAAAATGTTACAACAACATTTACAGTTGTGGACATTGGACAATCACCCTCACATGAACTTAATATTTTAACTAAAAGCCCTTTACCAACAATCTGTTTATGCACAACTCACAAAATAATAGCTAACCCCAGTGGTTATGGTGAAATGTATTAGTTCTAATTAGAGACATGCAGAAGTTTGGCTCAGATCTTCCAGCTAAGTTTGAATCATGGAACGAGGCAAAACGTCATCTGTCATGAACATATTGGCAGAGAGGTCTGTGAAAGATGACATTTGCCTTGTTCCGAGATTTAAACTTGGTGGGAAGATCTGAGCCAAAACCTAACCACTCATCTCTAGTTCTAATAGACTACAATATGCCAAAAGTATATGTAATATTTTATAAGTATATCTTTTAAATCCTGACCATATTAACTTGGATCACTTATAGTATCCTATTCTAAAGTGGGGCATATAAGATCATAGGATATCATGCTATACTGGTATGTGTCTATGTGTATATAACATTCTACATATGATTTATTTTTATAAATCAGAACTAACAATTTTGTCACAAAATAAATATATCTTCACATACTGTTCCCCATGGTAATAATGCATATTAATTAAATATATTAGAGGCATTCATTAAAACAGGATAAAAATGCTGTAAACAATAGTAATCAATCAGATTCTATGATTTTCCAGTACTGTTTATAAAAAGAAAGCAAATGTCTCAACAAGTTCTCCAAGTAGCAGCACTGTTCTTGTCTATAATAGTATATCATAACCATGATATGTCACTGACAGCACACAGGAGCTTGGCCCATTACACATTTAGAAAACTCAAACTGTCAAACTGTGTGTCTGGCCTGTCAAAGCACAATGAGGGAATGTGTAATAGTTCAGGCACTATAGAAAGTAGGACATTCCTCATATGTCCAGTTAATGTATTAGTAACCCAATTTTTAGGTTTCCTGTTTTGTGGAAGGGTTAAGAGCAGTCTGCTTAATACTTGATCTCAAAATGAATATATCTAAGTAATGGTAGTTATCCCTATTAAATACATGTCTGCCAACGGTTTTGTGTTTATGTAATAGTACACAAAAATCACCAGTTTCCTTACTCTTCTTAAATGTACATACAAGTACAGTAGGAGATGTTATACAGCAGAGGTAATCATTGTGAACTCTAACTTTTGTTGAACTATAACTAAACATGACCTGCCAGCAGCCAGGGGCAACAGATCGGCAAAGCTAGATGTCATCTGCGCAAAACTGACATGATATCACATTATGCATAAATACTACAAAGTACTGTATATCACTTTCAATTATATAACTGATTGTTCTGCTAACTGAAATAAAAATAAAAAATTCCTTACATACATTTCTTGCGCCTTCCACAGTAGTGTTTTTTCTCAGCTCTTTCATGTATGTAATCTGTCTTTTGGTGGCCTGGATGAAACAGTCTATCCTGGTACAGCCAGTTTTCATTTTCCAGGTCAGGCTGGTTGTCAGCTAGAGCTAGATCATCATTGTACATTTGTCTCTCGATAGATCGCTTGTATAGAACATGGGGCTGATGACCATCTGAAGTAGAGTAATTGTGTTTGAGTGCTATATGCGCAGGCAGTGGTTTCAGGAAATAATCAGCTTCCTTTGTCCTTATTAAACCAGACTAGAAAGAGAAAACACATATATAAATATATTACAACCATATGAAGCTACAAGGGAGACCCACCAATGAGTAAAATCAAGGCAATCTTGGGCAGCTTTTGTGTCTCAACAAAGTTAAAAAACAAACATAACTTCAGACTTGTATTTAGCAAGCTTTTAATCCATTAATTGTTAGATACATAATAATACTCTAATTTAGTGTAAAAGTGAAAATAATCACAAAATATATTTTGATTCAAAGTTCAAGTAAAATGCAAGTATTCATGACTTTAGAAGTGATACTATTTTTCTCTGGCTAAAATATAGCATTGGCTTTACAGTATGTTAAACCAGTGGAATTCCACAGGCTCATTAATTATTTCACCTGAACATCTGAGATTTGATAATGGAGCATTAACATAGTAACAAAATGGTTATAGCTTTAAGTGTAGTGCAAGTTGAGAACTGTTAAGTTCCAGATATATAGTGTGCTGTGTGCATACTACACAATCCATGCCTATCACAGTCCCGGTCAGCAGCATGTCAGAAACCTAGCATCACTTTGTGTAGTTAAAACTTTAGCTTGTCCTGCATTCATTTTAGGGAGGTCCTGGCATTATGCTCTACTGTCTATTACTCATAGTAAAGGAATCAGGACATCATTAGATTGAGTTATTTAATTTGTTTATTTAAATGACCAAGATTGATTTACTGCAGAATATGATGTGCCATCTATACTTAGTTACCGAGCTAGAGGCCCAATGCCAATGCTATGAAATTAATACTACCATAAAAACAGCTGCATAGAACATCTTTTCCTGTTAAATTAAGAGGTAACATATCAAACACGTGATGTTGAATATCTTGGTGAAATGACACAAAATATTTGACAGTAGTTGTAACGTTACTAAATAATTACAACGATCAATAAGTGCATCATGTGCTGTTTCTCAGGCAATTCATTCTGGATTGATTAAAGTCATTTTGATGCTATTTCTGAAAGCAAAGTGGGTATGTGACAGTATAAAGTCAAAGTATAAATTCAAAGCATAAATTTATAATATTGACTTACCACTGTGCATTCAAAGCATATTTAAACTAGTTGATCCATTTTGAAAATGAAAAGGAAAGACCCAAATAAGTAAAAAAAAAATCTACAAATACTGTAAAATGACTATACATAAGGCTAATAACTAAAGCTAAAGTGCTACAGATATTTGAGGATATTGGTTATTGTTACTTTTATCATACCTCCCAACATTGGCCCGCCACAAGTCAGTACAAGCAGTGAGTGCCACGCACACAAAGGGTTCGTGGTCTGGCACTATCCCACTCCCTGAGCTGAAAACACCCTTGAACAGCTACGAATACCTCAGGACTGTCCTCTCGAAGATAGACAGTTGGAAGGTATGTCTGCAGTGATTATGCACAGCCTGTTATGTCACTATCAACAGTATGCATTGAAATCTGCAATATATTGCTATATGAGAGACATGCACTACATCAACCAGTACTAGTTTTTAGTTAGTCAACTGTAATGCATCCAACAGTACAATGATGACACACTTGCATTGCTTTTTAAAGCACTTATAAAAGGACACCTCAGTGCCTGCCAACTGCTCTGACCAGCTCTGTACCACCCTCCCTCCTGTTCTGTAATGCCTGCCCCCCACTCAGTCCTGCAAACCCCCAGCCACTCTGTAATACCACAACCCCCCACCCCCGCTTAATTTTGTGATAATAAAGACAATGACCTACATTCTTGGAACTGTTCCCTTAACTTCCATGTTGTCTGCCTTATTACTTTGGATGATAACATTTGGGACAAGCACTTAGTTGTGCACTACAGTTCCCTGAAAATACCTTCCAACACTGCAATACAAAGCAGCTATTTAATGAATTATTTGCTCCACCCTTAAAGCAATGCTGTAATATACTAACCACAAACTTCTGCCTAAGTCTGTAGAACAAACAGCCATTATGAATTAAATATTTAAAAAGATATCTTACAATTATGCTACAGTATTATTAACACTATTTTACCAATAAAGGTTACAACATGAGACTAAATACCTTTTATTTTACTTCACTTGTGTTTTGAAGAAATGTAACATTATAGACCTGATTCAGAGTTACACACAAGTCAGCTGCAGGTGCATAAATACATAAATGTATATATTTGCCTGTATTCTGAGTTGGCCTCATCTATGCTCCCGCACCACCCTTTTTCATGCAGGTATATAACATGAAACTTTTCCAAACAATCTGAGAATAGGATGGCGCTGGATATACAATGAAAAAATAAATAATAAGATAAAAAATATGAAAATGAGAAATGTTAATGTTCAAACACAAATAAGACTACTTAGTCCTCAAATCAGTTACTCAGAAGTAGATGGCCTTCTTTTACAGATGATCATAATCTTCTGGAAAACTCCATTTTCATGTGTACCGAAAAGAAAAGAATACAAAAAATTCCCTTTGAGGAATATTTCTAGTGGGAATATTTCCTAAATTCAATAAAAAATAGACCTTCACTAAAAACAGGTGCCGTACCCCGACTCACAATGTGACAAGTGGGGGGTATTCCTATCTGGGTATCTTTAGGTCCTCCTCCTCCCTCTTGATTTTATTCCCCAATGACTAGGAGACAAATGTGACAAATGTAATCCATAAAAGGATGCGTACCCTACTTACAAGTAAGGATGCATCTTGAGGCTCATCAAGGTATCTTTATCCTGTCCTCCTGTATATTCCTATAGCAAGATGTATGGTTTATTCTTCCCCTTATGTATTCCAGAACAGTGATAACTGGAATAATAAAGTTCTTATATGCAGATTTAAAAAAATTAAAACCAAAATACCATAAAACATGATCAAAATTCCATATAGTAAAAAAATGTTGACCTGGTGGTTGGAGTCTGGAAATCCAACAGTTTTTCACCAAAATCAATCCCCAAAGTATTGTCCAAAATATCCAAGGTGTCAATATAAATAATGGTGCAAAGCAAGTCCCAAGAACAAACGCATTTCGATTTGCTTACCTGCAATCTTTTTCAAAAAGCAGATCGAAACGCGTTGGTTCTTGGGACTGTGAAGTCAGTCATGATTTGAGCTGCCCTAATAATCACAAGAAAGTGGCTAATCAAATCATTAAGGACAGGACTGAGATACATTGTTTGTGCCTCAATAATACCTAGTGGATGTATCTGTCATGAATCTCTATTGTAGTACATACAGTAGTGTGCAGGTGACGGGTCCACTTTACCAACACAAATGAATGTAAAACAATATTGTAGGCAGCTTTGCAATTGTGATCCTTGCAGATATGATAATGGAGCATCACGCCTACTGTGCATTAGTTATCCGAGCTGCGTTGTCCAACGCAGCATCGGATACACTGCATAAAATCGGATGGCTAAGGTGACCCATGGGGTCACGCAGCAGGCCACCGCAGTTTAGAGGAAGATGCCAGGAAATCAGTCAGCCGACAGAGATCCTGGTCTCTTCCCCCCCCCCCCCAACAGCGGTGACACGCCTCTGTTTCGGGTAACGGAGGCTGTCGTCGCTCCCTCCCTGCCCCCAAATGGCACTAGACTGTGAATCACTGACAGCCTGTTGCCAGTTTACGTGTGGCCTTGCAGACCCGTTCTGCACATGCGCAGAACAGGTCATGCGCTGTGGCAGATTCCCAAACATCGGGAATCTGCGTTCAGCAGTGCACTAGCTTGCCCTGCTGAATCAGGCCCTATGTACAAAGTGAGCCACAATTTTGCTAAGGATTATCAAATATTATAACAAAGCAACACATGGAACCTCAGTGTACGGTATTTGCAAAGTGTGTTTCATATTGTTAGGATTTTTTTATTATTATTAATCATTTGGTTATTCTTGTTGGTTAACTTAAGAACAGTCCAAGACTCTATGTTGAAACATTTTATTTATTGCTGCATAAAACAATATTTCAGGGTAAATTATTCATCGGGTATTGAAGTTGTAGTAGTAGAAACTTGCAGGGAAATAGTGGTTAATCTAAACTACAGTTGTTTTGCAATTCTTTATGGAGAATTTCAAACAGTTGATATATTGAGGAAAATTTCCATTTTACAAAGTGACAGGTTACACATCAGCATCCCAATATTTTACATGTTACAATACAAAGTGCTAAATTTATGAAGGTATGCTTTGCCAAACCACCAGAAAAAAATAACAAATATCCTACTGGAAAAAAGAGGTGATTGTAAGGGGAGAGATAACTATAACTCACACCGATGAGGCAAACTGTTTGCAAGAAGCTTTTTTACTATCAAGTTAATGTATGGTAAGTCAAATGGCCTTATCCACATATTAGTAAATTTCCCCCTTGAGCTGTTCTTATGTTGAGTCACTACTACACATGTGCAGTATCATCTACATAATATGAATAATACTGTGGGTTACTTAATTCTTGATTTGAATGTCATTATCTGCATATTATTTTATTGCAAATTAATAGTAGAACAATGTACCCACTTGTGATTCAAACAATGATTAAACCATAGGGGTCAATCCAATTAAGTGCGAGATTTTCACATCCGGGAGTAAGTGCATCTGTATGCCGCACTTACGGTACCGCCAGACTCGCAAATTTCTGTTTGCAGTCCCATAAGGCTGCAAGCAAAAATGTGCGAGTCCAGGGTGAGATTGGGCCGCAAAGGGGGCAAATTGCTATGATGTTGCCAGCATTTCTATGCCATTCCAAAAGCAATTCACCCCTTTCGCAGCTAACTGGATTGCTTCCTTAGAATCATATATAAATGGTACTGAAAGGGGAATTTTCTTCTGAATTAACTGTGTTCTCTCAGTTGTTTCCAACTTTTTTGAATCACGGTGCCCTAGAGTATCAGCATTTTTTTCCCGGCACCCCTAGGCCAAAAGTTTCTTATTGAGAAATTTTAAAAAATACATATTAAATTAAGAAAATTGTGCTTATCTAGCATCCTAAAGTTCAGTTATGTAGTGGTGGACAGGGTTGGGCTTCTGTTTGTACACATATTTTTTTTGATTGGCAGCCACTTTCACTGGTTTTGCCTATAAGATTGACCATAAATAATTTGATTTGGTCCCAGACCACCAACCTGTAGCACCCTTGCAAGTGCCCTGAGGCACCCCAGGGTACCACCGCACACAGTTTTGGAACCACTGTGTTAGCTTTTACTAAACAGGTATGTCAGAACAGATTGTAGAGTATTAATATCAAATGTCAAATCAGCTACACAGATTTAGAAACTACAGCAAGAGTGAATGTTTTTGTTTAAGTTTATATTTTATGGTAGTAGGTATGTCTAGTCTTTACAAAATACAAAATAATCTGCAGTACAATATGTTTAAATATTGAGGTTTCAAATACTGAAATATCTGAAGTTGAACAACTTCATTCTGTAACTGATGCAGAAAATAGATACTTATGACCACAAGGTCGATACACTGAGCACTTTGTAGTTATAAGTATCTATTTTCTGCATTATTTATATGAAAAACAGGTTACTTTCCTTATTTTGACTACAGCTGCAGAGTGGTGTGAAACGCCAGAGTTAAATAAGACCTTTTTTCTCGCATATTCATTCCGTAACTACCTACAGTGCGTCTATTTTAGCTTGGTCCAAGTCTTGTAGATCAATACAAGCCATAACGGCGGCTGCAAGGTCCTGCAATAAATGCAATTATTGTGTCTGGGCTATCAATGATGGGAGAACATTTGATTTTTTTCATATAACAAAGTGACAAATTACTGTTTTTAGTATTTTGTATAATCAGAGCTGGGGTGAAGCTAGGTTTTCTGTCACCTGGTGCAAAGACTCAGCTCAGTGTGCTCCTCCCCCCAATAGATAGTAGTAACCTTTGGCTTGTTTGAATAGAGATGTTACATTGTAAAGATTGAAATATATGCAGTTTGAGGGACAAACTCATTACATTACACTGGAAGTTGCTAGCACTTGCTACATTTATGTTCTGGTTGTGGGGTATCTTTACTTTCAATGGTACATGCAGGCTCCATTGTCTCAAGATTTAAAAGGTAATTATTGCTGCCTGTACTACACTACCTCAGTCACCACAGAGCATTGCAATGACCATCATATAAAACAGAAATCACCAAAGCATCAGTAAATACCAAATAATATAGACAGCATTAGTGACTGCCATAGAATATTAAAAGCATCAGTGACCTCCATATAATACAGAAAGCATCAGAGACTGCCAGACACTATACACCGCTTTAGTGACCTGATCACCATATACTACAGGCAGTATTAGTGACTGCCATATACTACAGACAGCATTAGTGACTGCCATATAATACAGACAGCATTAGTAACCACCATATACTACAGAAAGTATCAGTCCCAGAAAAGTGGATCATGTCAGCTTCACTGGCCTCATCGGCATGAATTTCACAGCCATCCTGAGCAACCCGAGGAATACTCAGATGGCTGATGTTCATGCAGTTGATCCAATGCTGTGTTCTTGGATGCAGCAGCAGATCACAGAAACTGACAGGAGGTGGCATTAGCATAATTTTGCATTGCCTCTCTGTACAAAGATGAAGCAGTGACGCAATTAGCATACAAAAATGAATCAGTCCCAAAGTACAGTGTTTATGAGAAAGTAAAGGAACAATCCCAATCTTTACCAGGTCTGAGCTTCAGTAATGTTAAAATCGAATTACTAAAATCTTGCTCCACAAAATTAAATCTTGGTTCTGTATTATTCTATCAAACAGACACAATATTTCTATGGGAATCACTTCACTTTGTCCAACTCTTCCCAATTACCTGTGTAAAACTCACCACTTTCAGAAAAAAACACTATTTTAATTTTGATGTACTGTAAATTTAGGTGCAGTTGTGCATAACAAAGCATGGAGTGGGCCATAATGCTGTATTTACACTGTGGAGGGTCCAGTTTGCCCTTTGTAAATTACCTCTTCATAAAGTCTAAGCATATCATCTCAGGGCCTGATTCTGCAAGGATTGCAACTGCTAAACCATACGCAGATGGCCAATTGTTTCTCACTGCGAATGCGTATTCATCGCATTGCACATGCGCGAAGGCAGCACTGCGATCGGGTCTGTGATCACAGTGACTATGCAGTCCCATCGCAGAGTGATTGACAGGAAGTACCATTTGGGGGTGGTGTGACGGGGGGTGGTGGTTGGAGAAATGCAGGTGTGCCAGTTACCGATGTTTTGGCTGGATTGCAAAGTATTACGGATGTGCAAGAGGTGCAGTGGGCGTCTACATGTTGTTAGTGAGAGTGCTTTGCAATTGAAATAATTAGCATACTTTCGCAGGAGAACTGAGTGCACAATTGCTACTGCAATCGCAATAGAGATCCTTGCTGAATCAGGCCCTCAGTTCAAAGATTTGTGAGGAAAAGCACAGCATGCACCATATTAGTAGATTGAAGTTTTTTGAAGTGGCAGTAATAAAACTTAAATGTAAAATATATAGGATATACTACAGGAGATCATAAACCTTGAACCTATTTGCAGCAAATATATACTGTACCTGTCAATACTGTTAAATGCTGTTTCCACAGGGGTGTAGGGCTGGAAAGGACATGAGCACCCTATGTTATTTTTCTCCCTAGAAACACAATTTTCCCCCGTTAATTTCTTTCCTAATCCTCCCTCTAACACATTTCCACTCCTCTGTAGGGGATCGGCATGAAATACCGCCAGATGTTAGCCCGGCGAATGTTATACCGATGCCGGAAAGCAGAACAGTAGGATCCCGGCTAAGGTAAGTTTTTTACTATCCCTAACCCTCCCTTAGGGGTGTCTAAACCTAACCTCCCCCCATAAGTTTGTAAACCTAACCCCCCTCCCCGCAGCCTAATCCTAACCCTCGGGGGGGGTGCCTAACCCTAACCTCCCCCCAGGGGTGACTAACCCTATCCCTCCCTTCCCTTAGCCTAACCCTAACCCCCCTCCCCCGCGGCTGTCTGAACCCGGCTTGCCTTCGTTTCAAATGCTGGGTGTCGGGCTCCCGGCGTAGATATAATGACAAGCATCAAGAATTCGATGCCTGTCATTAGTCCCCTGCCGAGATTTGACAGTCGGGAAGCCGGCGGTCAGCATTTCGACTGCCAGCTTTTTGACTGCATCCCCTCTGTAGCAACATATTTCTTCACCATCCTTCCACTTCAACATGTTCTCCTCATATCTGTAGCAACGCATTTTCCCTCCCACCATAGTTCTATTGTAACACATTCCTACTGTACTTCCCATCTAAGTAACACAAAGGGGAGATGTATCAAACCTTCAAGAGATAAAGTGGAGGTTTCTCATAGCAATCAATCAGATTCTAGCTATCATTTATCTAGCACAGTCTATAAAATTACTGTTAGAAGCTGATTGGTAGCTATGGGCAATTTCACTTTAGCTCTCCGAAATGTTAGGTACATCTCCCCCTAACTTCTCTATACCCATAACCCCATCACCACTCTATAATTGCAATCACTTCTCACTTAAGCTCCGTAGTTGTTACACATTTCTCCCATATATCTCCTCTATAACACATCCCCTATAACTTTATATTGTCAAATCTCTCTCTTATACCTGTACTCTGTTGTAACACATTTCTTTTTTCAGTCTTCCTCTGTAGCATATTCCCCACCATTGTAGTAACACATTTGTTTCAATGAATGACAAAGTCACACTGTGGCTATGAAGACTGGTCATGATAAGATAATACCCAGTATAATGTAAGTGTCAGACTCAGGACTGGAATCTGAACCAAGATAGAGAACTGGAATTAGAGCTGCGAGTGCTTGCAACTGATCATAGGAAACTTAGTCCTGGTACCTGGTGACAGGGACTCAGTGCTGGAACCAACTACTGGGAAATCAGATAAACACTGCTGTAGAGACTCAGAGCTGCATAGTACCAAACCTGGAATCAAGAAACTCAGAACTAGGGGTATATTTATTAAAGTGTGAGCTTTCAGAAGTGGAGATGTTGCCCTTAGCAAACAATCAGATTCTAGCTATTATCTTCTAGAATGTGCTAGATAAATGTAAAGTAGAATCTCATTGGTTGCTATGGGCAACATCTCCACTTCTAAATACCCGCAATTTAGTAAATATATCCCCTAGTGTCAGGAAATGGGAACTCAGAACGAGCAACAAAGGAGGATGGCTCTCCCTGGAACCCACACTACAGCACACAAGCTGGAATTAGAACCCAGACTTAAGGGCAGAGAACAAAAAGGTATGATACCCCAGACCCCCAATTAAACTAGCCAAGCAAACTGGGAAACAACAACCCATCACAGCCCTGGAACCAGACCCTTGAAACTCATCCCAAGTATAGTCACTCAGAACAGGAGAAACCAGCCATTAAAATTGCCTATGGAGAAGAGCCAGAGTTAAAATGTGGTTGGAATGAAAATCTGGTAAGGTATGAAAACAAATGACAATCAGCAATTTGCTCCCAAACGCCAGAAAAGAGAAAAAACTGTTGTTTGAACAAATTGTTTAAATCAAACATTTAACAAACTTGTCTGAACGACCATTTTCATCTGTTTTCTGGCATTTAGGAGTAAATAGCTGATCATCATTTACTCCCATACGTTACCAGATTTTCATTCCAACCAATCAACTAGTTGGATGGTTGGACAGAAAATATTTACGTGTGTACCCAGCTTTAGATGGCCGTACCCAGCAGCCGATTAGTTTGTTTACATCCCATGCTGTGAAGAGCAGGGATGTTGCTGAGGTACAGGGGAAGTGCAGAATACAGCAATGTGGCAGCGCCGGGTGCGGTAAGTGGGGTTAAGACTCCAATTTGTGACAGTAAATTAGGACACATAAAGGGAAAATACACTGAGACCTTGGACACTGAAAAAGAGATAATACATTGTTTCTAATTACTGTTCCAGCATCCCAGGAACTCTGTATCGGTCCTTCAAACCACAATAAGTTGCCTCATGTTACCTGCGGTATTCATGTTGTGCTGCAGAAAATGTTAGCACTTATCTAAATAAAAAAATATACAAGATGTAGTCCTTGTACTTACAGGTATATGAAAGAACCTGGTAGGGAGAGGGGTAGTAAACCTCATGGGTAAAGTAATATTACCCTTTCTGCATTTATTAAGTGCAATGCCTCCACCCAATTCATGTTCTTTCTCTAGGATGTAGGTTTTGGCATGGTTGAACAGGGATGACTCTCTAAGTCTCATGACTCACACTCATTACAGGATAAGGGGATAAGCCACTCGGCATAGTTATTAAATGACCATTAATTAATTAACATTCATGAATTGGCCTGCTAGTTGATATGTAGTCAGTAATATATTACAGGTTTAATTTGTAATAAGCATGCCCATGTGAACATTAATGTAACTGAAAAAAATAAAAAAATGCAATGACAATATTACAACATATTGGTAGATGAATATTAGTAGATGAATATTTAACAAACAATGGTATAAAGCAGGGATGGGGAACCTCCTGCCCGGGGGCCGTATAAGGCCCTCGGAGTCATTTGGTCTGGCCCTCTGAGCTTTTTCCTGCTAGCCTCATCTGTGTCTATAATGGCACCCTGCAGCCAAATTCTATGCAGTAGTGCCACCTGGGGCGTCCTTAGGATGCTTCAGATGGTCACACCACTGCCCTTACAGCTCCGGATTTTCTGTAACCACTGGTGATTGTGGCCCCACCCCCATGTGACATCACATGGAGGGGGCTTGGCCTCCACCAGGCCCGCAAATAATGTTATATATATCAAAATGGCCCTCGGCAGAGAAAAGGTTCCCCACCCCAGGTACAAAGCAATGACATTTAAGAAAAGAATATATACAGTATAGCTATATCTGATAATAGTTAAAATTAGTGAACAAGTGCAACTTGGCAAGTTCACAATTAGGATACCTTTAAATTACTTTTTACTTAGCGAGGGTTTCAGCATATTCACCTCTTCTCCTTAGTATTTAAGTACTTATGTCCCTCTTTTTCTCCCCTAGCACTATCCATATTACCAGTGCTCAGCTCCTGTCCTCCTGTCTAGTTCATCTTATCAGAAATTCTGGTTACAGGATCACTGAGGACTGAATTGATTCCCACCCACAACTCCTGCTAGCCAAAGCGAGTTGCCCTATCCATGAATCCAATTATCTGTCCTACCCAGTCTGTGGTGTTATTTTAATGTTTTGTATTTCGCTATCATTTACCTAGCATAGTACTATAGTACTTATGCTATGGTCTACTGCTTTTTATTTCACAAAGAGCTCATTCTAGGCTTTGAATCTGTTGAACATTGCATATTAAACTAGATTATTAGCAGTCTTTGAAGTAATGATGAAAAAGATAATAACTAGGAAGGGTAATGAAGATGGGAGGGAATCAGTATGATATACTACCAGCCGCGGTTCAAATCCCGACAGCGGAAGCCCGGCAGGGGTGAAGATCCTGAAGCTAAAAAAAGTATGTACAACTAACCCTATTCTACCCCCTAACCCTAACCCTCCTTTAGGTGCATAACACTAACCTAACCCCCCAAGTGCCTAACCCTAACCCCCCCTAAGTGCCTAAACCTAACCCCCCTTCCCCACAGCCTAAACTCAAACCCCCCTGTTTCCCCTAGCTTAACCCCAATCCTCCCGGTGGGGTTGCCTAACCCTAAGTCACCCCTGGGAGCCCCTAACCTAACCCTCCCCCCCCACGGCTGTCCGCGCCCACCTTAACTTCGAACAGTATGCCAGGTGTCGGGCTCCCGGCGTAGGTCTAATGACAAGCCTCGGGATTTCGACGCCTGTCATTAGTACCTTGCCGGGATTAGACAGACGGGAAGCCGGCGGTCGGCATTGCGACCGTCGGTCGGCATTGCGACCGTCGGCATTCTGACTGCATCCCAATGGGAGATGTAGTCCCGAAAACAACTAGTATGAAGAAGACTATGATGTGGTAGTAGCTCAAGCATCAACTACAGTTTATTTAATACCAAATTTTTTGATTCTTCAACAAGAGAAGGATAAAATAAATGAGATGGAATGAGTAGTGCCTTGGACAATAATTACTATAAAATGTAGGGATGATGTAAGGAGTGGTCCTGGCAGTATAAAGCAGTTCAAGGACAAGCCTGTCTTAAATAGGCTGCAATGCTGAACATTGGCTACAGATGTGGTGGGGTGCAGCATATGGTAGGTTACTCATACATGTAGCAGAAACATACCATTTCTGGAAAAAAGTAAGGGTTTTATACTGTATAGATGGCTGGATATGGGCTCCCTCTGTACTTCTGGCATCTTATACATGTAGAGGACCACTTGCAACTTATTCACTAGCAATGTCAACTTACTTTTTGAGATTGGCAGTTCCCAATAGCTTTTACTGGCTGGTCTTTGGACAAAACTGGTCACTCTCTAAAGTTGTGAGAGAAAAAAAACAGAAGACTCTTTGTGGGGCACGAATGTAATAGTGAAGAATTATTAGCTATAATGTAACTTTTATCGTGAATCCTAAAATAGGTATAATAATTTTAAACAAACAAACAAAAAGGTTGGAGAAAAATTAGAGACTCTTAATAAAAAAAGGAGTTTATAGTATAAGTATATCATATTGTCATTTGTATACCTGACAAATACATTATCTAGTTTTGTTACTTTATTATTGTCACACGGATTATGGCCTTTTTATAGTGATTTATCACTATTAACTATGTATTATCATGATCAGAATGTGCGTCTTATTCCTCAATGATATCAGGTAAGATAGTTGCCACTTTTTTAAAGGAATAACTGTATCCAAACACTAAACTGACAATTAACAGTAAAATTAGCAAATGTACTCTAAGTGGTGCAATACAGACTCCAGAATCTTCTGGTAAGTTTTGAAGTATAGAAAACTCCTTGGGGTAAATTTACTAAAACTGGAGTCTGATAAAGTTTTTTGTTTTTTTTTAACTCGATTAGTATCGCCGAAACTCGGGTGATTTGATGCTTCTGAAATTCACAAATTTACTAAGAAGTGAGTTTAGCTGAGAGTGAGTTGGCAGATGGTTTAGCAGATAGAGATTTTTCCCCTGGGTAGCAAATTTAGAATGAGATTACTCACCCTAGATTGCAGTGTCTTCTCTGCCTAAAGCTGGGTACACACCTATACAATCACACATTTGATGCGACGGTTCGATCGACAAAGCTCCCATTCGGAATTTCCGATCACAGTCCTGCATGTACACACATATACAATCCAATGTGCGACCTTCAATCCCGCACAGCCGTAATATCGCAAGGAAATGATTGTACCAGTGTACACATTTTCCTGATTTTGGGCTGCATGCCCAGAGAGGCAGCCCCAGGTTTGTTGTACAATCATGAGAACAGTCGCAAGAACGGTCGAAGGTGCATACACACAGCTAGAATAGCTAGAATCTGATTGGTTGCTAAAGGCAACATGTCCATTTCTAAAAACTCTCACTTTAGTAAATATACCCTGTAATGCACCATGTAGTGCTTTTTTTTTAGCTTATGTTTTTCACTTAACTATAATAAGATTACTGAGGCGGAGTACCCAGGAGAATGAGAGTAACCCTTCAATCTGATTCTCCTGCAGTGCCTTCTACGGAACACTCCACATAAAACAATTAGTGGATTACCCATAACAAATGTTAAGGAAAAAAGAAAGGTACTCTCTTTTTGTGGGGCACTCAACCTACTTCAAATGTAAAACTTAGCTTTTAATCATATGCTAATAAAAATAATAATATGATTATATTATAAGAACAAACATGTATACACAAAACATTGAACAAACAAACACAACATATAATCTGGGCCAGGGTAGGTCCAGTGATAGGTGACTGATATGAGATAGGAAAAAAGAGTATATCCAATCTCTAGGTTCCCAGTAATAATGGGTCAGACACGCTAATTATGACACTGTGGTCAAACAAATGGCGAAAATAATATACAAAGAGGGGTTATATCGTAAATGAATACCTGCCCATCAATGTAAACGTCGGTGACTACCTTATCAAATTCCTGGTATTCAGGGCAATTCACAGTTAGCTATCTCCCTGAATACCAGGGGGCTGATCAGGTAGTGTGCGTATGCATTGATTAGCATATTTTCGCATCGGCCGTGTGTGTGCGAGTGCTTCTGTGCGTTCCTTGCTGAATCAAGCCCTAAATACTGACAGATAATTGGCAGTGAGAACATTTTCAAATTATTTCATGTAGAAAACCAACCACCATCTATTACATATGCATAGGAAAATGAAGACTGTCACATAATTATACTTGATTTTGACTGTTCTTTTTATTGCAGATTTGTGGTTTTCTATACGCTAAAAGCATATATATCTAATGAGCAGGGCCGCAACCAGGGGTGTGCGAGCGGTGCCGATGCACGCCCCGAGGGCTCTGTGGGCAGCACCATCACTGCCCCAAGGCCCCTGCATCTGGTTAGCAGGGTCACTGGTGCAGCACTCTGCAGCCAGTATCGCTGCAGCAATACAGCCTGGAGAGTACTTTAGACACTCCAGGCATGCACCCTGCAGCCTATACAGTTTTGCTATTAGGGAATGCCAAAACTGTTGCAGGGCATGCTGGGACTTGTAGTTTCACAACAGCTGGAGAGCCACAGGTTGGCTAGGCCTGCTATACAGTATACTTGCCTACTCTCCCAGGGCCTGCGGGAAGATCCCGATTTTTCGGGCAACCCCACCACACCCCCGGAGAGGTAGACAGTGAAGTGGGCAGAATGGGGAAAATTTTCCCGGGGATCGGCGGGTCTATGAGTCGGGGTCAGAGCATAATGATGCAATAATATGACAATCATGACATATGGCCCTGCCCCCAGTGAAATATGCATAATTCCCAGCATTTTGCCATGAGGGGTTATTGGTGAGATTCCTCGTGGAATAGTCTGGCCCTGCCCCCACCTGCATCTCCTCTCCGTGCAACTCCCGGAGATGAAAATAAAAATTTCGGTAAGTATGCTGTACAGCCACCACCCAAATCACTCCATGAAGTGTTGTACTTCCCGGTTCTAGTGGACTCGGGCCCCACTGCATGACATCATGCGTTTTAAAGAGGACATCTGTTTTGCACATATGAAGAACACATCTCCTCTGACTCCCCACACCCCCAGGTAGTGATGCAGTACATGACCACCCTGCTGGAATTGCGCCACAGAATGCCTTGCAAATGGCATTCTGGAGAACATCTGCCGAGGACATTAGTGTGAAGAGAGGAATTTTGTTCAACCCTGAGCACTATTTGGCTGATCTCTGTAGAGATCAGCTTTAGCAGGGTAGACTGATCATCAGTTCCCCTTGACACACGCTCCACTTCGCTCTACATGTGTGGAAGGGTAATGCCCCATGGGGGTGGTGTGGTATTACCCCATGAGGGTTTCTACTATTAGTGAAGGGGGTGGGGGATGGGTTAAAGTAATATGATGCTGGAAAGGGAGGGTAAAATAATTAAAAAAAATGATACTTGTCACAGAGGAGGAGGAAGGGGCAAAAACAGGGGCTTTTTACAGGATGGGGATGGTTGCTATAAACTGTAAAACAGTTATTCTTTTAGCACTAAATGGTTGTGGGAGTTGGTACTGTTAATATGATTTATAACCACTGGGGAGTCTATTGCCAATTGGGGGTGGGAAGTAATTTTATAATGGGGGCCTATGGACATGGGGTGTGAGAAACACTCCCTAGGCATATAATAAATATATATATATATATATATATTTTTTTTTTTTTATTATTATTTTTTTATTATTATTTTTTGGGGGGGGGGGATTTTTTGGGGGATTTTTTTTTTTGTTTAAATAATATATTTAAATATATTTTTTTAAATACTTTTTAAACTTTATTAAAAAAGAAAAACAATTTCTGAAAGGTTTTTGGGGAAAAAAATCCTTGCTTCCTTGTGGCTGTGCAATAATGTCCCTCTGGCACACCCCTCCTCATCAATTTTCATGCACTTGGAAGCACTTAAATAGCATAATTTGGAAAACACTGACGTCATTTTTCAGGAGAATTTCTTTAAAAAGCTCAAAAATGTGTTGAATTATGGGGGACAAGTATTTTGGAGTATCAGTCAGATGGGTAAAGAGTTTTTCAACTTGCAGATGGGAGTTAAAGATGTGTCTTCATACACCATTGTTTCAGTCATACCAAAAAGTCCTGTGTGACTTGGCTTGCGCCGATTGTGTTTTAACCTGAAAATGCATCGCAATCGATTGCAACAAACAGCTTCACAAGACTGCACTGATTAATTTGAAATGTGACACTTGTGTACATCTGTGTGTGACAGAGTCTGAATCTGTACATGAAATGCGACGATGGAGCATTTTTCCAGGTCAAGTTCTGTTGTACTTTGCATACAGATTCAGGCGCACACAGATCTAAAAGTGTTGCATATCAAATTAATCAGTGCAGTCTGGTGAAGGACGCGAAAAAGATGCTTGGCGCAAGTCACACAGGATCTAGTGGCTCACTCACGCCAGGCGTCTTGTGTGTGCTTGGCGTATTAAGACTAGGTGCATGAGAACACATCTGTAGTGTAGTGTTTTTACCCTATAATGTTTCAATCTTGCTTAAAGATAAATAAAAGTCACATTACATTTTCTGTACCTCAAAATACTCTAGGGGCATTCATTGCGAAGAATACTTGTTTTTCCACTGCTAATAAAAAAAAAAGGTAAAAATCAATCTAAGAGCCTAACATCCAGTGGCGTAACTAGGAAGGGGGGGGCACACAGAGTGCGGTCCGCACTACACAGTAAAACAAACACACCGGCGCTGGGTAGCACACTTACTGACAGTGAGTGTACTACCTGGCGGCAGTGTGTTTGTTTTAGCAGCCAATGAGAGTCAGATAGACTCTCATTGGCTGGTGCACCCAGGACCAGAGCCGGGCTGGAGTTCACCCCCGGCTTCCACAGTGGGGGATCTCTCCCATAGTGTTGAACAGGACGACGGAGGAGGGGACTGCGGAGGGCCCCCCTGCATTCATTGCCAACACCCCAGCAGCACCTAGACACACACTGTCCTACCCCTGATTTTACTTCCAAAACACCCTAGCAGCGCCTAATCACATACTCTCATTCCACTGCATTCACTTCCAACACTCCAGCAGCACCTAGGACACACAATCTCACACCCCTCCACATTCACTTCCAAACCACCATAAGCACCCAACACACTCTCCTGCTTTCTCTGCCAACACCCCATCAAGTAAGTGTTTTGTGTGTTTTTGTGTTATATATGGAAGGGGCACTACTGTCCGGGGGCACTGGCTGGAGGCACTGTATAAGGGGCATTACTGGCCAAGGGCACTGCATAGGGGGGGGACCACTACTGGGGGCACTGCATAAGGGGTACTACTGGGGGCAATGCATAAGGGGTACTACTGGGGGCACTGTATAAGGGGCATTACACTGCTACTGGGGATACTGCATAAGGGGCACTAGTACAGTGGGCTTTGAAACATGGGCACTACTACTATGGGAATTGCATCCCAGAGTGATGAGAAATGGTGGTGTGTAATGTTCCAAATACCCTAGGTACGCCACTGCTAACAGCCTTCTATGTCATCCAGTGTTATCTGACACTTTAGGGTTCAGGGTGCTTTCCCCATTTCTTCATGCACTTCCCACCCCAGGTCAGATAGAATTACCACTTGGGTGTTGCAAATACTCTTCAACAATTAAATTGTGCAACTAGTGGAAGAGTACATACTGAAAATAGACCATGAAATGCGATAAAATCTCAGCTTAGTGCAGCCAATTGTATAGTATACACTTTTGTATGAACTTTTCTGTACAAGACTGTTATGTGTAACAATACTTACCTTTTCATGAAGACTTATCATATCCCATGAAAATCCCTACAATACATTTCAGAATCACATCCATTCATATCTATAATGTGTGCTGCCACCCACAGAATTTTACTTACCTCTCCAGAGTCTCGCCCCGTCTGCCTGCGCTGCAGTCAGAAATCACCAGGAAAATGGCGCAGTGGTTATTTTCCTGGTAATTTACGCATGTGCAGTAAAGTGGTCTCCAGGAACTTAGTGTGGGCGCCATGTTTCCGGAGACCTGCGCAATGCCAGAGTCTATTGTGCTGCCAGACAGCAGGGGGCCCAAACGGAGGATGCACACAAGTCCCATGTTCTCTTAAATCGCCTTTGCACTCATCATAATCAATTCAAAACATGTACACAAAGCAGACATCAGGCTCAAAGGTCTATGATTTGAACAGGAGGGAATTGAAATTCAATAGTAAGTATTCTGTCATGATGTAATGATCCATTCATATATATTTCTGCAAAAATAGACAAGGCAACAAACAAATTCTTAATTTCAAAGCCATGTTAAATGCAATGGGCATGACCACAGGAGCAATAGACCTCTCTGAGACCTTGAAAGAAAAGGTATAAAACATTGCTTACTCTGTTACTCATTACAACATTTACCTGTTCCCTCAGACAATGCACTAAAATTCCATTAAATAGACACAATTTTCATTGTCTTCTTGTGACAGGTAAATGTGCATACACACGGTACGATCTGTTCAATGAACGATATAGTTGAACGATTTCCCTTGAACTTTCTGTAGTGCAGGACAAAAGATATTGGGTGAACACACTGAAAGATATCTATGATAGATATCTTTCAGTGAAGTCATCCTGCCACATCTCTGAACAGGCTATTCTTGACGATATCATCCAGATTGGCCTGCATGTACGGACGCCCAAAGATATCGTTATCATCCATGCGGGAGTGCACATCGTTAGTCGTTCATTGAATATGAACTAAATATATAAAAGATATATTGTACCGTGTGTATGCACCTTAAGACAGACACAGGCCCTTCTTGACTTGTACAGTTTGTAAATTAATGTTTTAGTACAACAAAGCATCTCAGAATCTGTCTTTTATATGCTGAAAGATGTTGATTGTGTCTGTTTTTTACTTCAGGGCAGACTTCCTGGAAGATTATGTCAGACTCTGAAGCTATTGATCTTTCATAACATGCCCACTTTCAAAAGAGATGCTTTACTGGCCAACTTCCATATAACATGGTAAAGGGTGGGGATGATTTCATTCACTGTGCCAATGTCATATTTACACATGTGAAAGAAGATATACAATGATATAGTGTATTCCTCAATTCATGTTTTAGCTCATAAATGAGCCTATATGCGTGTAAAGGAAAGTGGTGTTATAGCAACCCTATATATTATCTTAATATTAAGATACTGTAACATGTTATTTGTAAGTTTAACTGTACTGGGTACTCACAGGTAAAATTAAAGTAGCACAATAAATATCTTAAAACACAACGTAAATATGATGCAGACAATGATTAAAATAAACCAGTGTGAAATTAAAAAAACAGGATAGGAAATAAATGTATTAACATTGTATCAACATTACCAGTATACATGTTCCCCAAAATGCAATTTCCAAAAGTCTAAAACATGGCTCTTATACACACAGTGCATATGTAATTTGCACCTATTTTGCAGAATTGCACCCAGTCTATGAGAAAGCGTGAACCATGATAGATGTATTATCAGGGATACCAAATGTATGGGAGGAACATGGCGGACTGGTACACAATTTAATGGGCCCTGGCATCAGAGGCATAACTTTGTGCTCCACCCACTCGCATTCACTACCAACACCCCAGTCCCAAGCAGCACTCACACACATTCCCTCTAAACCACATTCACTACCAACACCCCAGCAGTTCCCAGTCATTCATTCTCCTTCCCCTGCATTCACTTCCAACACCCCAGCAGCAGCTAGTCACACATTCTCCTCCCACTGCATTAACTTCTAAAACCCCAGCACCACCCAGACACACTCTCCTCCCCCTGCATTCATTGCCAACACCCCAGCAGCACCTAGACACACACTGTCCTACCCCTGATTTTACTTCCAACACCCTAGCAGCGCCTAATCACATACTCTCATTCCACTGCATTCACTTCCAGCACTCCAGCAGCACCTAGAACACAATCTCACACCCCTCCACATTCACTTCCAAAACACCATAAGCACCCAACACACTCTCCTGCTTTCTCTGCCAACACCCCATCAGAACCCACACACTTTCCCTCCCTGCATTCATTGCTGTGCCAACACCACAGCAGCAGCACCCAGATGCACATTCCTCCCCCAACTAACTGCCAACACCTCAGCGCACAAATACTGCCTGATGCTAATCAGGGTCTTAAATTCTTGCTATTTGCTGTTCCTACAGCAACAGTGGAGGAAGCAGTTCATTGCATGTGTGAAGGAGAAGACCCAACAAAAGAGGGAGGTGCAATGTACTCCAGGCCCTGCCCCTTTTATGTACATTGGTGCAGTTCCCTTGCTAGAGATTTATTTATTACCAGTAATTTATATAGCACACACATATTCTGCAGTGCGAATATTTGGCATCAGTACTTTACATCAGCCCCAGTGGAGCTTACAGTCTATGGTCCTGATTCAATGATGGATAAATTTACATCAGACGCAAATGCAGAAGGAGGTGTCAGACACTTCCTTGCTGCATTTGCGACCCCAGGACTGCAACCGACGTTGTGGGCTGGGATCAACATCGCAACCATCGCAATGGTTGCTCCTTTGGTTAGGCTGCAGAAACTGAGCTTCCTGCAGCCTGTCTGCTGCCTAGTCATGCAAGAGGCCAGGGATCTGCATCAACCAATATAGACATTTCCCTCGTCCCTTCCGGAAAAGGGAGGTGACATGCCTATGTTTATGGGAAGAGACCAGGCATGGCCCCACTGTGTTCCCCAAAAGCCGCAGCATGTCTGCAAGCGAGATCGCAGCATCCATTCTGCACATGTGCAGAAAAGGTCCTGCGCAGATGCAGACCCCAAAACAAAGATGTACATTCATCCTTGGATGAATGTACATCTCTGAATCAGGCCCTATATTCACCATCATATACACACATACACAAACACACTAGGGTTAATTTTGTTGGGAGCCAATTTATCTACCAGTAGATTTTTGGAGTATGGGAGGAAACCCACATAAGCACAGGGAGAATATACAAACTCAACACACTTAGGGCCGTAGTGGGAATCAAACCCATGACCTCAGTGCTGTGAGGCAGTAATGCTAACCATTACACCGTCTGTGCTGCCATCTCTAGAAACTCGACTCCAGTGGGCCCTGGAAGAGGAAGGAATGTCGCACATGCTCCCTGCTTATTCTACTCTGGGGCGCATAAAGCAGAACCTGAAACAATGGAGGAAGTCAGTGTGCCCCCTTCAGGACTGGCATCCTTAGGCAACTACCTTCTATTGTCTCCTGTATTTATACCCCTGCCTGGCACCTAGTTATGTATAAATATGTAAAAGCAAGTGCATGATGCACCCTTCAGCTGCATTACTTAGGTAGCCTCTCCTGACTGCTAAATAAAGCATAGTCCTTCCCATTACTCTACTATATTTTGGACAAGCATCCACATATTGGGGTCACACATGATTACATCAACAGGCACCATATTTAAATGAACACTTCAATGCATACTGCTGTGTCGAAATAAAAAGTGTTCTGCATACATCAAACTATTTGTATATTGGCTTATTTTATTATCCTGGCTTGTTGTTGACTATCTATGTGCATGATTTTCTAATGGCTAGGCTGCAGAAAGTGACATCACTCAGAGTCAGACGGTTTGACATGGACCCTGCTGACATCCCATTTCCATCTTTGACTATTAAGGATCTCTGACCAAATGAAGCAAAATGCAAAACACAACTACTTCAATCAACACCTTCAAGACATGTCTACCTACAGGGATTCACATGTCTGCTCTGTTCCTATACCTGCCATTCTACTGCCTCTATCAACAATTTCTTTACTATGTATGTCCTTAAAACATTGCTGCAATGAGGATTCAGAAATCTGTAGGGATTTCTTCAACCAGTGTGAAATCAATTTTTAGCTTCGTCATAGAGCGAGTCAAAAAACTAGAGGTCAATTCCCTTCTCTCTGGTAAAGCTCTTGCCTGGGCCACACCCCTATAAAAAATGATACACTCCTATACTATTCTTATGTCTGTATTGCAGCCTTTCATAAAGTATTTCATGAAACTGGTAAGGTATCCCCTGCCTTTACAACTGTTTGTTACACTTATGATAAGGCACCATGTTTGTTGGTCAGTATGCCATTCACTTATTTACTTTGGTTTTGGACCTCAGCTGGAATAATGACGTGGTACTGCAGACAACTTTATGCTACGTATATTAAGGGGCCCATTTTGGATCAATTCTGCATGTTGCAGATGATTGTGTAAAAAAAAAAAAAAAATCGCAATGTATGGGGTTCACCGATCGCGGATTCCGACCAAAAAGTGATTATCATTGGCGAATCAGATTTTCCAACATGTTGGATTTTGCCAACCATTCAAGGTTACAGATTGCCAGTGTATGATAGCAATTAGCCATTTTGCATACCGTTGCAAGTAAAAAGATATGCCTTTCATGAATGGCAGATTCGTTCTTCAGTGAAACTGATCTGTGAATTACTGGTACATATTGACAATGTATGGGTGCATATTGGTGGGTTGGAGTATCATTAAATCAGGAGGAAAATTAAGAATTGATTCATTTTTTGTGATTCCTAATGTATGGGCTCCATAAGACAAACAAGGACCAGTTGGTAGATAGAGGGGTTCTAGCAGGTAGCAGTCACATGAATTGCAATGCACTTAAAAACCGCTCAGTTAGCTCCAAACTTCCAGAGATGTCTGGTTGCTCCTGCAGAGGTACTTGTGCAGGTGAAGCAATATAACCTTTCTGTAGAGGAACAATGGAGCTCATTCAGACCCGCTCGCAAGATGCGATCGCTCGCGGCCAAAAAGGGGCCGGATATTTAAATTTAGTGCTCACACTGCGTCGCGTAAGGATGCCCACTGTGTGTTAGCGAGCTATGGCAAAGTGCACTCGCAAGTGTCTGAAGACGCCCCCTTGCCTCTCGCAACACACATCATCTCCAGGAAATGTGTTATTAATTGGGACTATCGTGAGCCATCGGAGCTGCTCGCAGCCCTTGGGGTTGCCTTTCCCACCGCAAGCACTGCGATCAGTGCAGGCTGAAATACATGCAGGTGACATGTTCAATTACGCTAATTTGCCAATTATGCATGCCCTTTAAACAGCGTTTTGGTCAACTGACATGCCTGCGTTTGCAACACCTCTCCCCCGTTCACAAGCACCTTCCCCTGCCACCACCCACAAACGGCACTGTAACTCAAAGCAGCGACCTGATAGTGGCTTACGAGCAACCAAAAACAGATCGCAATGAATGGCTTGCGCACGCACACTGCGAATTATACGCATGCGCAGATGGGTGAAAATTGCTCACAGCGAGCGATCGCACCTTAGCGAGCGGGTCTGAGCCCCTGATTCAGACCCGCTTGCAGGGTCTGTGGGCATTTTGGTTGTTTTGTGTGCAGGCCGCTTGCAAAGCTATGGGTGTCCACCCACAGCTTGTGCGAGCGGGCTGGAGACCATCGCGAATATCACGAATCTCACGACCCTGGGGTAGGGTCTTGGCTGCCGCAAGCCCAAGTGGACTCCCTGCTCTAATAGAGTAGGAAGTCCACTACTGACATCACTAGTGATGTCAGTAGGTCCTCCCACAAACGGCAGGCATTCCTAAGGGAACGCCTGCATTTGTGCAGCCACCCCCCCTGCCCGCCTAAAAAATGGGGCGAGCTGTCAATCACCATCGACAGCCGCCCAGTCTTGTAGCGAGCTCCGCAGCGACTGAAGTTCAGTCGCTCGGTGGGACCCACGGATGCACACGCTGGACGCGGTGCATGTGCAGTGGCCAAGCATCTCATCGAAAAGCTGAAGTGTCTTATATAATTTCTTTATTATCTGGAGAAGTACTTGTATGAGCCTCTTCTTTATGGGAATGAAACAATCCACTGCTACATAATTGTAATAAAGTCTTGGACACTTTTCAAAAGGTCTTCTACATTTCACTGAGCCCTGTCACAAGAGCCAATGCAATTAGGAAGATCTCAGATTACTCCAGAGAAGCGAGAGAGGAGGATTAAAAACAATCTCATTCTGTACTCTGGGGACATAGTCTTGCTTCCCGTCCCAAACATTCGGGAAATGAAAAAAGTCCAACAGATCAAGGGAAAGTCTTGTTAGGTACAATTCTACACTCTCACAACCTAATTCCCAGGAAAACTTTTTAATTATGGTTCACTCAGTACTCCTGGAGGGTTCCACATCTTTGAAGGCTTTTATACATTTTGTTGTGGAAGGTGCAATAGTTGTAAAGGAGCTCAAGCTTCCCACTGAATTCATTTGCCTAAAGTTGTTAGCCGGACTATGCCTTTTGCACTATAAGTGAGAGCTTTTCATTAGGAGTTTATTCTTTTTTTGGTCATACCTACTGCTATTAATTCGGTCATCCCTGTGTTTGATCAACCAAGTGTCTTTACCTTATCAGAAGTCTTCTACTCCCTCACTTTACCAATCTTTCTATGACATTTTTAGTTAACAAGCTTCAGAAAAACTACCTGCTCAGTGGGAATGGGATTGTTTTATTGAGGTTATGTCAGGGAAAATTCTCCCACATGGTTTTGTGTTTCTGCTAGCTTTGCTTAGACTCAATCCATAGCAGAGTATATTAAAGAAAACCAGGAATAGAGATTTATTTGGAATATTACACTCCCCTGCAGAAGCAGGCTCTTCATCAAGAAACAGGACAGAGGGCTCAGGACATGCATCGGTTAGCAAGGCCTAAACACCATCACTATTAAGGATAGCTACTGTATCCACTGTATTTTTTTTCAAAACTATTTGACAGGATTAAGAAAGCAACAATAATTACAAAATTAAACTTACAAAATTAGACCAACAATGAAATTACAATCAGACAAGGGGATCAATGTAAAACCACATGCAACACCCAAGATCGCAATTATGAATACTTTGTGATGCAATTTGGTCTCTGTACAGCCCCGGCAGTGTTCCAAAAATTGTAAATTACATTTTTCGAGACCTCCTGTTTGTATGTGTGGTTGTAAATTTGGATGACACTTTAATTTTCTACAAAAGTTTAAAGAGCTATGGGCAGCATAGGTTTTGACCTATCTTTGATCTAATCATTTGAATTGTAAGCTTGAGAAATGTGCATTTGGAGAACTTGAGATGCCCTTTTCAAGGTATATATTTTCTGGTTCTGTATTCCGTATGGATGCCAACAAATTTTCTGCAATTATGAATTGGCAATGTCCCTGTGGGTTAAAGGACATATTTATTTCGGGGGTCCTGGACCCTGTAACTATTATCGGCAATGCATGATAAATTATTCCACCGTGGTGCATCTCTGACAGAAAATCTCGAAATACCCTTTTATATTTAAAGCTATTTTCGACTGCCCCTATTCTGAACCAATTGGATGTAAATCCTCCCTTCTACCTAGAGATTGATGCCTCCACCCAGGAGGTTGGAGCTGTACTTTCCCAAAAAGACACTTTTGGAAAAAGTCATACTTGGGACTTCTTTTCACAGAAGTTTCAAGCTGTGGAGAGGAAATATGCTATTGGGGATAAAGAACTTCTTGCTATTAAGCTGGCCTTACAGGAGAGGTGTCATTTATTAGAGGGAGCAAGATTCCCAATCACAGTGTATACCAATCATAGGAATCTTTCTTTTCTTCAATCAGCTGAGTGCATGAATCTAAGGCAGGCCAGGTGGTCATTGTTTTTCAACTGATTTAATCTTTTGATCACATACAGACCAAGTGTTAAGAACAAAAAGGCTGATGCTTTATCTCACTTTTTTTTTATTCTTTGGCTAAAGAAGCAACAAGTAAAGTCAAACCCAAATTTGAATCTTCCAGTTTAATTTCTTTAACTGTTCCAGAGAAAATTCCTCCAGAAAAATAATTTTTATCCCCTGAGTTATACCCAAAGTTATTAAAGTGGGATCACGATTATTGCATTTCAGGTCATACTGGGGTCAAGAAAAGTTTTTGACTGCATTCTCCATTTGTGGAAAAAACAAACCTATATCTTGTGCCTTTAGATCTTTTGCAACCTCTTGCAGTTCTTGACTGTCCACGGATCCATATTTCCATGAACTTTATCACTGTTCTTCCTCTATATCAAGGTTACAACATAATTTGGGTATTTGTAGACCAATTTTCTTAAACAGCACACTTTGTTCATTTAAAATTGTATCTCTGCTCCTCAATTCCCAAAAATATATTTGCCAAGAAAGTGTTCAGGTTGCATAGTTTTCCCAAATACATAATCTCTGATTGTGGGGTGCAATTCACATCTAAATTCTGATTAGCACTTTGCAAGAGTTTTGAAATTAAACTCAGTCTGCTGTGTACCACCACCAAAGCAATGAACAGACTGAATGGGTAAACAAAGATTTAGAAAGGTTTGTTACGATACATATCTCTGCCAACCAGGATAATTGGGTGTTACTACTATTGTTCAACAACTTACAACTTGTTCCATGGATGCACAGCCTATCTCCATATTTTATTTAATATGGTTTTCACCCTGTTCTGCCAGAACTTCCAACCTGTCCATCCGTACTGCTTCCTGCTGTTTAACACCTGGTTAAACACTTTGTGGACATTTGGAACCCATGTTAGAGCCGCCTTTCATTCTAAAATCACTGTGGCCAAGAAAAGACAAAAAGTTTGGCTTTCCACACTCATCTGATATTAAATTTCCCACCATGTATTTCAAACCAAGGTTATTTGGACCTCATAAGATCTTACAAGTCATTAACCCTGTGGCCTCCAGATTGAAGCTTCCAGCAACATGGTGGCTTCTTAAGCCCCCAGTGATCAGTTACTTTTCTTCCATTAAATCTTCTCCATCAACTATACTAATCCTGGACTCTAGAGTCTCTATGTATGTGCAATACTTAGTTGCCTGGAAACATTTTGGTTCAGAAGAAAGATGTTGAGTCAGATCTTTTGATGTACATGACCCTTGACTTCTCCAAGCATACCATTGGAAAATTTTTCTTAAACCTTTTGAGAAGATTTAGGACTCCACCCCTAAGTAGGGTGGGGGGAGGCACATGTGGCCAGAGTCTGGACTTTTCTTATCAGCTTTGACTGTCCTGGTTCTCTAGTTCCCGCAGCCTCATGACCTCTCCAGCTGGCATGTTGCTCTGAATCAAGGAGGCGCTTGGCTTTGATGTTTCCTTGTAGGTGCCATCCTGTTCATTCCTAAGGAACAGGAGTGCAGCTCTGCCATAGCTTAATCAGTGCGGTCAGCTGACCACTAACATGGCGCTTGGTGCCAAATTCAAACCTTGCCTCCAATATTAAGTCCACTCTGGCACTAGAACAGTGCCAAAGCATCAGGCTTACCTTTCTGTGTTCCAGGTTTCTTATTGACATATCTGGTTCTGATTCCTTGCTAGTCTGACTACTGTCCTGTGTTGGTTCCAGTCACCAGACTGTCACACTAGATACCCACTTAGAGGGCATCAAAATGCATGTCAGGTGCAGCAAAGCCCAAATTCTCTGCACCTCTCTACTGGGTAGCACAAAACCTAGTTGGCTGACTGACAGCTCACAAAAGGTCTATATGTTTTTGGAGCCAGATAGATGTGTTTAGGAGCCAATTTATACAAATATGTCTACACATCACACCCAAAAGAGGTGAATGTATTGACAGCATTTGAGGATTTGAACAGACAACTCAGAACATGTTACATGGATTTCATAAAGAACAATTGAATCCAGTCAAACCAACTGTTGGGTTTGTTTCATATTTCCTTCTATAAAACTAATTTCACTGTCTAGAGCTAAAATAATAACCACAACTGGAAACTGTTAGTTAAATTGATTTTAAACCACACAATCTCAAGTTAAAATGTATCGGAAAACAAAAGATCATACATTTCTGAGAAGGTAGTTGGGCTATAGCTTCAACAACTGCTTTTACATAGATAATTTATAAAAATAAAAAAAAACACATTTTAAATACATCATGTAGAAAAAAAGTTCTGTCATGTTAGCATGAAGCAAAGGAGAAAATAAACTGGATTTTGAGTCATGTCATAACAATACATAATGATAAATAGAGGTTCACGTTGCGCTCCTACTCTCTAAAGGTATTGTGAAAAAGTAGATTAGGGTGCTGCCTAGGGTTTAACAGGAGGTATTTTCTTCCTCCTTGCAGTTATTAATGAAAAAAGAAAATGTAAACCTATTTTGGCGCTCACCTAATTGTATAAAAGCTAGTATGAGAAACAGAATATATGTATATACAAATATGTGAAAATTAATTTATTGATATATTGTGGAGATAAAAATATTAAAGAAAAAATAATAATACAATGTTTAAATTTGTCAGAAACAATTTAAAATATTTACAAGGACCTACAATTAATTAAGACATTGGGAGAGGATATATCAAAAGAATTCCATATCTGAAACTACCTGAATCAAAAAACGACATTATAAAATTACATTGTAAAAAACATAAATAATAATATGAATAATAAGAATCAATTAAACCTTTATAAAAATATAGTAAATTTTATCAGTGATCAGTGGTATTGTCCATAGCAGCTGTGACAGGTATAAAGTTCTCCTTTTAAAACCGACGTTTGTTTCAGTGAGATTGTATCTTGTGTATTTAATTGTCCGGGGATTGTAACAAAGTGTCCAGTTCCTGGTAATAATGTATCATGATCTTGGCAGTTGTTACTAGTATTTTATCCTAGTAATGAGCTAGGTTATAGCGTTCCCTTGTGTCCCGGGCTTCACGTGGGAAGTGTTATGTTGCGATGTTGCCGGTAAGTCGACGGCTGTGCTGGACCTTTGTGGTAAGAATGCGGGCAGGTAGCTGGAAAGCTCTCCCAGGCCTCGTCGCTGATGAGCTCTTCTCAGTGGCGGTGTCTTCGTTTTCCACTCACCGTGCATATATTTACGATTAACGGAGACTCGGGGTTCCTCATCTGTGTCCTGCGGTCATCTGGGTGAGTTGGTGTCTGGAGTTGTGGCCAACGCATTTCGCACATTAGTGATGTACGTGCTTCATCAGGGACTCTGTGTTCAGTCTTTGTTTCATGGGTATTTGTAGAGGACCTGCAGGTGTTTTTTGCTGATTGAGGGGCTTGATTAGGCTGTCAATCATTGTTACTCCTCAGGCTGTTAATCATTGTTACTTCTGAAGGCCCCCATACATCAGCAATTGATTGCAGCAATCGTGCAATTTGCAATCGATGGTGTATAAAAATCTTTCCCTTTTTCAATCGATTGTGGCAATTCTGCAATCTGCAATCGATTGAAAAAGGGAAAGATTTTTATACACTATCGATTGCAAATTGCATGATTGCTGCAATCAATCTCTGATGTATGGGGGCCTTCAGAATGTGGATTTTTTAAGTTTAACTTGGGTTATCAGTAATCCATAATTAGTGGGGTTGCTGTTTCATTTCTTTGAGAATTCATATGTAAAATATAGAGGTATATGTATTCTAAGACATGGTAATAAATAAATAATTGAGTAGATAATGGTGGATGCACAATAGTATTCCAAAATGGTTTGCAGAAACCTTTATATTAGTTAGAATTGTGCATGAATATATAACATATTTATATAAAAATTAGAATTAAAAATTATTCAGGATGGGCATAAATAGCTAAATCCATATAAGGGTGAAAAATTAAAATAGATGAAAAATAGATGTAAATAGAGAGTTATATATATCAATGGAGGATATACTGATGTTATATGTAATATGAGACATAACCGTGGTATTCATGGATTGAACTTCATGAATTTGTGATATTAATGTACATTTATTATTGTTCATGATGGTATTTGAGTTTTCTTCCTTATGTATTATCTTTTCCATTTTCTCTTGGCTTCCTCCCTTTTTCTTTTTTCTTTCCTTTGGCTTTATTCCTTCTATTTTATTGCGGAGGAGTTGATTATCCAAGTCAAGCTTTCCTTTACTGAAGCTATTTAGTATATCCTCCATTGATATATATAACGCTCTCTTTACATCTATTTTTCTCCCTCATATGGATTTAGCTATTTATGCCCATCCTGAAAAAATTTTAAATCTATTTTTTATATAAATCTGTTATATATTCATGCACAACTCTATAGCTGGCCACACATCTAAAAAATATCTGTCCAACCAGCCAACTAGTTGATTGGTTAGAATAAAAATCTGGTAAGGTATGAAAGCAAATGACAATCTGCAATTTGCTCCCAAATGCCGGAAAATGGACAAAAACTGTTTGAACAAATTGTTTAGATCAAACATTTAACAAACTTGTCTGAACAACCATTTTCATCTGTTTTTTGGCATTTAGGAGCAAATTGCTGATCATCAGTTACTCCCATACGTTACCAGATTTTCATTCCAAGCAATCAACTAGTTGGCTAGTTGGACAGATAATCTTTAGATGTGTGGCCAGCTTTACTATTATAAAGGTTTCTGGAAATCATTTTGGAATACTATTGTGCATCCACCATTATCTACTCAATTATTTATTTATTACCATAAGTCTTAAAATACATAAACATCTATATTTTACATATGAACTCTCAAAGAAATGAAACAGCAACCCCACTAATTATGGATTACTGATAACCCAAGTTAAACTTAAAAAATCCACATTCTGAGAAGTAACAATGATTAACAGCCTGAGGAGTAACGATGATTGACAGCCTAATTAAGCACCTCAATCAGCAAAAAACACCTGCAGCTCCTCTACAAATGCACATGAAACAAAGACTGAACAGAGTCCCTGACGAAGCACGTACATCACTAACGTGCAAAACACGTTTGACACAACCCAAGACACCAACTCACCCAGATGACCACAGAACACAGATGAGGCACCCCGAGTCTCCATTCATCGTAAACATATGGATGGCGAGTGGAAAACAAGGACACCGCCACTGAGAAGAGCTCATCAGCGACGAGGCCTGGAAGAGCTTTCCAGCTACCTGCCTGCATACTTACCATAAAGGACCAGCACAGCCGCCGACTTACCGGCAAGATCGCACCATAACACTTTCCCATGTGAAGCCAGGGACACAAGGGAACGCTATAACCTAGTTCATTACTAGGATAAAACACTAGTAACAACTGCCAAGATCGTGATACATTATTACCAGGAACTGGACACTTTGTTTCTGTGAGATTGTATCTCGTGTATTTAATTGTCTGGGGATTGTAACAAACACCGGTTTTAAAAGGAGAACTTTATACCGGTCACAGCTGCTACGGACAATACCACTGATCACTGATAAAATGTACAACATTTTTATAAAGGTTTAATTGATTCTTATTATTTATATTATTATTTATGTATTTTACAATGTACTTTTATAATATCTTTTTTGATTCAGTTGGTTTCTGATATGGAATTCTTTTGATATATCCTCTCACAATGTCTTAATTAATTTTAGGTCCTTTTAAATATTTTAAATTGTTTCTGACAAATTTAAACATTGTATTATTTTTTCTTTAATATGTTTATCTCCACAATATATCAATAAATTAATTTTCACATATTTGTATATACATATATTCTGTTTCTCATACTAGCTTTTATACAATTAGGTGAGTGTCAAAATAGGTTTACATTTTCTTTTTTCATTAATAACAATGCATAGTGGTGTTTTTATATGCCAAAACAAATACATTATACATTATTATGTGGTACAGATCTGTGCCAGACCTATGAAATTAATTGTTATTGTTTTTCAAATGATTGCTGTACTTAGCCAATTATTGGTCTTGTGATGTACTGTACTAAGGTGTTAGAGCCGGAGGTCGCTAGGGAAATATTGGTACCTTAAGGTTTGTGAATCACACAGGCAAGAAATTAGGGATGAAAAAATGATATATTTATTATGTATTGAGAAGAATACAATACATTGTTATGTCTAAAACTGTACAATTACCAGTCAGATCACCAACCTCTTAGATTGTGCTCCAACAGTATGCTAACATAAGACAAACATAAGTCTTTGCTATTCCCTCTCCTTTTAATGGGGTAAAACATGTCCATATTGTGGAGAATGAGAGTGTATAGGTACAATGTACTTGTTCTGCTGGGTAAACATGAAGGATTTAACAATGGGAAAAAGTTTCACAGTCTGCTTGAGTGGGAGGAAAAGGCAGGGTACGTCCCATGAACTGAGAGGATGGGTGTTCTAATATGGTCATAGATCTCAATTGGTAAACTTTATGGGGTAAATTTAATAAGCTCAGTGTTTTGCCAATATTTGTCCGAGATTAAACACTGGTAGGAACAATTAGACACGGGGGTTTTTTGCTAATAGAAATTTGGGAATTTAATAAGCTCCCGTGTTTGTCAGGATCGTGTTTTCCGATGGTTAGCTGATTGTTCCTTGCCTGTGTTTTCATTTCCTAACACTCCTGAACAAGCAGCTTGCACATATCAGTGAGATATGTGCAGGCTGCTTGTTTGTATGTATTAAATTAATGAAATGGTTAATTTTAAAAAAAAGTTGTAAAGTTTAACTAGCCCTGGGCTCATGTGAGCCAGTCCTGGTTTTAAAAATAGGGGAAAAAATGGTGTGGGATTGCCCCTATTTTTAAAACCAGCACCGGATTCAAAGCTAGCCGGGGTGTAATGTCATTGCCAGGGGACCCTTTCACCGGGTCAACACGACCAAGCATTAACACCCCAAACTTGTCAGCCCAAGCCAGGGATCTCAGTGGAGGTGGGGACTCCACAATAAAGGGGTCCCCCATATTCCAAGCATCCCAGGCTAAGGCTGAAGCCCTGGGCTCCTCCCTGCACCCCAGGCCGCTGGGTGCAGGGGTAATAGTGTGACTAAAAGATGGTTACTATTGTTTATTACAGTGGATCTACAGGTGCCAGCATGCCTGCCCTTTAGCACTTATGGAACTACAAGTGTCAGCAGGTGACTAGCACCAATGAAAAAAGTGAAAAAAGTAAAAAAAAAAAAAACCCACAGTACACACAAACCGCTGAATGTTCAGTTTTATTATATACATAACAAGCTCACACATACTTACCTTTTGCCAGGTGATCGGTCCACTTCTCCTATAGATTTCCCATGGTTTTGGTAATCAAAAAAAATTCTATACTCCCCTTCCTCCTTGTGTAGCTTGGCTCACTTGTCCAGAAGACTACCCGAGATTTGGCAAAATAAAAAGACAATTTGCACGGACCCCTCGGACATGTAGAGATATATGTATTAACACATATCTCTACCCCGGTATATGACGGAGACCGGGTGGTTTCTGTCATTTGCCGAGCCACCAGCCAATCAGAGGCTGCACTTGAGTAAGCAACTGCTGATTGGCTGAAAACCGCATGGCTGACAATTTTTTTTTCTTGTGAAGCCGATCAAGATTTGTTAGACCAATTGGTAATTTAACTTGGAAGGAAAGACAAGATATTAAAGAGATCAAAGAATGGTCAGATGTATTGATTAAACCCTCAAACAAGGAAGGGAACATTGTGGTCTGGCCTAGAGACCTATACCTCAAAGAGGCAAATAAACAGCTTAATAATAGGTCACGCTATAGTAAAAGTTTATTTGACCCAACTGACTATCTCGTAAAGGCATATATGAAAATGATCAATGGAGCAAACCAAAATGGTACTATCACATTCTATATGCTAAGATACACAAGAATCTTACAGAACCCCCAGGTGGCCCAATAATATCTGGCAAAGGAGGACTTCTTGAGAGGGCCAGCACATTTTTGGACATTCATCTAACACAATATGTGCTAGGGTTACCCTCATATACACGTGATACAACGGATGACCTAAGAAAGATTCATGATGTCCAATTTGAAGACACCCACCTCCTAGCAAGTTTAGATGTGGAATCACTCTATACATGCATCAAGTATGGTATACATACAGTTAAATATTTCTTGAATTCCTGGTGGCCTTGCTGGACTTTGTCTTACAGAAGTATTATTTTCTATTCAACACCCACTTCTATATCCAGGAGAGAGGCACTGTGATGGGGGCAGCTTGTGCCTCCACATATGCTAATCTCTTCCTGGGTTGGTGGGAAGTTCTTTTCCAGGACAACCAGGAACATCATACCCAACATATCGTAACTTGGATGCACTATATTGATATTCTGCTTATTTGAAATGGACCAATGGAAGAATTGACCCAGTTTGTAGACAGTGCTAACACCAGTGAGCTAACCCTCAATTTTACTGTTGAATCAAATTGTGAAAGTATCTTTTTTGGACCTATGCATACATAGAGATAAGAAGAATATGTTAGCTACTGAAATATTCAGAAAATCAACATCTACCAACAGTGTTTTGTATAGCACCACTTACACTTCCCTCCAACAACTCAGAACATACATAAGAGGAAGTTCCTAAGGTTGAAACAGAACTGCTTTGATGAAGATAATTTCATTGCACAGAGCAATAAACTCACTGCCAGATTAAAAGGGGCTACAACTCCCATTTGATTAAAAAAAACAAGAAAACAGTGAGTAAAACCACTAGAGATACTCTGATATTCCAAGACAAAAACAAAGAGCTAGATAGTACCACTATCAGATTTGTAGGTGACTTTGGTGAAGAGTGGAAAGAGATCAAATCCATCTTACACAAGCATTGGTCAATAGTCTTGTCTGATGCAGATCTGGTCCAAAAATGTTATCAGAAAATAGATACGAGTTGGCGATTTTGACCTAATTTAAAAGATCACTACTTAGGAGCCATTTCTTTCTGAACTCATCCACTAATCCAATTGTGAAGGGGGCTATCCATGTGAGAGTTGCAAGGCCTGCAATCATATAGCTAGGATAACTGATACATTAACTGACACATTTGGATATAAGGTTTACATTAAAAACTATTTTAATTGTAAGAATACTAATGTAATACACTGCATAACAAACCCATGCAAAAAGAAGTTTGTGGTTATCAGAACATGGATGATAATGAAAAGAGCTCTTGAACCAGTGGCATATCTATAATGGGTGCAGTGTGTGCGGGGCACATGGGCCCCCGGGTCCAGGGGAGCCCCGCACAGCACACCATGCACCCATATTATTTTAAACTTACCTGTCCGTGGTCCCACGGTGGGTGTCAGCGCTGCTCAGAACACCGTAAAATGGCGGACATGGCCATTTTTCCGGTGTTCTGCGCATGCACAGTAGTCTCTGGGCACACTCTAGTGTCTGGAGTCTACTAATGCTCCGGTGGCTGGTAAGCCACGTCAGCTGTCAGCCACCGGGAAGAGAGGAGGGGGCCTCACACGGGGAGTGCACACGGGTCACCTCCTCTCTTAAGATGACTCTGTCTTGAATGCATCGGAAATCTGAGGAATGCCAGAATTGACACACAAAAGATGAAACAACTTACAACTGTGGCTAAACACTTCCTATTTTCACACTCGGGTTCACCACAGGATTTGAAAATATTTGGTTTGGAACACGTGAAACTCAGCTTAAGGGGAGGCAATATATCCAAAGCCCTTTTAAATTAGGGACTTTGGCCCATCATTTCCTAAACGAGAATATAAACTTTGGAGTTTTTTTACAGGACTAAGGAGGGTGGATTTCAATCATTCTACTACAAGAAACATCAATGCCTAAAACTTGTATAAACACATTAATATATGTTTTATTTCTAACATTTTTTGTACATGCATACCATATATGTTTGAAATTTCTTTTTTTGTGTGCAATAGGATTGGGCTCTGTCATTATTCAGTTAAAGTTCTTAATAGTGTTGAATGCTATAGGATTATATACATATAGACATTGTACATTAAATTTTTATTTAAAAAAATGATTTAAGACATTGTATTTATCTTCTTGATAAATATATTAGATTTTATATTGTTTTTTACTATACAGTATACTGGATGATCATCTTTTATGACCAATTTTATTAAACTTAGGATATTACATTACTATATAATAATTACAATATTAATTTTGCCCCCTTAAAACATATAATAATTTTAACACCATCATATTTTTCACTGTTTTTTTTCACTTCATCGTCAAAAATATTTAATTTGCACTTTTTCTTTCACATAATTTTTTTCACATATATTCAATAATCATTTTAATTACACAAGAATTAAATATATACTATTTGGATTGTTTATAGTACACACATATTAAACGTTAACGATTTTATTGAGATACACACTTTTTCACTATAGATGGTTACACTTTCCTGTGCACTAACATCAATTTTTAAACATGTACACTAAAACCGATTTTAGACTATTTAGTAACTCAGAGGTTAAAGAGACCTGCCAAATGGCTCTCTCTGGAGCGTATCCTCCTTCAGTCTCCAAAAATTGGTGATACTGCAAGTATTTTGCACGCACCTGCAATACAGCACATTGTACTGAATACACACCAAGTAGCTATTTTCTTTATTAATATTATTTATTATTTCTTCACCACTGCCACACCGTACACCTTTAATTCATGCATCTTTAGTCAATACTCTCCATTAGTGCACACTCTCATCTGTCATGTCCATCAGGCATCCCTGCAATACTTCGGCACCAGCAGACAGTAGAAGTTTACCTGTGTTTCTTTCAGCCAGACGTCCTGACCATTCTCTCATCTGGTGTTTGATGCAATATACTGTATGACACCAGACAGCAAAAGTGACTGTGGTGTGCATCTACTGGCCCTTTTATTTATCACTCACAGTATATATACTGTGATGTATTAAAAAGCTATATAGCAAGCTAAACAATAATAATGTGGACAATGGCGCAAACTTCTAGAATATGGGTACCAATAAAATGGAAGATAGTCCCAAATGCATTCACAAGTTCACTGAAAATAGAAGAAAAGCACTTCCTTCTTCGAATTTCAAAAAGGAACAGTTCCAACAGGTTAGGTCCTCGTAGATAACATGCAGAAAAAAAAAGAAGAAAAATCGCAATATACGATTTTTAATCACATAAATAACTACAATAACAAGTATGCAAAACTCATAATCCTCCACCAACATGTAAGCAGCGTACCAGAGATGGCGGTGTATGATGCACACCCATTCGCATATAAGCCAGCAAAACCCAAAGTCTCCCTGGAAAAAACCTGGAATGGCAACTCCAGGATGTGCACTTCTCACCAAGGTGTAAAAGAATCCTCTGGTGCTGTGTTCCTGTAACCAACGCGTTTCAACTCCTTTAGAGTCTTTTTCAAGGTGTATATAGTTGGTGCTAAGTCAGTTTTTAAATACCCCTCACATACCTCTGATAGGTGACTCAGGGGGAGGAGCCTAATGGTTTGATCCGTTTTCACATTACAAAACATCTTATACTTACTTATCATGAATCTAAACAAATCTTTTAATAACGCCAATGAATCTGAAAATTGATAAATAATGCTACAATTAGCGTTTCACTCCTGAAATGCATGTTCCAGTGGCAGAACATCACTTCCTGTTTACCTTATTACCGGAAGTATTATATAAAAACCTCCGATGGTAACTTACACTGGGGTGTTACATTCAATTTCTTAAGGCTCTTATCGAAGCCTGCATCGGCTAGACTATCTTCCAAGCCTCATTGTCTCTTGTTGGAATCTCTGTAACCAGAAGTTATGCTCAAGCACTTATAGATATGGCTCTCTCATTTAACAGGGACCAAAAAGGGTGCTGCACAACCTCTGGTCAGGAGGTGGGGAACACATTGCTTCCGGTATAGATAGACCAACATATTGGTGTATACTGAATTAAGAGACTACCGGTGGGAGGTATAAAATGCATCACTTCTGGTGTCAACAAACCAACACTTCGTATTAATAAAAAATACGTAGAAATTACTTTCAAACAAGAAAAAAGTGATTTTTTTTTAAACAAATGGAATGAAATCTTAAATGACTGCTTCTTCTCTCTTATGGACTTAATCATCCAGGAAAGAAGAAAAGAGCTAATCAATCTAGAAGAACAGATTGGTAGTTAACCGCCCTCATTGAACCTTTCAGAGATTTAGAAGATTGCCAAAATATGGAAAGAAATATGGAATTTAGAATTGTGAAAAAAGAGAAAGAAATAATTTTGAGAAAAAAACAAAAATATATGAGGGATAAAATTGAGAGAGAAAAAGGGATAGTAGATAATATAGAGAGTTTACCCCATGATAAAAATAGGGTTTAATATATTTGGGACTCCCATTGACACTCAAAATATAGAGAATGAAGTTGATTCTCCCTGTAGTTGTGAGGAGATGGAAAATGACAGATATGAAAGTTTAAGAAAATACTCCAAATACAACAAAGATCAGAGGGGGGAAAAAAACAGGGGGAGGAAGAACTCCTATCTTAGCGAAAAAGGATGGATGAGACCTAAAACTAGGGGGAGGGACGATATATATGAAACTCCTGTTAGAAAATGGAATTCCCGTTATGAGACAACACAAAGGAGAGATACAAGTTAACGCAATAGATATTATTTTAACAAGGGAAAAGAAACATTTTATGTAAAGGATGAATGGCATGCCAGGGACCTTTCAAGACCCAATTACTCTATACCCACACGGAATAGATTCGATACTTTAAACAAAGAAGATTATTTAGGAAAGAGTCAGAGATGGAAAAAAGCTAATTTTTAAAAAAGAAAAAGAATAAAAGTGGATGTAGAGGGAAAGGAAAAAGTAAGAGAAAAATTGAAACCCTCTCAAAAAACAACATCCCCACATTTACAGTCAGGTCCATAAATATTGGGACATTGACAGAATTTTCATATTTTGGCCTTTATTTACCACCACAATGGCTTTGAAATGAAACAAACAAGATGTGATATAACTGCAGTCTTTCAGATTTAATTTGAGGGTAATTACATCCAAATCAGGTGAACGATGTAGAAATTACAACAGTTTCTATATGTGCCTCCCACTTTTTAAGGGGCCAAAAGTAATGGGACAAACTAAACAATCCTAAATCTAACTTTCACTTTTTAATACTTTGTTGCAAATCCTTTGCAGGCAATTACAGCCTGAAGTCTGAAACGCATAGACATCACCAGATGCTGGGTTTCATCCCTGGTGATGCTCTGCCAGGCCACTACTGCAAATGTCTTCAGTTCCTGCTTGTTCTTGGGGCATTTTCCCTTCAGTTTTGTCTTCATCAAGTGAAATGCATGCTCAATCGGATTCAGGTCAGGGGATTGACTTGGCCATTGCATAACATTCCACTTTTTAGCCTTAAAAAACTATTTAATTGCTTTTGCAGTATGCTTCGGATCATTGTCCATCTGCACTGTGAAGCGCCGTCCAATGAGTTCTGAAATATTTGACTGAATATGAGCATATAATACTGCCCGAAACACTTCAGAATTCATTCTGCTGCTTTTGTCAGCAGTCACATCATCAATAAATACAAGGGAACCAGTTCCATTGGCAGCCATACATGCCCACGCCATGACACTACCACCACCATGCTTCACTGATGAGGTGGTATGTTTTGGATCATGAGCAGTTCCTTTCCTTCTCTTCTCTTCCCATCACTCTGGTACAAGTTGATCTTTGTCTCATCTGTCCATAGGATGTTGTTCCAGAACTGTAATGGCTTTTTTAGATGTTGTTTGGCAAACTCTAATCTGGTCTTCCTGTTTTTGTGGCTCACCAATGGTTTACATCTTGTGGTGAACCCTCTATATTCACTCTTGTGAAGTCTTCTCTTGATTGTTGACTTTGACACATATACATCTACCTCCTGGAGAGTGTTCTTGATTTGGCCAACTGTTGTGAAGGGGTTTTTCTTCACCAGGGAAATAATTCTTCTGTCATCCACCACAGTTGTTTTCCGTGGTCTTCCAGGTCTTTTGGTGTTGCTGAGCTCTCCGGTGCGTTCTTTCTTTTTAAGAATGTTCCAAACAGTTGATTTGGTCACACCTAATGTTTTTGCTATGTCTCTGATGGGTTTGTTTTGATTTTTCTGCCTAATGATGGCTTGCTTCACTGATAGTGACAGCTCTTTGGATCTCATATTGAGAGTTGATAGCAACTGATTCCAAATGCAAATGTCACACCTAGAATCAACTCCAGACCTTGGACCTGCATAATTGATAATGAAATAATGAGGGAATAGCTCACACCTGTCCATGAAATAGCTTTTGAGTTGATAGTCCCATTACTTTTGGTCCCTTAAAAAGTGGGAGGCACATATTGAAACTGTTGTAATTCCTACACCGTTCACCCTATTTGGAAGTAATTACTCTCAAATTAAATCTGAAAGTCTTCAGTTAAAGCACATCTTGTTTGTTTCATTTCAAAACCATTGTGGTGGTGAATAGAGGCCAAAATCTGAAAATTCTGTCAATGTCCCAATATTTGTGGACCTGACTGTATATCTGATGAAATGAAAGAAACCAGAGTTTTCAATTTAAGCAACTATACTCTGACTAAGGAAGAAAATATAAAAAAGGACTTAAATTTGCTCCCAACAATTATACTCAATAAATTTGAAACTTATTTGGATCTACAAATAATTATTAGAAAAATCTCTTTGAAAAAGCATTTTTTAAGTCAAAAGGGTGAAAGATCAGAAGAAATAGAGATCTTCAATCCAAAATTTACTTTTAACCCCACTTTTCAAAGAGGTTGCCTCTTAGAAAGTTTTAACACACTTGTATTGGCAGAATTAGATAAAATCCAACCGGAATGGAGTACATTTGATAATATTAGTCTTAAAGAAAGACAGGCTGTACAGAATCTAAATGAAAATACAGACATCATGATAAAGCCTGCCGATAAAGGTGGCGGAATTGTGATCATGGACTCCACTAAGTATGACAAAGAAGTGATGAGACAGTTTAACGATAGAGAGACTTATGGGCCTTTTAAAACAATTCCAGTGAAAAAATAAATAAAAACCTTAAAAGTATGCTACAAAAAATTTTATTAGAAGGGGCTTTAACAGAAAAGGAGGAAAAATACATCTTTATTGAAAAACACACTATTCCAATATTTTATATCCTCCCTAAAGTCCATAAGGATAGTGTCACTATCCCATTGTGTCAGGCACAGACTCCGCCACCTCGAATTTATCCCATTTTATTGAACATTGTTTACAGCAGGAGGTTTTAAAGATTAATTCTTATCTGAAAGATACCACTGATGTTTTAAATAAATTGAAAGAAGTGAGATGAAATGAGAATTATATATTGGTTACAGCAGACATAAGCTCGCTCTCACCATTATTGATCACTCCCATGCAATAGAATATGTCAAATATTTTCTCATGAAAAGTGAAACACAACTGTGTAAAATCAATTTTATTTGTGAAGGTATTAAGTTTATTTTAGAGAATAACTTTTTTTGGTATAATGAGAAATTTTGTCAACAACGAAGGGGAAAAGCTATGGGCACTAGTTTCGCCCCCGCATATGCAAACTTATTTATGGAATGGTGGGAGGAGCATTTTATATGGACCAATAATAAGTTAATTCACAACATTTTAAAGTGGTATCCTTTTATTGATGACATTTTATTTATATGGGAGGGGGGATCAGGAAAGTCTAGGAGTGTTCTGTTCTGAATTGAATCAAAATTCTTTTAATATTGAGTTAACTTTTAATTCCAGTATGAAGGAAATATGTTTTTTAGATTTAGTCTTGTATATACAAGATAGCACTTTACACACTAAAAATTATTGTAAGCCCACTGATAGCAATTCCTATGTAAGCACTGATAGTAACCATCATCCCTTATGGCTGAACAAAGGGGGTCATTCAGACCCGCTCGCGAGTGGCAGGATGCTCGCAAGCGGGTCGATGTTCCCCATTGTGCATGCGCACGACGGAGGGAGCTCCATCGTGCGCATGCGCGAGACCCGGCGAGCAACGGGCTCACCATCGCTCCAGGTCTCACACCAAAGGGGGCGTGCTGTCGATGTTGATTGGTGGGCGTGCCAGGGGCGTGCCTGCCAGATGGAGGCGTTCCCATGGGAATGCCTACTGTCTCAAGCCAACCCCACTGACATCACTAGTGATGTCAGTGGGAGTGATTTTGGCTCTGATAGAGCCAAAATCACTCCAGGGCTTGAGGAAGCGAGACCCTACCGCAGGGTCTCCGTCGCAAGCCCGATGGTCGCAATGGTCAAGACCATCGTGACCATCATCATGGATGCTCACTATAGCTGTGGGTGGTAACCCACAGCTATGCGAGCATCCATGAGGACGCTCAAAAAAAAGGTAAGAGGGCCCTGATTCAGAGCGAGCGCTCTGGTCAGAGCGTTCAGCTCTGAATCAGGCCCAATATCCCTAAAAGGCAGATCAGATGGATTAGATGAAATTGCACCAATGTCTGAGTTTTTAAAGAACAGGTGGGAGATTTTAAACAAAAAATTTTAGCAAAAGGATACAAAACTACAGACGACATCGATCCTACAATAGAAGAAATGGCAAATATTTATGATTTATTGATTACGAAGGAAAAAGTGAAAAAGGAAATCACTCTCCCATTCATAACTACTTTTAACGGACAACATAAAAAAGTGGAGAAAATTATAAAAAAGCACTGGCATCTCCTAGAGGAGGACCCAATACTTTAGTCTGTTGTCCCGAAAAATCCTAAATTTATCTACACCTAATTGAAATAAATTAGTGAAGGGAACGATACCTAAGAAAAGAGAAGGGAGAGTGAAAACGAAAGGATTCCACAGGTGTGGAGTTTGTATTGTGTGTAGAACCATCAGACTCAACCCAGCAAAACAGAAAATGATATTGCCAAGTTGAGAAATTTACAACATGATATTCGAGATTTCATCACATGCAACAATAAGAATTAGGTATATTTAATAGAGTGCAGTTGTGGCCTCCAATATGTAGGCCGCACATCTAAACACTTGAAAGTTACATGGGCCGAGCACATTAGGAACATCAAAAAGGGATACGAAAATCATTCCCTTTGCAAACATTTTAAAGAATTCACCAATGTTTCATTAAAGATTTGAAATTAGTAATAGGGATCAAACAAGTGGAAGGACATTTGAGAAAAAGGGACGTAGATACCTCTTTGGCACAATCAGAGATGAAATTAATTTATGAACTTGGCACTTTAGTACCTAAGGGTTTGAATGTTGATTTTGAACTGAAATGGTATCTCTGATTTTAAGACTTCAAATAATGTTAAGATTACCTTTTATGAATTTGTTTTTATGAATGTATTTTACTGCTTTTTATGTAATTTATATGTATTTTTTATTAATACAAATGTGTTGGTTTGTTTACACCGGAAGTGAAGCATTTTATACTTCCCACCAGTAGTCTCTTAATTCAGTATACACCAATATGTTGGTTTATCTATACCAGAAGCGATGCGTTCCCCACCTCCTGACCAGAGGTTGTGCAGCACGCTTTCCAGTCCCTGCTACATGAGAGAGCCATATCTCCATGTAGAAACCGGAAGTGCACGAGCATGACTTCTGGTTACAGAGATTCCAACAAGAGACAATGCAGCTTGGAGGATACTTCAGCCAATGCAGGCTCCGATAAGAGCCTTAAGAAATTGAATGTAACACCCCAGTGTAAGTTACCATTGGAGGTTTTTATATAAGACTTCCAGTAATAAGGTAAACAGGAAGTGACGTTCCGCCACTGGAATATGCGTTCCAGGAGTGAAACGCTACTTGTAACATTATTTATCAATTTTCAGATTCATTGGAGTTATTAAAAGATTTGTTTAGATTCATGATAAGTAAGTATAAGATGTTTTGTAATGTGAAAACGAATCAAACCATTAGGCTCCTCCCCCCTGATTCACCCATCAGAGGTCTGTGAGGGGTATTTAAAGACTGACTTAGCATCAACTATATACACCTTGAAAAAGACTCTAAAGGAGTTGAAACGCGTTGGTAACAGGAACACAGCACCAGAGGATTCTTTTACACCTTGGCGAGAAGTGCACATCCTGGAGTTGCCATTCCTGGTTTTTTCCAGGGAGAATTTGGAGTTTGCTGGCTTATATGCGAATGGGTGTGCAACATACACCGCCATCTCTGGTACGCTGCTTATATGTTGGTGGATGATTATAAGTTTTGGATACTTGTTATTGTAGTTGTTTATGTGATTAAAAATCGTATTACGCTATATTGCGATGTTTCTTCTTTTTTTCTGCATGTTATCTACGAGGACCTATCCTGTTGGAACTGTTCCTTTTTGAAAATCGAAAAAGGAATCCCTTTTTTTCTATTTTCAGTGAACTTGTGAATGCATTTGGGACTATCTTCCGTTTTATCGGTACCCATATTCTAGAAGGTTGCACCATTGTCCACATTATTATTGTTTATTTGTGTTTATGAGGTGTTGTATTACAACATCAGTGGATTGAAGTGCAGCATCCGCTATACTGAAGCGCAGGTTCTCATATTTTTCAGACTATATAGCAGGCTACCTGTCTCTAATTTCTTTTCTGCATGAGACTTTCCCCTGCAATGCATTTGTAACAGGGGTTCCACTCCAACATAGTGAACAGCAGAAACTTGCTTCTATTCTTACTTATGCCAATAATCACTCTCTCATTCTGTGTCTGATGCCTGGTGCATGACAGTACAGTAGAAGTGAAAGGACTTGACGCTGTTGGTGCCGTACAGCCCTGACACTGCTGGCACTGTACAGCTCTGACATTGCTGGCAATGTACAGCTCTGACATTGCTGGCACTGTACAGCTCTGACACTGCTGGCACTGTACAGCTCTGACACTGCTGGCACTGTACAGCTCTGACACTGCTGGCACTGTACAGCTCTGACACTGCTGGCACTGTACAGCTCTGACACTGCTGGCACTGTACAGCTCTGACACTGCTGGCACTGTACAGCTCTGACACTGCTGGCACTGTACAGCTCTGACACTGCTGGCACTATACAGCTCTGACACTGCTGGCACTGTACAGCTCTGAGTTAGCTACATATTGACACATCTCTAATACCCCTTTTACACCAACCGAATAACCCGGGTTATTGCCAGGTTGATCCGGGTCGATGCTCGATGAACGGCTTCCAGAAAAAATTCCCGGGTTGATTTACCCAGGAATCTTACTCAGGTTGAGAGCCGGGTTGAAAACGGGTTGTTCCCGTGTCATGCGGCAGTGTGAACGGGTGCTACCCGGATTATTTTACCCGGCTACATTCTGCTATTAGCTGATTGGAGCTTCTGGGGCACTGGCAGATGATGTCATTTGTCAGGGCCCTGCAGAGACGCACACGCAGCCATTACTTGCCTGCCTAACCTCCTGCACACAGCCAGCACCACAGCCTGACCAACTCCCACAAAACGCAGGCTGATACACAGGCTGCCACAGTCAGAACTGCAGCCTGCACCACAGCCTGACCAGCAGCTCCAAATGCAGGCTGATACACAGCCATAACAGCAGCCTGAGCCACACCCTGTTACTACAGCAGCATGTGTGCTGCATCGAACTGAACAGATGCCGATATACGAGAGCTACTGCTCATCAGGGCGGAAGAAATTAAATGCCAGATGACCGGCACAGTGAAAGATGCAGTAGTGTACCACAATATAGCCCAGATGCTGGAGTCCCGAGGGATAAAATGCACGCAGCAGCAAGTGGTCAATAAATTGAAGGCCTTGCATAAGCAGTTCACTAAAGTGCACGATCATAACCGCAACAAAAGTGGTACAGGCTGCAAGGAATGGGTGCATTACCAATTGTGCTACAGCGCTTTTGGAAATACAGCGCTTTCAAATCCCATAGCACTGTCCTCCTCAATTGCGCCATCCTGCTCCAGCCAGCAGGAGGATAGTCAAGAGGTACCGGCTACACAGGTTACCCTGCCGTCCTCACAAAGCAGACCAACATCACAGCTCCTACTGACCTATGAACCTGGAGAAGGTAGTGGGATGGATTCATCTGTGAATGCTGACTGTATCGCTTCCACCATAGATGAGGTAGTTGAGACATGTGCCCCCTAAAAAGACCCCTCCGCTACGTGCTAATAGTAAGTATTTTAAAAAATAAAAACACCCACATTACACACACACACACTACATTCACTTAAATCCAAATGGTAACTGTTGCAGAGTGCTGCTAGCGTGCAGGTAGATAGAAGGCCACAAGCACATGTACGCAAACACCACTGCTATCTTTATGTCGGCTCAGTGCATATTATATTTTTGTGGTTTCTCCCCTTTGCAGTCTACAATGTGCCACCCAGAAAGAAGAAGCTCAACAGGTCAGAGCAAGCAGCTAGAGCGATGACTTCTGTGATCGTGGAGCATCTCCGCGAATTGGATGCCGATATTCAGAGGCAGGAGAATGCTAGATTGGATCGGTTTCTAGAGTCCGAAAGGCAAATGCAGCAGTCATTTATGAGGCAATTAATGGATATGCAAGAGAGACAGATGTCTTTTTTTGATAGCACATTTGGTCGTGGTTATCCAAACCAAACACAGGCATTACCACAGGCACCAGTGTACCCAGAACACAGATTTGGGCAGTGCAATATGGGGCCCAATTATTACAACCCTAGCACTAACCCTAACACAACACAAATAAACCAAGAGTCACCACAGTATACAGTGTATAGGCAATTGCCATAAACATGGCCATTTTTTATATTTTATCGTTGTTACAACCGGAACATGTTCTATTTTAGTTTTTATATTGTGTGGCTAAAATTATCATGTTTATTGTGTGATGGCACTTTTCATTTTTTTATTACTTTAATAGTATATGGTTTTGCCCGCAGGGATTTATAAGGCACTTTTGTTTTATACTGGGCATACGATGTTTGACATTTGTTTTATACTGTTTTTATACTTTTTCTACAATCTGAGAATGTGTTAAAACTGTTCTATTAAAAAACACAATATATGCACATGGCTAAAGTAAAAAAAAACAAAAAAAACTTTAAAACCAAATAAACCAAAAACATGTTTGGAATATGAAATTTTGTCTTTTTATTTTAAATCAATAAGGGAAGGTTTGTTGAAATGGTGGCCCGGATGAGCTCGGCGCTGTCCTCATGCTCCCCCACGTAGCTTACTGAATCACTTGTAATCAGGGTTGCCTACCTTTAACATTCTCTTCCCGGGAGAAGCCCGGGTAAGAGATACAGCAGGGGGCCGATGGGGGCGGGGCTTGACGATTCGCGTTATTAAGCCCCGCCCCCTCACGGTAAAATTGCCGTGATTGGGCACAATTTACATAGGGGGCGGGGCCAAATGCTGTGATTCATGCAGAATCACAGCTTAAGCCCCGCCCCCTTCACGGAGACCCGCGATTGCCGCGGGTATTCTCCTAATTCTGCCCACTTCACTAGGAAGTGGGCAGAATGCGGGAGAAATGCCTACCCTTCCGGGGGTGCGGGGGGTTACCCGAAAAATCGGGAGCCTCCCGCGAAAACCGGGAGGGTAGGCATGTATGCTTGTAATGCCCCCCACCTCAGTGTCTTGCACATTCCACTCGGGTAGGAAGTGGTCCTTTTGAATTTCGCAAATGTCATGCAGTATGCAGCAGGCTGCTACTACATGGGGCATGATTTTTAGGTCCACATCATTCCTCTTCATGAGACAGTGCCAACATCCTTTTAAATGTCCAAAAGCATTTTCCACAGCCATCCGGGCAGAGCCAAGGCTGTGAGTGTAGGTGACCTTTTCCGGGGACAACTGTACATGTTGTGTATAACCCTTCATTAGCCAATGCTTCAAAGGATATGCCGCATCGCCAATGATGTGGACCGGGACCTCCACGCCATCTACGGTCACCGATTTCTGTTAAAAAAAAAATATGGTCACTAAAATGAGAAGTGGCATAAGGTCTATTCATATGGTGGTCAAGTAGGTTTCAAAAATTTAATGTATTTTATAGCACAATATATATGTTGGCAAATACTTTGGAATATCATGCATTCCGCACCATTTCACACTTCATATTTTGCTAAAGCACATAAGAATAATGGACATAAAGAGAAAAAGGACCATATATTCTTACCTCTCTAGGGAAAAGCCATCCACCCCGCTTTTCCTCTGCTATGCTGTACAAGTCAGAGTTGGCTAGTACTCTGGCGTCATGTGCCAGCCTATGAAAACATCTGTAAAACGAAAAAAAAAAAAAAATGAGTATTCCACCAACAAAAAACATAAAATAAAAGTAGATATGAATTTGTACAAATTTACTTACCAGTATCGGTGGTCCACAACAGCTTGAAGAATAATGGAATGCCACCCTTTACGATTATAATAATCCACAGGGTTTTAATGGTAGGACGATGATGGGAATTAGGGATGTGCAGGCTCGGTTCTACTCGGTTCCGTTGGGTTATTGGGTATCAGCTGTCATGAGTTTTGGATAGCCAATAAGATTCGGTAAAAAAAAAACGAACGGAACCGAGTAGAACCGAGTCTGCACATCCCTAATGGGAATGTGGGTCCCGTCTATGGCCCCAGCACACTGCGGATACCCATGCCTGAGGAAGCCTTGGATAGTTTCATCTAGGTGCTGTCCTTCTGGCAAGGAGATCAAGTGCTGGTACAGGGTATACACTAATGCCCGCGTCACCTGGTAAATGATCTTGCAGACTGTGCCAATCCCAACACCAAATAGACAGGAGAGTGTGCGGTACTCTCCAGGGGTTGCATACCACCACAGTGCAATGGCTAATCTCCTGATTGGGGTGATGGGCTTTCGGTAGTTGGTGGTCTGCATCATTAGTGCTGGTGCCAGTAATTTCAATAAATAATAAAAGGTGGCACGCGACATCCGAAAGTGTTCCAGCCACTGCTCCACTTGGAAAGCTTCTACAGTCTGCACGAAAGCTTCTCCATGGTGGCGGTCTCTGGCCCACATTCTTCGATTTCTCATCGTGGTTAATCTCATCATGGTGGTGATATTGGCTGATATTAGTGCTCTCCTCCTGCGCAAATATTGGCATCGAAATCTGGCCCTCTCAGCCAAGAATTGAGCTCTCCTCCTCGAACCCTGCACAAGGTGCCACATCATAAAAAGCTGCATCCAATTCTCTGTTGCTAAAATCAACAGAAAGCTGAAAACAGTGAGGACATCGGGAATACCCACATGTGCTCCGTCTGCCATCATTGCTGCAATGCTGTAATCAGCCCCCACTCCTCTGTTTTGTTGCCTTTTGTGACCTCATCTTTGTCAGCCCTTAAAAAAGTAAATTTTTAATGACATCTATAGGGAAAAGCAGGGAGTACCTGGGTTCAGTGTGAACGGGGCAAACCCGGGAATAACCCGGGTCGAGTTGCAGTGTAAACGGGGTCTGAAGCCGAGTTCGACCCGGGATTGACCAGTGTTCAAAATCCAGGGTCGGACCCGGGATTTTGGTGTAAAAGGGGTATAAGAAAATGTTACATTGAAACAATTCTTTATACCATTGTATCTGATATCTGTGTTGAAGGAGGAACAGGTCATTTTTCAGTATGATCATTATTTTACTAATTTATTCCCAGTGATTTATGCACAACCAAGTAGATTTTTATTTGCATATAAGATTGTATTGATGTAGGCTTATGCTTGTGGATATTTAGTCATATACATTTCAATCCACACACGAGTGCAGAATAACCGGAACATCAAACCTGCTAAAACAAAATTGTTTGTGTCTGTGGATTTATTTATGTATATTAATTGAATCAATATTATATAATTGAATATATATATGTTTTTGAATTCATATATGTCTAACTGAGGAGTTTTTTACTCAATATTGCTGTTTAATCTGATTGTAAATCAGGAGGTCCCTCTGATTCTTTTCCTTGACTGATTAAACTATGGTGATATTTAATAAAGAAGTGATACATACCTTATTTGTGCACTAGAAACAATAAAGCCTGAGGGGCCTATTCATCAACACTAAAATAACGTTTTTAAGGACATTTTCCTTAAATAACGTTATTTTGGTATTCATGAACAGACTTAACACAGGAGATATCACAGAACAGATATCTCCTTGCTAAGTTCCCCTGCGTTAATGTCCACACTCCCCATACATTAGTATGGGGATGTGGAAATTGTGGTATTCATCAAATTCCGAAAATTATCAATTTTCGGAATTTGATGCAGTTACTATTCGCCACTGTGAGGTGGCGAATAGCAGAATCCACTTACCTGTATCCGTGTGTACAGGTCCCCCGACGAGTCCCTCCGGCGCTCTGCTCCGTCCTCAGGCTGGTCGGATATGTGTGCTCCCCAGCAGAGCACAAGAAAGTTTAGAAAAAGAAAAAAAAAATGTTTTTTTTTTTCTAATCTGTCATGTGGTCTGCTGGGAAACAACATGACAGACCAGCAGGACGAAGCCGGAGGCTGCTGCGCGGACAGGTAAGTCGGGGGGGGGGGAAGGTGAGCGGAGGGGGGAGGGGGGTGGGGGGGGTCGGGGGGGTATGAAACTTAACGCATCTGCAGGCAGTGCAGCGCATGCGCTGGTTTTACAGATGTAACAGCACATGTGCAGCACTGTTTCCAGGTGCGATAAGGTAGTGTAGGCAGGGAAAAGTATCTATTTCCCGAAAAGCTGTCATCGCAAAAATGACAGCTTTTCGGAATAGATACTTATGGAGAGGTGGAATGATGAATTCCACCTATAATTAGCTAGAACTCCATGAGAGTTCTAAAGCTAATTATCTCCATTGAATTTTTACGTTTAATGAATAGGCCCCTGAATATGAGATGAGCAATGACTTAAATATATTAGGTATCAAACAAAGTTAAAGGACAAAGTGATACTACCTTGTGGATCTATAGGGGTCCCTTTACCCCATACATGCGGATTTACAGTAACTGTTGGGTCTGGTTAGTACTTGGATAACCCACCTGTACAGGTCAGGTGACCAAGGCAACAAAGACCATACTATTACCTGTGTTCTTGAAAGGTGTTACCAACCATATATTTACTGTATAACTTACATTGTAATTAGTAACAGAGGGAGTCTGGTCATATTTTCACTGAACATAAATGTTGATTTAATAAGTTTTACTAATTCATATTTATTGATATACCCCACCTGTGAATTTGAAAGTCCTTTTTTAAGGGTTATATCCATTAAAAGTTGTTTTATAATATTATCAATCTTTTGTAATTGATGAATAAGTGTGCCCCAAAAAAGCAGTTTATATCTTGTTTTTGCATTCTTGCAAAATTATGGAGTGAGTTTGAGTACTTAAATTTGGGAGCATGACCAACCAAATGCTGTGTAGTATTGGTTACACACAAAAACAGCTATGATGTTGGTACACTAATGGTACACTCCGGCTCGTGGCAGTATGCGTGCGTCACATGAAGGCTTCCTCGGTCCCGAACTCCACAGGAGTGGATGCACTTGGGTAGTCAGTATGTGTATCTCCAACGCGTTGCAGCCGATAGTTACGGCCTTTTTCAAGGATGACTAAGCATACTGCCACGAGCCGGAGACAGCTGTTGAGGATCCCTGTCAGCGACGCCAACGATCGTCTCAGCCGGTAAGAACATCCCACTTACATCCTCAGGTGACCGGCGCTTGACAACCTGCCCTGCTGCCGCTGAGTCTTGCTCCCTCGGCCGCGGCGGGTTTAGGCGCGCCTGTCAGCCTCACTTACACGGGGGACACAGCGAGCCGGAGCGCTCACCTCACCGTCGGTGGGCTCATCATCCCGGGGTGGGTGAAGGTGATTTGCCCCGCTCGTCTGTCATAGGCTGTGCAGGTGTGCTCTTACCGGGGATACTCCAGCACTCATTCGGATAACAGTGCAGCAGTTTGTGCGGGCCTTGGCTACTGCAGAGCCAGGGTCATCTCCATCTCTACCCCTAAGATCAGGCCATCCAGAGGAAAGTGCCAATCGAGACTGAAATTGCATTGCCCAATATACCTATCCATTATCCAAGTAGGATATATTTACAGGATACAGCCAAGTCATGATTCATCAAGACTAATGGATAACCACAGTGATTACTTCTAAGTTTATGGCCAATTATCTCACCTTCACATGAGACCCTGCTACTTTTGATCCTAATATCATTTGCCTAACGGCTGGATTTTTTACTTGGTGCATCAAGGAAGATACAATTACATCATCCTCACTTGTCCACGTTTCTTTCCCTCCCTATGTGTCATACATGTATGTCTGTTCATTGCATTATTATTTATTGATATACTGCATATTGTCATATTAGGATCAGTTCCACTAGATTAGTGGATTGCATCAGTTCAATTCATTTTAGGTGATTTTTCCTTTATTATGTATTCACTGTAGATACTACATTTTTTATTTATATTTACTCTGTGCAGCTCAATCATTTATTTTAGTGTACATTTGGATTGCTCTGACTGAATATTTTACAATTAAAATGTAATTTTATGTTCGTGAATGATCAGTTATCTTCAATTCTTATATTTCATCTACTAATGATTTTTCACTGGCTGATGTGAGGAATTGTGACATACACATAGTCTAACTGTGTACAGTGACATACAGTGGATTGTTGGTGAGCGCTTGCTGGTCTAAAGCTTTATGCTTGTTTATTTTTACAACAGCAGACTGTGCTGATTAATTTGATATACAAAGCTTGTATATCTGTGTGTGACAGAGTCTCTCCATCTGTATACGAAGTGCAACAATTTAGCGGCCGCAGCTTTTTCCATTCCTACAGTAGTTCCACTGTGCTTCATATACAGACTCAAGTGCACATTGCGACTTACACACATTTTCACCAAAAAGACGACCAATGCTAGCAAAGTAGCACAGGACCTGGCGGCACACTCACACCAGGCAAGTAGGTTATAGAGAGTGTAAACGCTCTGTCACTTGATAAATTCAGTAGACACTACAGTCTACAGATGTGATAAACTGCAAAAATGTAGGGACAGCAAAAGAGAAATCAGCAAAAGAGTGACATTTCTGCAGTAACCCTCTTCTTGAATAGGGAGAAGCAATGAAAAAAGGCCAGAGAAAGGGGTTGTCATTGCCCCAGAAATAAACCCCTTCTCTTGTGACTAAAAATTAATTGTGTATCCCAGGATGATTCAAATGTAGGCAAGCAAGTACTAAATATTATACTTTCTATACAATTCCCAACACACCATGCTATATTAATTGTTTGCCAGCCATTTCGCAATTTGAGGTAAAATGTATTAAAGTATTAATTGTAATAATTTACAAAAATACAAACCTCCTGATCTAAAAAATTAAATAAAACAATATCTAATGATCAACTGTGGTTAAACAGCTGTCCAACAGTGGCTTGGACCAACTACCGTGTCTTGGGGAAGGGTTGGTGTAATGTTAATATAACAGTGCAGTATGCCACATGGGTGATTTTGTTAAAAAAAAAAATATTCTAGATTTTGAAGGCTGAGAAATTGATTTACTTATAAATAACCACCCATGAAAGATGTACTGGCAGCAAAATGCTCTAGCAGTAATCATTGAGCAATAAGCAGGTATTGTTTCACTTACCAGACCATTACATGTTGACAGTGCTACTGTTGAGTGTTCATGGGATAGCAGTGTTCCTGTATAAAAGCAGAAGGTATGTGATGGGTACACTTCTGTATATTTAGTCCTTCCTTCTCCAAATGTTTGAATTTTAAATCCAGGTGCCATTAGATTATTTGAAGTCTTTAGTTCCAATTGCAAATCCTGGCCAAATCCATGAATCTTGAGAAGTATGGGACTTGTCTCCGCTGATCTCTTTCTCCTATGACTGTGGAGTATGTCACGTGTGATGTAATTGCCGTCTTTATCCACTTCATATGCCACAACAATGTCATATTCTGTAAAATATAACGTACATAAACCATTGAAATCTAAATCTCACACAGTTATATTTGAATAACACAAAAACTTTCTATCTGGGAAAAAAGGGGACCCTCACATTTCAACGTCTGTCTGTAACACAAGACAAACATTGATGTTTTCATGGATGCAATCTCAATACTGCCCAAGTAAACTATTCACACAGCCAAGCTACTGGTAGAGTTATTATTTGTTATCAACCCTATGAATTATTCATTATTAATCTCTTGGGCTCTAATGCAAAACCATTAGGGAAATTACAGCTGATCAAGTGGTCACTACCTTAATTTAGGTGCAGGGCCAAATTGTTACTTGACAGAGGAGAAGTAGATTGAGATCTATGTATAAACCCTTGTCTATGGAACTGCTCTGTCATCATCAAAACTTTTCTTTACTCATGGTTATCATTAATGCTGTGAATCTGCCATAGTTAACTTCAACACATGAAACTTACAGTAACTGACTCATATTCTATCCTGAGAGGACCTCTTAAAGTCCCTAATAAATACCGTAATTCTGACAGGGGTTTCATGTTCATTTAAGCTATACCTTTCAAAGTATCCAGACCCATGACCAATTTTCTAATGTTACTGAATAAAATAGCTTACACTGATGATATGTTGTTGCCTTGTGGCATTTTAATTTCAAGCACTTAAACTCAACCTTAATATTTGTTTTTGTATGACATTGCTTTATGTTGCAAAAATAATTTAAGAAAAAAAAGCTTCAAATATGATCTTTACATGAGTATATTGTAGTGTTAAATGCCTGCACTTAAATATTTTGTAGATTCACCTTTTGCAGCAATAACATCTGTAAGTCTAGTCAGTTATGCAAGTACTAGCTATGCACCCTGCTTGAGAGCGATTTTGACCTAGTCTTCCTGACAGATTTGCATCAGGACATTCAGAAGTCAGATGACACTAGCGCACCCCTACTTTCAAATAGTTCCACAAATTCTCAAATTGAAACAGGTTCTCTTTTTCCTTGTAATTCTTTTTCTATACTTATTAAAGACAAACTTGGAACTTTGTCACGCTCATGCTTTTTGGCAAATTCCACATGTGCTTTTACATAGTTAAATTCCAGTTATTTATTTTTTGGTCATACTATTAATTATTATTTTCTTAACGTTTACTTATATAGTGCCAATATATTTAATTTCGCTTTACATTTGGGAACATAACAGTAATAAAACTGGGTATGGGTAATCAGGTCCGCATTAAGGGGGGGCGATAGGGGCGGTCGTCCCTGGGCCCCCACACGCAGAAGGGCCCCCACTAGCAGCGGTGCACTGTCTGCACCCACCGGTAGTGTCCCCGCTGCTTAGTGTAGTGTAGACCACGCAGTGAGCACGGCCACACTACACAGTTACAAACACACAGCCACCTCCGGCAGCTGTGTGTTTGTTACAGCAGCTGATGAGAGTCAGACAGACTCTCATTGACTGCTGCGTCAACGGAGGGAGCCGGCTGGAGCTCACTCAAGAGCTCCGCCTTCTGGCTCCCCCCGCAGCCAAAAGGCGCTGACGTCTCTCCCATAGTGCACTAAGTGCAGGAGAAGAGCCGCCGGTCGCATCAGGAGTGGGGATTAAGGTAAGTTGTGTCTTTTTTTTGTTTTTTGTGTGTGTGTAAGGGGCACTGCATCGGGGGGTGGTCGCTTCATGGGGGCACTGGGTGGTGCTACTAGGGTTAATGCATAGGGGGGACTATTACTGGGGGCACTGCATGGGGGGGACTATTACAGGGGTCACTGTATAGGGGGGCCGCTTCATGGGGGCACTGGGGGGGCGCTACTTGGTCAATGCAGAAGGGGGGACTATTACTGGAGGACTGCATGGGGGTGACTTCTACTGGGGGTACTGTATAGGGGGGACTACTACTGGGGGCACTGCATAGGAGGGGACTACTACTGAGGGCACTGTATAGGAGGGGACTACTACTGGGAGCAATGCATAGGGGGGACTACTACTGGGGGCAATGCATAGGGGGAACTACTACTGGGGGCACTGTATAGGGGGGACTACTACTGGGGGCACTGCGTAGGGGGGACTACTACTGGGGGCACTGCATAGGGGGGACTACTACTGGGGGCACTATATAAGGGGTACTGCATAGGGGGCATTACTACAGGGGGCACTGCATAGGGTGGAATACTACAGTAGGCACTGCATAGGGGGGACCATTACTGGGGGCACTTCTACTGGGGACATTGCATAAGGGGCACTACTACAGTGGGCATTGCAAGAGGGGCCTTACTACTGGGCACAAGGTGAATAAAAAGGAAAAATAAATGTTCCTAGGGTGACAAGAAACGGTGGTATATAGAGGCCCCCACAAGTTTGTTGCCCAGGGGCCCCTACAGACCTTAATCCGGCCCTGTGGGTAATAACAGTTAGACAAAGAGTAAAGAGGACCCTGCTCGCAATTTCACAATCTACAAGGAATATTTGATACTGTACATATAAATTCTATATATTGCAAATACGTCCAGCTAGGTTGAAGAGGTTCTTGGTGTACTATATAATACACCCTGTTTTTGAGAACAGAAAAAATTGAGGCTGGCACTGGCTCTCACCTTGCAACCTGTGTAATGCTTAATCCAACTAAATAATAGGTTATAGATGCTGAATAAAGAAAGAAAATTGTGTATTATTTTCAAAATGTAAAGTTTCGGCTGCGCAATCTTATATTATACAAAGATCAAATTCTTTAGTAAAAAGATAAAAATTTAATTTATTGCCACAATCCCCCATCAATAAGTTACATATAGCAAACAATTCCAAAATGTTTATACAATCTTTCATTAGAAAATGTTAAAAATAACAAATTTTGGCAGTTATATGCATAGATATGCAATATAATTTAAATAATAAAGGATCCTAACCGCACAAGTATGTGCAAACATAATAGATGTAATGGATATAGGGGCATATGTATCAAAGCTTGATGCGAAATAAAATTGTGAAATATATATCACTAACCAATCAGCTCCAAACTATAATTTCTTAAATACAGCCTGCAAAATGTAAGTTAGAAGCTGATTGGTTGGTGATATATATCTCACAATTTTATCTCACATCAAGCTTTGATACATATGCCCCATAATTTCTATTATCGTATAGTGCTTCTTTTGGCAATTGGTATAAATAACTTGGTCTAGGAGTAGCCGATAGTTACCACATCCATGCACCATATATGTCCCGCAGCTTATTAGCACTGTATAAGCAACCGTTGGCTAATTGGAATATCCCGATCTCAAGCTCCGGTTAGTAGAGCAATAGCCAGCAATGGTCCACTGACAAAAGAGAATCCTACGCACTCCAGCTTGCAGCTCGGCTCCGGATGAAATAGGAATATGCCTGTCGCTCTATTAACTCCTGGCCCCCTGATTCAGAGTCCGGTTTGGGTACTGGATAAAAGTCTGTCTGCAGAGACCTATTGCTCCCACTGCAATATATGCCGGCTGGTCTCACCGTTATGGCGCTTGTAGCCGGTGTAATCTCCAGATCGTGGCTATATGCAGGTAGTGGGTCCGCAATCCATAGAGGGAAATGTTATTGTATGGGATCCTAAAGTTAGGGGCATATGTATCACAGCTTGATGAGAGATAAAATTGTGAGATTATATCACCAACCAATCAGCTTCTAACTTACATTTTGCAGGCTGTGTTTAAGAAATGATAGTTTGGAGCTGATTGGTTGGGGATACAGTATATATTTCACAATTTTATCTCACATCAAGACTTGGTGTAATTACCCAGAAAGGGGAATCAGCACAGTGGATCTCAAAAATCTTCAGCACCCTGGATGACAAATGCAGACTTTGGCAGATACCTCTGGACAGACTCGCCCAAGCTCACTGCATTCACAACACCTGCTGGATGATATGCTTTTTATGCCTCGTGGGCTTATGTATGCCCTATGGCTGTTTGCAGGATAAACGTGTGAAATCATTGTTGATGACATTCTCATCAAAGGTCGCAACATGCAAACGCCAGGTGCTACAAAGGATCTGTGCCATTAACTTAAGCTTCAACCCAGACAAATGCAGGTTTCGGGTATCAAAATTATTATACAGAAGGGTCCTCATACATCTAGCCTCCTTGCATGTTAAACAGCCCTTCTAGTCGCGCCATGCTGTGGCGTGACTAGGTAGCGCTGAGCGTCTTTTGTGCAACTTTTAACCTTCAAATGTGTCTTATTCGTACAGTGCAATCAATGCAAATAGATATCATTTTAATCAGCAGAAGCTGCTTGTGCTATGTAATGCTACGTTACAGTGTCAGCTGCTGGATGTTTGTGGGCACATTTGTATGTGGATCACCTCTCTGATTAGTGGGTCAAGGCAGACCCTGAAAAACAGCAGTCATTCAGCAAATGTCATCTGTTTAGGACAAACTCTTGGGAATGACAAACTACCTATCGAAATTCCTTTTTCTACAGTGAGGCAACTGCACCACTATGACAGCTACTACTTTAAGATACAGAATGGCTTTGGCAAGAGCAACATCAGGCTGCAGTGACAAACTTAAAACGTATACTAACAAGCACTTCAGTACTTTCATATATATTTACTGATGGTGATTTCTGCAGATGCCTCACAAAACAATCTGGGTGTGGAATGTCTCCGAAAGAACAGGCCCATTGCCTTCTACTTGAGAGCACTGACTGAGACTGAATCACGTTATGCATAGATTGAAGAAAAAACTTTTAGCATTGGTGTTTGCATGTCACATTTTCCATAACTTTATATATGGGTGTCACACCACTGTTAAAATGGACTATCAGCCACTCATAACCATTTTGAGACCTCTGCATAATGGTTCCTCCCACATACTAAAAAGTATGCTCAAGTTACAGAAATACCACCAGAATGTTATCTATAAGTGTGGCAAAGAATTGTTTGTGGCTAATGTCCCGGACCCACTTGCCTCACACTGAGTGCACTAACGTAGAGGATGAATATGACTAAATGTCTGTTCAAACCATGGCGGTTGATCTGTCCCAACAGCTGTCTCAGATCATTCTACAAGGAGGGCCTCAGTTCTTTAGGGAGATCATACAGGATCTGTTCCCCTTTTTTGCCATGAAAGATGAGCTCATGCTGTCTGATGGAGTCATTCTGAGAGATCAAAGATTCATAATACCGTACACCCTGCAGAAGTACTATATAAAGCAACTCCACCATGGACACCCAGGCATTGATACCATCAACCACAGGGCCAAAGAATAGCAATATTAGTCCATCATGTTTAGTGAAATTGAGAGAGAAGTCTCCATATGTGTTCCCTGAAATGCTCTCAAACCACATGAGTCAAATGAACCTCTGCACCTACACTATGTGCCTGACTTGCCCTGGTTTGTCTCTGCTGCAGACATCTCTGTATGGAGAGGAAAAGAACATCTAGTTTTGGCAGACTTCTATTCTGGATATTTTGATACTGAATACCGGCCCAAACTGACCAATGCTACTGTTATTGCCAAAATCAAGAGAGACTTTACTACACATGGTATCCAACAACAAATTGTCATGAACACCATGCAATTCATGAGTAGAGAGTTCAAAGAGTTTGCAAATACCTGGGACCTTAAACACACTACCAGCAGTTCCTGCTATCCTCAATCCAATGTGCTAGCAAAAAGTGCTGTCCAATCAGCCAAACACCTGTTGAAATAACGCACGCGTTATAACATCAATATCCTTGCAGCATTGCTTAACTTAATAAACACACTACAGGATGGTTTACCATCCCCTGCCCGGCAATTATGGTCACACCGCACCAGTGCCTTAATTTCTGTTACAAACCATCAATTACAACAACAAGTACAAACAATACTTACCTTAAAGCGGCTGTTCAACAAAAGAAGTTTTGACAAAGTATCACCTTGCATTCCACATCTTGTTCCATGTCCAATTGCAAACTCCTTATGGATATTATATGGTAAAAAATAAAAAACGGGCTTGCAAAAAATTTTCTAGAGAAACCGCGTAATGTGCATCCATCTCTACATAGTATAAAATAAAGTCCATCATTGTAATATATCTTTATATAGGCAACGTAAGTCAAGAAAGCAACCGGACGTCCGTTTTTTTTCATTGACTTGCTTCACTATAATAGTCATTGCTCGGCTCCCTTTTGTCATACATTAATGTTTTATACACCTAAACTTTATGCAACAAAAGCTCTATAGAATAGTGAAACCTGCATTAAACTCCATCCAGTGGTTCTCAAGATTCGCCCAAACAAACCGACAGATGCCACTCGTTAACTATTGAAGCATATGACAGAAAACAGATTAGTCTTCCCTAAGTGCACAATCACATGTTAATTCTAAGAGATGCTTGCAAAACATATCTTTGTAAGGATAAATGTTGTACAAAATGCTAATTTAAATGATATGTGATACCCCTGGCTCCATAAGAGCCACTATAAGTTGTATTTTAGGATGCTGTCACTATATGGAGCTGTAACGCACTAAAAAGACAAACCAGGAACATAACAGGTAGTTACTTATTGCACATTCACAGTAGAGATGAATAGATGCCGAGGAGTGGAGTAGCAGGGTGAGACGCTATAGGTCTAAAAAGTCTGGGCAAGCGACAATGTTGATGTGGTACTGAGTGACAAGTGCCACTGAATACCCACTAATGGTTGGCTGAGGACAAATGCAAAGTGCTGGAAGAGTGAGGCTGTGATCCAGAGACAGTGTGCCAGCACTGGCAGCAGCATCTAAAATCTGTGGAGGCTGTGTGTGAGAAAAAGCTGTAAAAGTGAGATGTCCCTACTGTGATACTGAGATAATGAAAACTGTTAACAGCTGTTGAGAGCTACTAAGCATTATTGAGAGCTACTGAGAACCATTGAGAGATATTGAGAACCAATGAAAACTATTGAAAGCTATTGGGAAATTGAAAGTATATATAGAAGAATATTGAAAGTAGTGTGTAACCCAAACTTATGCAATAGACTGAGCTAAAGATCCGAGTGCAAAAAGCATCATATATATCTTGATTGAGCTGCTACTGAATCAGTGACTGAGCTGAACAGTGTATAGAGAGGAAGCCATTTTGTAAGAGAATCTTTAGCTGCTTAACGTGCACATTGGGACGTTATTGATACTGTGAAGAGCTGAAGATAATTGTGCTATTGAAAGTCGACCTGTGTTTATTGCACCTTATCATTGGTAAACCAAATCTATTATTTCTCTGGAATCAGGAAAGACCAGCATTAGATGCTAATCATACAACTTTTGCCCATTGTGGATTACAAGTACATGCATGTTATAAGACAGTGATCACCTACTGTAGTAAGAGAGTACTCCAATAAAAGAACTGTGTGTTCACTTTAAAATAAATGACCGATTATTCTAAGATTTTACTGGTCTACTGAGTAATAATCTGTTCTGCTATTTCATTATATGTGTGCTTTGTGAAGGGTATTGTGTGTCTAACACCATGTGAATTGAAGCAACTGCAAAACTACATTTTCCATAGTCAAAGCCAAAGGGGTGCTGCAGCAGTAAATTATGATCATTATTTTCATCATACAGTGACCCTCTTTGGACTAATGTCCCCTATGATAAACCTACTTGAATATTCTATTTATTAAGGCTGTCCTGTCATTTTACTGTGTGTATGGTGCTAGCCTCTCTGCTACAGCCTTAGGTGAATAGTAAATCGTAGAGTCATTTTCAAGTGGAAGGAAGATCCACTGGAGCTGCCGTCTCAACTGCAAGGTACCACCTACCTTATCTGTGCCCACACCAACACCCAGGGCACCACAGATATATTACAAGTGAATTACACTGAAAAATCATAATGCTATATTATAGTTGCCTCACGACCCTTGCTTCTGGCTAGCAGGGAGCCTGCAACAGCACCTTGCAGCCAGGATTGCTGTTGCAGTGCCACCCAGAATGCCCTTTGGGTTCTCCAGACAGACAAACTGCAGTCCCCTGGGGGTGGGGGTGGCACAGGGTGCAGATGAGCCCTGTTATGGCACTGATCAAGAATTTCTATAGTTTGTCCACACCTACATCTATATCACTGTCGGTTTTTCCTCCAGCTACATCAGTTAAATGACTATTATTCTAAGCAAGCTCAGAAGAGCAGGAGCCTCAGGTTCAGTACATGGAGCAAATTTGTTGGCATGCAGCAGCCAATACAGTAGTGGTAAATAAGTCACTGAATTCCAGTATTGCAGGTGCCCACTATGAGTTCACTATTGAGCATGAGTGATTATAACCTATGCTAGACCAGCATACAGTACATGTGCATTGACTGTGCTAGAAGAAGACTCTTTAGTATAATAAAAAGAGGAACAATTCTAAAAAAGGACCGTGTCTTAATTGAGTTGAATACAGATCAAACAATTGATACTAAATTGCTATGATGTCATTAATCCTACCCTTGTGTATGAATCAACCAACCTGCGCTGTGCATTTTTTCTTTAAAAATCTGCCTAACTTTCAGTCAGTTTGTGTAGTTAGAAGAGCTCCTCCTATCTAACATTGCAACCTGCAAGAGAGGACTGAAACAAATTGCTGACTCTCCCAGAATGACCAAGAGCTTAATGATGCTATTCATAACATATCACATCATCGTGACCACGCCCCTGCAGACAACTGCAAATCAAACCACTGTACAGTGGACGGGTAGGGCCACACACTGCACACATACTCCTCTATGGTATCTCTTGAAAGAGGCCATTAAAAAGTCAAATAATCATTGTGTACATTATAGGACATATTTATCAATTATCGGGTATTAGACATGATCAGTGGCGTAACTAAGGGGTACGAGCGGGGCTCGTGCCCTGGGCGCCCTGGCAAGCCCTGCAGAGGGGGCGCTGCTGCCAAGGACATCGTACATGCACGCCCTCCCTCCCACCCACCAACATTGTGTCCTGAGTCTAACTTCTTTAACGAGTAGGCAAGTGTGCCTGCTAGCCTGGTGCTGGCTGGGCTGCCTATAGGGGGAGCTGCAGCAGAAGCGCAGCCTCACCCAGGCAGTCTTCTTACAAGGCTCTATCCTGACCTGGACTAGAGCTTCCTTCCCCGATGCTCTCTGTCTCCACTCACTGCAGGTGGGTTACTGGGGAGGCAGGTGGATGGCTAAGCTGCCATGGGAGGGGGAGTGTTAATTTTTCATGTGTGGTGGAGGGAGGATGGGGGGCTGCTGGCTGCATTTGTGTGAAAGAAGTGTGTGTGTCTGTATAGGCTTTCAGTGTGTGTGTATGTGTCAGTGTGTGTGTAAATGTGTCAGCATGTATCTATGTCAGTGTATATATATATATATATATATATATATATATATATATATATATATATATATATATAGGGTTGGGTATGATATCCCGATTGTTGAGATGCTGCTGTTCAGAACACTGACAGCGGCATCCTGGCAGCCAGAATCCCAACAGCCATAGGAACGCAAGGTACGTATTTTCCCTACCCCCATACCCTAACCCTCCCTCGCTAGTGCCTAAACCTAACCACCCCTTCCTAGTGCCTAAATCTAACCTTCCCCTCCCCACACCCTAAACCTAAGACCCCCTCCCCAGTGCCTAAACTCCCACCCATGTGCCTAAACCTAACCTCCCCTTCCCCATACCCTAATCCTAACCCTTCCGCTAATGCCTAAACCTTACCCCGCTACATAATGCTAAGCTCCCCCTACACCCCAATACTTACCCTTTGGGATGCTGACCTGTCGGGATTTCAGTGCCGGTATTTAGACCGTCAGCATCCCGCACGCCGGGATGCCAACTATATCCCATGTATGCGTGTCCGTGTGTGTGTATATGTGTCTGTGTGTGTATATTTATTTGTGTCATTGTGTGTCTGTGTGCTGAGGGTGGGAGCTGATCACGTGACTGAGAGATGACACAGGGGAGGAGATGATGATGTGCTGAGAGACGAAGCAGTGGGGAGATGATGGTGTGCTGAGAGTTGATGCAGGGGGGGCAGTTATGGTGTGCTGAGAGACGACGCAGGGGGGAGGTGATGGTGTGGCTTAGAGACAAAGCAGGGAGGGAGATGATGGTGTGGCTAAGAGACGACGCAGTGAGATGATGGTGTGGCTGAGAGATGCAGGGGGAAGGAAGTTACACAAGGGGCATGAGTCTGGTTGAACCGCTGTCGTATGATGATGACCTTGTTAATATTCCTACACAAACAGGCATCTTCCGGACGATGTGACCTATATGAATATTGAATACCGAATGAAGACACCATCGTCCCAGGGAGGATGTATTTCTTCAGGGACTCCACATTATGATAAACCACCACAGAGGTAAGGTGCATATGGAATGGAAAGGAATGTTCCCAGAGATACAAGAAATGGGTGGCGTGTCGTGTTGGCACACCCCATATTCAGTGGCCATGCCCCTTCCGGTATGTGACCATAAGCAAAATATGTTTTGCTATATGGTGTGGGGGAGTGCCAACCTTAAACTTGCCCTGGGCTCTGAAGACCCTAATTACGCCACTGGACATGACATAATTGTAATTTCTTATCACCGTTATTCGCAGCAATAAGGAATTATTTACCGTCCCTGTGATGTGTTAATAGTGAAGTGATTACATAAGACATCCCTTTACTACTATATTGGGACGCCCGGATGTGCGACGGTCATTGCCAGGGATTTAGCAAATTGTAGCCCATAGGCTATAGTGACTAATGCCATCTTCTGTAGGTGTTAGCTGCCAGGGCTAATTACTGAATCAGTTATTAAACTAAGGGTGTGTGTTGATGGACAGAGTGCACTGCCTCGCTGCCTCCAATCCTATGTGCCCAGAAGGTAAGCTGACTCGGCAACCTCTGACATGCGCTATGTGCATCTTTCCTCCCTGGTGTTACATGCAAACAGACGGACCCGTAGACTCTCCTACCCTCCTCAGTACCAGCCGTACTGAGCACCATATGAGACCACAAGTGCACTATGGGCCTGATTCAGATGTGGACAGTATTGCACAGCCGCAAGGAAGCGGCTGTGCAATACAGTTCAACTAAAATGCAGATGCAGCAGGATGTGTCTGTAGGGAGGATCACTGTCGCTGTTTTGGCCAGGCTGCATAAGTTGAAACTTACTAAGGCTGGCTGGCTCCTGTCTGCTTGCAAAGTGAGGAAATCTGCATCCTACGATGCAGACCCTGGCCTCGACACTCCCAGGAAATGGGGGCAACATGTCAATGCTTCCAGGAACACAACCCGGCACCGTCCCCTCCCCGCCCCAAGTAGCCACAGCACGTCAATTATGCTGTGGCTTGGGGGCATTGCGTGCTAACATGCAGGACTTATTCTACACATGCACAGAACAGGTACTGTGCATACGCAGACCCACAAACATTCGATATGTACGTAAACCATCGGCAGAAGCAATAGTACAACCATCCACCGATGCATTTACTGCTGTCACACCCAACATACTACAACACTCAGCAACACCTTAAGCTCTAGGCAGCACTTATCTAATATATCTTGATACCGCTATTGCACCTGTGATATCCCTGTGTCTTATGCTACTTGTTGTTCTTCCTGATTTAATAAATCTAAGAACTGGTTAAGCTGTACCATGTGTGGACTAACCTCCAACAGCCCCAACAACGGTGTTACATATTTAAAATCACATATATTTTGACCAAGTATATTTCACCCTGGTTCATCAATCTGTCTGGAGGACTACTGTTCCCAGCACATTCTGCTGCACTTCACATTGATAGATCATCTTCTGCTACCGACACTCTGTTAACAGGTCCTAGGCCCAGAGTGTTGACACAGAATACTCTGCTAATACTGTATGCACTGTATTTTTTAGCATTTAAATCAAACGCATGAATATATAAAATATTGAGTATTTTTATGTATTGACAATCAGCATTACTAAAATGCCAAATGTACATACATAATAACAAATGTTATGGAGGGGCTGTAAAAAATGCTTTTGAATATTTTGTATACACATACTTATAATACTGATAAATCAAGCAGGTTATTTATAATCTTCAGATTGAATTCTTCTAAACAGATGCACTGAGGCAACTGTCAAAGTTATGTGAGGCTTCTGCTGCAAACATTCCCACACATTGGCCAAACGTGAGCTGAAACAGGCAGCTTTTCAGCAAGGTTATCATCAGTATGTCTTGGTTTGAATGTGTTCCACGAGGACATATTTAAGATGGCTTCTCCTCAGTGACTGCCTAAGAATGATACATTTATATAATAATAGCTAGAGAGGCATGGGGTTGTCCAACCCCACTGTAGTGAAGTTAGATATTTACATTATTAAACATGTGATGTGTGTCTTCTCATACTTGCTATTTAAAATAAGTATTTTGTTTAGAAAGACATATATTAACAGGTTAACAGGGAATACCTGTGTGTCAATGGGATCAGTAGGAGGGGTCGGGGATGCCGCAAGGAGGGGGGGTTCAGGGGTTTTAAAGGGGGAGGAGGGGCAGGGGAGAAATGAAAGGGGGGGGCATGTGGGTTTGCCCCATTCCACACACCCCCCCCCCCCATTCTGGCACATATGGATGTTGATAGTTTTAAAATGTCAACAGGCAATATGTCCACATTCTCACAATGTTGACAGGTAACCCAAAAGTCACATGACCACCGGGACTTAGAAGCTGCGCTTTAGCTGCTCCAGCTGTCTGGAGCAGGTTAGTCACCGCTGGATCACCAAGGACAATACAGATGTGTCCTTACACATCTTTGCTGCAGTACCTCTCAGAGCGCCAGGTCCCATGAGACTCTGCTAGTGCTGGGCATCTTTTTTGTGTCTTTTTTGCAACAGCAGACTGCGCTGATTAATTTGATATGCAACACTTTTATATCTATTTGCGACTGAGTCTCTGAATCTGTATACGAAGTGTTACTATGTAGTGGCCTCAGCTGTTTTCATTACAGGTTCCATTGTGGTTCATATACAGACTCAGGTGCACACAGATATACAAGTGTCACATATAAAATTATTCAGCACAGTCTGCTGGTGCTTCCAAGTCACATCGCATTAAATGCTGAATCGCATTTTCAGCAAAAAAAATGCCCGACTAGCAGAGTTGCGTGAACCTGAGGCTCTTTCACGCCAGTCAAATCGCGCTGTTTGGCGTATTACGGCTAGATGTTTGGGGACACATCTAGCATTCCCTCTAGCGTTCCTGCTAGGCTGTTTTAGCAGGGAGCGGCGCCCTGCCCTCCTTCTGGAGGTCAAAAAGCACCCTGTCCTCCAGAAGAAGGGCAAAAAGCGCCCTGCCATCACAGCCTGCTGGTGCCGTCTTCATGCGGCATCTATTCTCCCTGTCGGCAGCGCTTGGGGGCTGCCCGACGTGTCCATAAGTGCCGGGCATGCCCCCTAGAGTGACGAATAGGGGACTCGTCTTATAGACATGCCCCCTTTTCAATGGCCACGCCCCCTTTTCGGGCGCGCGCACGGCACTGCCTTCTCTTGCTCCGGCGCCCTGCCTGCCGCCGGAGCTAGAGTTAACACAGCCAGGCTGTCGCTATGGGTCTTGCACCAAAGGGGGCGTGCTGTCGATGGTGAGAGACAGCACACCCCCTTTGGTGGGCGTGCCGGGGGCGTTGCTGCTCAGACGGAGGCGTTCCCATGGGAACGCCTACCGTCTGGGACCGGCCCCACTGACATCACTAGTGATGTCAGTGGGAGTGCTTTTGGCTCTGATAGAGCCAAAAGCACTCCTGGGCTTATGGCAGCGAGACCCTACTGCAGGGTCTCGTCGCAAGCCCGATGGTCTTGACCATCGTGACCATCTTTTTGGCCGCTCGCATAAGCTGTGGGTGGACACCCACAGCTATGCGAGCGGCCAGGAGGCCGCTCCATTTTTAGGTAGGAGGGCCCTGATTCAGAGCGTGAAGGTCTCTGAATCAGGCCCTGAGTTCCAAAACTCGGGTCAGACCCAGGATTTAGGTCTAAAAGCAGTATTAGTCACAATGGGAACTGCGGTCTGCACTCTCAACCAAAAACTTTTAAATCATGATGTGCAAGATCCATAAATAAATAATGGTGTTTACCTGTCCCATAAATTCCCTCAGGAGAAAATCTACATGATTGAAATTGTCGTTGGGCTTGTTGTATTTTTGCACATTTTCTAATAAATGGGAGTTTGCACTTTGAAACTACAATACGTGTGCTGATCTTTCCTTCCTAATTTATGGGGGATCAGGTCAATATCCCGGCAAAGGGATGCCGGCGCTTAGTATACCGATGCCGGAATCCCGACAACTGTCAGGATCCCGATGCTGGCATACTGGAGGTAAGTAGCGGGGTTAGTGGGAGGGTTAGGGTTTGGCACTAGGGGGAGGTCAGGTTTAGGCACTAGGGGGAGGAGTAGGAGAAGGGTTAGGATGCCTACAAACCCCAGCCCTGTATATTCACACTATTATTGAGATACTATAGCGGGTGGGGGGGGGGGGGGGCATTGGCATTAGACAATCGATGTACTGTAGTTCAGTGCAGAGAGCTTTCAAGTATACCCTCCGCACTAACTGGATAAAATGCAAATGGCCTGACAAACAGCTCATTAATAAGAACAGCACTGTATCTTAGTGGGATGTGCACAGATTTATTTCCTTTACGACAGTTTGTGGCGTTAAGACAATTTTATATCTCCCTTGACAGGCAATGGAGCAAATATTAACTACTATCATATTTTGATTATTTACAAACCATTAAACAAAACTTATACATGGTAACAAAGAAGTATAAAGCTGCAAATACAACTTCATCTAGCGCCCTCTAGTGGTGTTTCTGAATGTATAGCTAGCAGAGATGTGATAACATATCTACAGGCAGTAGATGTCATATGAACCATAATGTAACTAAGAAAAGTAATGGTGGGTACAAAGAGAACGATCTGTACCACCAACGACTTGAAAGATATCTTTCAGTGAAGTCATCCTGCCACATCTCTGAACAGGAAAAGTTGACGATATCGTCCAGATGGGCCTGCATGTACTGCCGATCATAGATATCGTTATCGTTCATGCAGGAATGCGCATCGTTGGTCGTTCACTGCATAAAAATGAACGATAGATCATTGAACGATATCGTTATCATTCATAGATATCGTACCTTATGTACGCACCTTAAGTTAAAGGTAATATGTATAATTTACAATTCAAATATATTTCACTTTTTTTTATGTATATTAAATATTGTTTCAATATCCATTGGATATATCCAACATATTTAAGGGTTTTTTCCTGTTACCCTATGACACATTGGCGCTGATCCAGTTCTTCAAACACACTGTTTGGCAATCCTACTGATACAAATGATTTAGACAAATTCATACACATCCATATACAGATTTTAGTAAGAAACGGTCTTGACTGCAAATATAATTTCCATATGATACTGATAAAATAAATACTTTAGACTTTCAAAATGTATTTTGTTTATCATATGCAATGTTAATGAAATAATACATTGAAAAAAGTCCCAACAACATAATATCTACAGTTTTCTATGACCAGTGCAGGAGAATCATAAGGTCAGTGCCTTTTTGTCCAACTTCGGTTTTCCAATCATTTTCTAAACTTATTTTGGGCACCATGACAAGTAAACATTGTCTGTTGTCTTTGCACTTCTACTCAGCAGCACTTGAGAGTCCACAAGGTCACTCTGCATCATTCTGTATTACTTGTTAAAGGGGCACACACACTAGACGATATGCTCCATGAACGATATCGTTCGCGTTTGGCCTTGATCTCCCAGGCAAATGACACTGAGCATACACACTGAATGATATTGTTAACGATATTGTTCAGTGACGTCACCCTGCACTTCTCCGAACATGCAGTTCCTGCCAATATTGTCAGATTGACCTGCATGTTTGGACGACAACAGACATCATGGACGACCCACGGGAGCGCGCACACACTGGAAAGATATCGTTATCGTCCATATCATTCACTTTACTCAGGAACTGTGTGGGGAGAATTCCAAAATGTACATTGGTGAAATTACATACTAAAGGTAAATTTTAATCGACTTTGATCGATTCTAAACAATTCAAAATGTATCAACATTGATGTGGTTCTGGGGTTAAATCACACATTTGCTTAGTAAATGTCTGATGTAGTCCCAGAAACATAACATTGATGTTGATCAATTAAAATCGACCTTTACTAAATACACCCCAAATTAGTAGTTAAAACTGATGCTGTATGACTTTTGGTAGACTTAAACATACGGCAGCAGTGTAATAGAATTATTTCCTTAGAGTATTGTGGTGATAAATCAAATTGTGACATCTGATAGTTTGTTTGTACAAAGATAACATTCATGACATAAAAATCATGTTAAAAAAAAAGAAATAGATACAAATAAAACGTATTCTGGAACAGCTTCCATAATGTTGGTGCCCGCCTAGTGTGGTATAACCGCCAGTGCCCTAATGCCCTGCAGTGCATACATACTTCCTTTCCTTGTCATGTGCAATTCCCACTAACCACCAATGACTGAGTGTTATAAAATACAACTATAACAGAAAAACGACAGTACCGACCATACCAGTAAAAGCTGATCTACATGACCTATAGGGTAACCAGCATTACTAATCACACACATGTAAGATGTATTTCATGCCAGTACCAGATACTCACCAGCGTGTCCTGTAACATCCAATATGTCATAGTGTAGAGCCATAGATGAAAATGTCGGGACTCCCACAGCTAGAGGACTCCTGTATGCTGCACTTACAGGTGCTTTCTGGGCGTATCACAAAGGAACAGGGGAAGAAAATAATGTAGTCAGTCAGCATGCTGTCACTGCCAGTATCCCAATAGCACAAACCAAACTCACCTGATATAATAAAAGTGCCAGCAGCAAGGACCAAACGCCACCTCTCATATCCATAGCTTCACTCTTTCATGCGGTGCTGTCCAAATCAGTCATCCGCTGCTGCCCCCTTGTTCTTTAATACGATGTATAATTGTAATCCAGACATCAATGTATTTATTGTTCCTTTGTGAAAGTCAGTCAGACAAGTGCATCATATTGTCTGTTAGTTGCTCTGAACCTTATCTGTATTATTTACTGTAACAACAATTTCATGGCAGGTCTAATGTTATTTTCTATAGTGTACTGTACATTATTGTATTGGCCTGCAATGCATAAAGTAAGCTACTGAGGCTTTTATAATAGACGTATATAAGTAAAACTGCTGCTTGTGGCTTTCTTATGTCTGGGAACGGCACTTCTCTCAGTCTTTCTTTTGCCTGTGCAAGTCCCCATATGTTTCACTAAAGCAGCTTTTCCCAGCTCTTCCTTTACTAATCTTGGCCAGCCGGCTTTTGTTCCTGACTGACAGTGCACTGAAGCCAATCACCGCCTGCTGTTGTGCAGTGGGCTGCGCCGTTCAGGTCTCTGTAGCGTTACAATAGTTAACTCCTCACTCACTGCTTTCCCTGTCCTCATTCATACAGTAAAGGTAGCCTACAATGTATAATATGAATAGTACATCTCAGAGATTTGTATGTGTTGTTGGCTATCAAGTGTATTGTACATATATATATATATATATATATATATATATATATATATATATATAAAACTCTAAGAATAACATTTAGCTGTGTTATTAAATTCCAGCACTTGCATAATAATATTTTAGTTTATAGATTATAGATAATCCAATTTGTGAATTGACCTAGGAAATGTTATAACAGTACTTTGATAAACTATTTCCTTGCTATAAGATATTTATTCGAAAAGCAATCGCACTGATCAACCCCCCCTCCCCCATTGATCTGCCCATTGCTGAGATTTGCACTGGTTTTTTATATTGTTTTTGTACTATTTGGCCACGCCCTCTCCAGCACCTGGGCCTGTCCCCTTCTCTAGGGCTTTGCAGCCAAGTGCAAGAAAAAACATTTTGTTTTACGAGATAATAAAATTATATTTAACATATAGAGATCGTTCATTTATGGGTGTATTACTTGTTTTATATGTAGCTGAAGAGCAAACTGACATTTTTATGTCCACCCTAGAAAGGTGTCATTGTGACTATTGTGATTTGGAACACTAGTCTATTATAGCCTGGAAAGTGTAGCATTTCAGAGCCAGATTAGCCAAACAGAGATATTTCAGGACTTCCTTATGTAATAGCTACACAGTGTTGCCCACTGACTTTATGGGGCATATTCAGTTGGGGGTGAGAATAGCAAAAATCCTGCACCCGCTGGGTTTTCCTCCTAATGACTAATTAACCAATTGGAAGTTTCCAATTAGCTTAATTAGTCAGTAATACTCACCTTCCGAAGTGCTGTCTTCTGCATCCAACACCAGGACCCTGTCTCCTGCAGCAGCGGTGAGTATGTCAGTGTGTGTGAGTGTTTGTGAGTGTTTATGAGTGACTCCCAGCAGCCCCCTCACCAGTGAGAAGATGGAGGGGAGGCCACCGGGAGCCGCAAAGACCCCTGGGCAGGTGTGTCATTTTTTTTCATTTATTTTTTACGCGGCGTGGGGTTCTCAGAACTAAAAACCCTGCATCCACTTTTTTTTATTGGATACCACGTTTATCGGGAGTGTGCATACCCGTGGTAATCCAAAATTGGGTGCGAGGAGCACAAGGTTTTTTCCTCGCTAAACCCCGCGCCCAATTGAATATGCCCCTATGTCTCCTTATTATGATTTCATCATTTTCTTGGTTGTAAAAGATGATGTTTTCACATGTCAATGCAGCAGCATCCATCATAAAACTATATGACCTGCATCTGCAGATGTCCTCGCTAATAGAAATGGACTACAATGTACTGACTTTCTTGATTCAGAACACTCTGGACTCAACATTATGTTTCCATAGTGTGAAACAGAATGTTGGAAGAAACAAATAATTACTGAATGTGTATTATGGAAGAAGCAAAGTCCCCTAGTTTGACAAGTGAGATATTTTCCAAATATGTCAACTCCCAAAGTGCTCACAAAATCATATATAGGATACACAAAAATGCAAATATGCCTGGAAACTACAATAAATTTTATCCATATGTTTAAATGCTCATATAAGGGAATATAAAGATATTACAAATAACACACTTTGTTCATTTAAGCATTGTGTTTTAGACTTTCTTCAACAACATATTTTGAAGGTCTAACATATTGCCTGGGGTATTTGCTGTTTATCTCATTAGCATGCATTGCCAGAAACCGTGCAATATCTGGAAAAGGCCCTGAACATAGAACAAACTGCCTCACAGCGCCGCTAGTATAAGCTGGGTCAGGTCTGGCACTAGGTGTCTCGGCACCCTGCGCCGTCCCGTGTTCCCTCCGCCCATTCCCTCACCGCGCCCTCCCTCTGTGAATACATTATTCACAGCAACCGACGAGGCGGTGTGCGGGACTTTCCTACTGTCGGACCCCAGCGCCCCTGTGCGACCAGACAGCCAGGAACATACCTGTTGATACAGAAGTTTTATATTAAAAATGTTTAACAGTGACTGAACACACAACAAACTGTCTCACGGCGCTCCAAGTATAAGCCGGGTAGCAATGATGTTATATTTTTTAACACACAAGTTTTATATTAAAAAAATAGAAAAAGCCTGAACAAACTGCCTCACAGAGCTCCTAGTATAAGGGTGGCACCATAATAGTAATGATAATGCTATAATAGACTCATTGACTGCTGAGTCCACTGCCAGAGCCGGGCTGGAGGTCACCCATGAGCTCCATCTTCCGGCTCCCACAGTGGGTGATGGGAGAGACGTCATGACGTCTCTCCAATAGTGCAGAGCAAGTGGGAGGTCGGAGGAGCGGACCACGGCGGGGGCAGGAGCGGGGATTCAGGTAAGTGTATTTTTTTTGTGTGTGTGTCTTTGTCCTTATATATATAAGGGGAACTACTGGGGGCACTGCATAGGGGGTACTACTACTGGGGGCACAATATAAGGGGCACTGCATAGGGGGGACCATTACTTGGGGCACTGTATAGGGGGGACTACTACTGGGGGCACTATATAAGGGAAACTGCATAGGTGGACTGGGGACACTATATAAGGGGCAGCATAGGGATGTCTACTACTGGGGGCACTATATAAGGGACACTCCATAGGGGGGACCACTACTGGGGCACTGCATAGGGGGGACTACTAGTGGGGCACTGTATAGGGGGGGACTACTGGGGGCACTGTATAAGGGCCATTACTGGGAGCACTGCATAGGGGAACCAAAATACTGGGGGCACTGAATAGGGGGGGGCTACTACTGGGGCACTGCATAGGGGGGACCACTACTGGGGGCACTGTATAAGGGGCACTGTATAAGGGGTACTGTAAATGGCACTATTGGGGGCACTGCATAAGGGACATTGGGCCTGATTCAGACCTGCTCGTGAGCGCTGAGCACTCGCAAGTGGGTCAATGGTGCCCTAATGCACATGCACAGGACGGAGGGAGCTCCGTCGTGCGCATGCGCGAGACCCGCATAGCGACAGCCAAGCTGTCGCTCCGGGTCTCGCACCAAAGGGGGCGTGCTGTCGATGGTGAGTTACAGCACTCCCCCTTTGGTGGGCGTGCCGGGGGCGCGGCTGCCAGACGGAGGCGTTCCCATGGGAACGCCTACCGTCTAGGTCCGGCCCCACTGACATCACTAGTGTTGTCAGTGGGAGTGATTTTGGCTCTGATAGAGCCAAAATCACTCCAGGGCTTGCGGTCACCGAGAGCCTACCGCAGGGTCTCGTCGCAAGCCTGATGGTCGCGATGGTCTTGACCATTGCGACCATCATCATGGACGCTCGCATAAGCTGTGGGTGATAACCCACAGCTATGCGAGCGTCCAGGAGGACGCACCAAAAAAAAAAGCCCTGATTCAGAGCGGGCGCTCGTTCAGAGCGTCCGGCTCTGAATCAGGCCCACTGTAAGTGGCACTACTGGGGACACTGCATAAGGGGCACTGTATAAGGGGGCACTGTATAGGGGCACTACAACAGGGGGCACTGCTACTGGGGACATTGCATAATGGGCTCTACTACAGTGTTCATTGCAAGAGGGACTTGGGGCATTAAGGTGCATATGGAATGGAAATGAATGTTCCCAGAGTGATGAGAAATGGTGGTGTGTCATGTTGCTATGCCACCATTTTCCACTGACCACGCCCCTTGTATGTGACCACACCCACTTTTTCAGCGCATGCACCTACTTGGGGGGGCTCCATTTTTTATCAAATACCCTAGTTATGCCCACTGCCAGTAGGGTTTAAGTAACACTGTGCTGCAGTCTACTCCTATGGCGCTGTTTGTGCCTCACAGTGCTGCAACAGCACACAGTGGGTCTCATTCAGACCCGGTCACAAGCACCGATGTGCTCACAACCGGGTCGATAGTTAGCCCTGCGCACGTTAAGTGGCCACACTGCCCATGCGCAAGCCCCAGAGCGAGAGAGAAACTGTCTCGCTCCGGAGCTCTCTACAAAAGGGGCAGCTGTCGATGTTGATCGACAGCTCGCCCCGTTTTGTAGGCGGGCCGGGGGGGTGGTTTCCAAAATGGAGGCGTTCCTTAACGAACGCCTACCGTTTTGTGGATGGCTGCACTGACATCATCAGTGATGAAAGAGCAGGAAGCTCCCGGGGGCTTGTGGCTGCCGAGACCCAACCTTAGGGTCTCGTCACAAGCCCCGATGGTCGCGATGGTGTTCACCATCGAGACCATCAACCTGGTCGGTCATTAAGCTGTGGGTGGTAACCCACAGATTACCTAACGACCAGGAGGCTGCACTTCAAAAATGTAGTGGCCGCCCTCATTCAGAACATGCACTCGCTTCTTACGAGCACCTCTGAATGAGGGCCAGTGCCTCTAACATAGTGTTAATATTTTTTTTTTTTTGTATAAAAAGTGCTCCAGTAGGCCTTTTTTTTAGTAACAAACAAACAACACAGTGCTCCAGTCCACACCTATGTTTTTTTGTGCCTTACAGAGTGCTGCAACCAGCCCACAATACACAGTGCCCCGCCATAAAGGTGGTGTCAAAGTCAAATATTTGGATATGATATGATCGCTGTACAATTATTATCTGACTGTATAGTCGTCTACAGTCTGATGACGTGTTACTAGGACGCTACTTTGCGTCGGTGCAATCCGATGCGCTAAAATGCGTATCCACACCACACATACGCTGATGCACATGACGCACACATATGTATATATACATACACACAGACGCTCATATGTGGATGCACATACACATGGACGCTCATCTGTATATATTCACGTACATACACATAGATGCACATTTACAATTTCAACACACAGACGCACATATACGAACGCATATGAGCAAAATGGTTTCCACACATTATAGTTAATAACCAGAGTTATTAAGGGTATTGTTATCTAATAATTATGATGTGAAATGTACTTAAAGGAGATCTAAGGTTCAGAATACAGTGGACATGTCATGTTTGGTATCATACTAAATCCCTGTTTATTTGCAGACATCCATTTCTGTCGGCAAAGGAGTCGCATCATGCGTCCGTTAGTTATGGATGATAGGGAGTTATTGTTTAGAATGTTATTACTAGTATGCAGTGTTGTAGCTAGTTTTAACCAGTTCTTCGGCGGGAAACTACACAATGTGACCGTTGGAGGATTGAGCCATGCCCCTGATGACACCATATGAACCGACCAATGACCAGATAATCCAGAAGCAAGAACCAATGAGAACCTGTCAATTTGTCCCTTTGTTAATTCTGAAAACTGTAAGGTATATAAGCTGTGCGCTGACCTCAGTGTACCGGTATCTTCTTGCGACCGCAGATGTCTGGATTGATGACTGTATAGTGGGACCAGTGCGCACGTGTATGTATCGAGCTGTACTATTTTCATTGCTTTTTACTCTAATTGTTAAATCTTACATCGTGTTATCCCTTTTACATAAATAACTTTTTGTGCTTTGGAACCACACGATTGGATGGAAAACAATTCTTTCTTAAGCGACTTGCAGCGCTAAATAGCGACTTATAGGAATCAATACTGGGCGCACACTGAGTGATGCGTACCCAGCCAATATGTTGGTCCGACAGGCTGACATATCGGATCCTGGGTACAGATCACAACGAAGTAATGAATGACGGAACAATCCCTCATTCTGTCCTTCATTACCTGCAGTGGGACCGCATGCGATATCGTTCATTTGGATATGCAGTACAGTCAACCAGATGATGCCACATGCAACCACGGGAGCCGTATACACTGGAAGATTGGCCGTATACACTGGAAGATGCGGCCGATATGTTGTTCCTATTCTGCCAGAAATTACATATCATTCCGACATCGTCTCAGTGTTTACCCAGCTTTACAGTGATCCTAATCATTTTTTTACAAAGTGCCCCTATACCCACACCCTCTCCTCCGGTCTCCAGTGTGAAATGACGCCCTATCACAATGGAGGGACTTTAATATGCAATCAAAAAACTTGAGATCTGATGCAGGGAAGATGATGTTTTGCCTTGTTTTGAGATCTGAACATGGTGGGAAGTCCCGAGCCCTGGCTCAGTTCAACTTGGAACCGATGGACAGTTATGTCTGCAATCATATATAAACCCTGCTTGGGCGTTCATTCAGTGCCTGTACAAAGTCCTAGTATTTGGATCCTGATACCTTCTAGTCTTGGACTTCCTACTGTATGTACCTCCGTGTTTGTTCTGTTGTCTATAGATGCTACCTTGGATACAAACTCAAAGCACCTCAAGATGTTGCTCTGGGTTCAAACCCGGAGCTCCTATAGACGCACACCTGCGTATTCCATCCATATTGCCATGACACATCTCAGTGTACTACATCTGGAATTCAACGCACCTATTGTGTACTCAAAGACCCATACTCATCACAAGCCTAAGTCTTCACAGTCTAGCTGGATATACCTCTACACCTTTGACCTAGGATCCCCATCTCATCTTTCTGGGCGAACCCTGGCGACTCGGACTCAGGATTCCTGCAGTCATCTATTGATGTTAATTCAACGTCATCTGACTAGTGTCCTGCTTGTCGTGGAGTCCAAACACTAATACCAATCATCCTACTCCTATACGCTGCCACCTTCCAGTCACAGATTCTCAAGAATCACGTGCTTTTTGTTTTCTTTCATTCTGGAATATTAGTTCTGTTTCTACCCATCTTTACCAGCAGTCCTCTGTTTCTTCAATAAACCTTGTATTCTTGATTTCAACTCGGACTCTAAGGGCGGGATGTAATAGAGTTTTGCAATTTTGCGAGTTTCCCGCAAAAGTTGCACATTTTGTAATCTCGACCAGTGTAATAGCGTGCGCGATCCTGAAAACTCGCATTTTTAAAAATACACATTTTTCAAACTCTCATCCAGATGTTTCCCCAGTTTGTACATATAACTCATGCAATGTAATAGGGTACAAGTTCGAAACTCGCACATAAAACATTACCATAATCTCGCCAAAAAATAGACCAAAGTGACAATGGAGAGTTGTATGTGAACAATTTTAAATCTTTTAGCAAAAAGGTTACAAAGGAATCTTTCAATCCATAAACATATATAAATATGCATATAAGTGTAAAGGGAGGCATCCACTACACGATATTAGCAGGCGATTGAACGATAACGAAGTCGTTATCATTCAATCATTTAAAAATCGTTAATAAATCGTGCAGTGTTTGGTCGTTAACGATCAACGATGCGCGCTCCCACTGGTCGTTTGATTATCTCATCAGTCGACTGAACATGCAGGTCAATTTCACTTGATCTATTAAAGATAGTTTGCAAATCGTTTGTAAATCGTTTTCAAATCGTTCAGACTGAAAGATAAAATTTCAAGGAAAAAAATCAAGGGAAAATCGTTTAGAGATTGGATAGGGAGTAGATCGTCTAGTGGATGCCCCCCTTTACATCACCTTTTTAAGGATGTAAATTCTCATAATTCATAATTCTTTTAAAAGTGTCTAAATCGAACCCATATTCGATTAGGAGCAAAAAGTCTGGACTTTTTGCATGCCAGACTTTTCGCACCTTTGCATGTGAAAAAATATCGCTTGCGTGCCCGCTTATCCCTGTATTCAATTAGGAATCAGCGAAAATGGGCCCCGGCGGAAAGGTCAGTATGGTAAAAAAACGGATCTTTTTGGTAATTGTCCCTGGGACCCCCCTAAAGATGTGTAGACATAGGGGATCACTATGGGTACCCCATTATTGCCTGCAGAAGGAAGTCGGGGTTTGTAATTGCCGCGGCAGGTGCATAAATGTAGAAGGGGTGAAGAATATAACTTAGATATATATTTTTTTTAAATAAACTATTTCCATCAAATTTGTGGTACATCAAAATGGGTGCAAGCATATTTTTAAGTCCCTAAAGTATTTTTTTTAAAAGCAGCAAAAATGCTCCTACCGTTAGTACCCGCAAAGAAGAAAACACCTGCCGCATACTTGGGGACCCCCCCTCAATTTATTTTGTTATTTAAAAACTTGTTCCCCATATTTATTTATTTTTAAGAACAATATTTTTTGTTTTTTGGGGGCTCCCTATTTTTTTCTACTTTTTTTAATACAGATTTTTTTAGGGGACTCTCCCAGGGGTGCAGGATATGTTTTGTAAGCCTGCCCGCTAAACCACAACTCTGCACTTTTTTTCAATCCCTATTGTGTGGTGAAAACTTATCCCCATTATTTTTCATAGACTTTTCGCACTGGCGAAAAGTCTTGGGGATAAGTTTTCGCACTGGCAAAAAGTCACAATTGGTGATTATTTTTTTTGCGGAAACTTACTTTTTGCGGCTAATTAAATACAAACATCTGTTCCATTTAAATATAGCTCAAAATAAATGATACAATCTAAGTTTAGTTTAGAAAAAAAGACAGACACAAATTTTATTCAACTTACTTTACTAAACTAGTAAGGTATCAGACAAAAAAAACAAAAATTTTAAATACAAAAAAAAAATTACTGTGAGGCAGATGAGCCTCTACCCCTCCCTGACCCTGTAGTTGCACCCCCCCGTTTACAGGCACTTCACCTCGGGGGACTCATTGGTGAGGCCGTTTGGGGACTGGTGGCTTGTGTGCTCGGTGAAGATGCTGATGGCACTTCCCTAAGGGCCCTTTGTGCCACTAGCTCCCTTTGTAATGCCACAAAGGCCTGTGTTTGCTCCCGTATGGCAGCATTTTGGTCTCTTGTGGCCTGTGTTTGCTCCCGTATGGCAGCATTTTGGTCTCTGGCGGCCTGTGTTAGCTCCACCAGATGCCTACTGAAGTCACTGGCCATACAGGTGCGGGTCCCCTGGGCTACTGCGGAGGTCCTATTTAGCTTCCTGAGCTGGTGTGTGATGCTGTCCATTTCAATTTTTAGCATCTCCATGTGCTGCATCTGGTGTTGATGGAAGGTGTGCAGGGACTGAGCCAGCTCATCTGCACTGGGGGTGTGTGGCTGTGCTGTTTGCTGTGTGGGTGGTTGTTGGTACTGTGCAGGTGGAATTTGGCTTGTTGCCTCCACAGGACTAAGAGGAATTGTTGCCTCAGCCTCCTCCTCCTCCTCAGACGTGTAGGACACCAAGCCAAAATGACTTCCTGGGACCCTAGACGCTGGTGGCGTGGTCTGCGGTGGAGGCGCAGAAACTCCTGATGGTCCTGAAAAATTACAATAAAATATAATAGAACTAAAATGTTTAAAAGTGTGTTTGGATTAATTTTGGAGGATGTGTTTCACATATATAAAAATCAAAACAGGTACATTCAGTAGTTAGTGCAATAAAGTGACACAACGGGTGTATCTGCATGATAAATGCTACATTACAGTAGCATCGCTTGTGACACTGTAACGTAGCATTTGGTATGCAGATACACCAGCAGTCTGACAAAAAATTTAGGTCTTCCGCATATCATTGGAATCAGCAGAAGCTGCTTGTGTATTCTTTTTCCATTGATGTGCAAATAAAACACATTGTTACAATTAAAATATCTATATCTAAAAAATATCCCAAAAAATGATAAGGCCTGTTTAACATGTAAGGAGGTTATGTATGTGTACACATCTCTATCATTACCTTTTAATTAATACTTTAAAATAAATAATATGTGGAGAACATAATTTCGACATTTCTATTGTTGCAGACTTTAATGTCACAATGATAAGGTTAATTAAGTAATGTGACATTTATTATTAAATCAAAACTTAAAACACAAAAAAATCTGTGTAAGTGGGTTTTTCAAACATTTACTTAACTCACCAGCCTGCTCCATTGACCTTTCCATGCAAGGTCTTTTAGGAGTTCTTGACCTCCTTGGTGCAGCAGCTGTGTTTTAATAATAAACAATAAAAATTAAAATTAGACAAAAACAAATCAATTGAAAACAATGGCCCGTATTCAATTTGGAGCGAAAAGCCGAGATCGGCGAAAAAGTTTCACAGATGACGTCATTTCGCCAGGGGGAAAAGGATCGCCGTATTCAATTTGAAAGACTTTCCGCCTAGGCAGAAAGTCAATGCAATGTAATAGGCGAAAAACTTTTGCTTATGAATAGCAGGCGGAAAAAAGTGCAGAATTGGGGTTTTGGGGTGCAACATTGCGGGATCCCCCGTGCAGTCTTAAGACAGACCCCCAAAGGTAAACTGCATCAAAAAATTCTTAAAAAAGACTTAAGAACACCCCCAAAAATTACTTTCATTTTGGGGTCGAAAAAAAAAAGTTAAAAACTAGCGAAATAGACTCCGGGGGGACCCCAAGTATGCTCCAGGTGTTTTTTTTTATTGCAGGTGTTTGCGGCAGGTGGATTTTTTCATATTTTTAAACTATACTTTAACAACTTTAAAATACAGTATGCTACTCCCCATTGTCAGGTACCCAAAATTTGTTTTTTTCTCCATAAAATAAAACAAAATTATATTCTTCACCACTTATGCAAATATGCAAAACAGCGCCTATTGAGACCATTTAAAAACACAAAATACCTTCAGCAGGCCAATTCAGGGGTATCCATAGTGATCCCCCATGTCAGTGCATCTTTTGGGGGGTGACAGGCTGATTTCCCCATTTTGGAGAGTACATTCCGTCTGTTCAAGTATCGCCGGGTGCCATTTTCGCGTACTGTCATCTTAAATACGAGGAATCGTGGGGACGCGCGCAAAGAGTTTTCCGCACCCAAAACACGCAATGTAGGCAAAAAGTCTACCAGGTGAAAAAGTGCGGGTGCAAAACATATTGAATACGGGCCAATGGTCCGTATTCACTTGCAAAGGATGCAAAAACGGCACCCGCCAAAACTGAAACAGGCAAAGCCCATTGGTAAACAGCCTGACAGCCCCCCAAAAGATGCACTGACATGGGGGATCACTATGTATCCCCCCAAATAGCCATGCTGAAGGTATTTGGGGTACTTAAATGTTCTCAATAGGTTAGAATTAGCATATTTGCCTAAAGCTGGCCACACATCTAAAGATTATCTGTCCAATCAGCCAACTGGTTGATTGGTTGGAATGAAAATCTGGTAAGGTATGAAAGCAAATGACAATCAGCAATTTTCATCTGTTTTCTGGCATTTAGGAGCAAATTGTTGATTATCAGTTACTCCCATACATTACCAGATTATCATTCCAACTAATCAACTAGTTGGCTGGTTGGATGCAAGTTGGTCTAGTGTGTGGCCAGCTTAAGTGGTGAAGAATAGCATTTAGCATTTTTTTTAAGAAAAAATAACTAGTCCCTGTAAATTTGGGGTATCTGAATATGGTGGGTAGCATATTTCAAAATTGCTAAAGTGAAGTTTTATAAAACGTGAAAAATCCACCTGCCACAAACACCTTCGGCATCTTCGCCTGGCGGGCACCAACCTACCAGGGCTTCGGCATCTGTGCCTAGTGGGCGGCAGCCTGTGTCAGCTCTTTTGCTTGGCTGCCGCTCACTAAGACTTCTGGCATCTTTGCCTGGTGGGCGCCAACCCGCCAGGGCTTCGGAGCATCAACCAGCCACAGCTTCAGCATCTTTGTCTAGTCGGTGGCATCATGTGTCAGCTCTTTTGCATGGCCCCCCCCACTAGGACTTCTGGGGTCTTTGCCAGGCTGGCACCAACCCGCCAGGGCTTCGGCGTCTTCATCTGGCAGGCGCCAACCTGCCAGGGCTTCGACGTCTTCACCTAGTGGGTGGCAGCCTGTGTCAGCACTTTTTCGTGGCTGCCACCCACTAGGACTTCTGGCATCTTCGCCTGGTGGGCGCCAACCTGCCAGGGCTTCGGCATCTTCGCCTGGTGAGTGCTAACCCCCCAGGGCTACGGCATCTTTGCCCAGTGGGTGGCAGCCTGTGTGAGCTCTTATGTGGCTGCTGCCCACTAGGACTTCTGGTGTCTTTGCCTGGCGGGCACCAACCCGCCAGGGCTTCGGTGTCTTCACCTAGTGGGTGACAGCCTTTGTCGGCTCTTGGCTGCCACCCACTAGGACTTATGGCGTCTTCGTCTGGAGGGCGCCAACCCGCCAGGGCTTCGGCTTCTTTGCCTGGCAGGCACTAACCCGCCAGAGCATCTGGCATCTTCACCTCAGGGGTGGCAGCCAATTAGCTCTTTTGCACAGCTGCCACCTCCCAAGGGCTTTTGTCATCCTCTTCACCTAGTGGGCGGCAGCCTGTGTCAGCTCTTTTGCATGGCTGTTGCCCACTAGGACTTCTGGCTTCTTCTTTCTTCAGGAGCTCTTCTCTGCTCCCTCCCAGCCGTCAGACTGCTATGCTGCCTCCTTGTGCTGGCTTGTATAAGCTAGCCAAGGGTGCGGGGTGATGACGTCGCGAGCCGTGATTAACTCGCAGCGGCCATCTTTGAATTTCAAAAATGGCACTGAGGCGCCATTTTTGAAATGAGCACCGCTGCCGTACTCTGATCCAGGCCCACCACCAATGCCCACACAGATGCCGGGACACGGCACTGCTGGGTCCTGGCGCTGGCACTGCCGGGTCCCGATGATGCCGCGAGCCATGATTGGCTCACGGCACACGTCTTTGAATTTCAAAAATGGCACTGAGGCTGGCAGGGACTGGATCCTCTCGAATCCAGGCCCACTGCCGACACCCGCCGCTGACACTGCCAGGTTCCGCCACCAGGTCCAGCCATCCACCGCTGCCAGATCCCGCAGGCTACACCATCACTGTCACAACTGTATCCCGCACAGATACTGCCGCGGCCCGCTCCACCACCACCGCTGACAACCGCTTGACCGACGCCGTGTCCCTGCTTACGTATTCTTGAGGTAATAGATTAAAAACTGTAACTTTCTAATTTTCCTGAACCCCAAAAGGCCCTACCCTGGAACAATAGCTATCTCATAAAACAAACCCCAAGTCTAAATTCGTCTCCTACCCTGAGTTATGCCTTCCCAAAAATCCCCCATAGAGAACAGCAGAAAAGTGGTCTTAATTGAGAATGTCAGAAAAAAGTGACAGTTGGAGCTTTAGATTACTCCCAAATGCTCGTTTATATGTTTACGGCCTGAAATATGGCATGCAGCACCCAGTGACAGTTCTACCCGGCATGCCAAATTTCAGCTCCGTACCTCCAGCAGATTTTGAGGTGCAGCCCCTTAAACACTATGCCCCCCCCCCCTCCGGAATTCTCTATGGAGATTTCCATTTTTTTAGATGCAGCCTTACTATAAGGGCACGACTGTGCCCTTATAATACTGGAGCAGGTAGTATGTGGTGAGTCAGCAGCAGGTCACATGACAGAACCTGCTAGAACCAGCTGCAGGTGGCTGAGGGGGACAGTTACATCAGTGACCTGGCAGTCCTGAGGAAGCTTTTCTGGAGACAAGTGCTGCGCCGAGACTCCCTGTCATCAGCAGCTGTGGTGACAGCAGAGCTGAGTCACTGGGCGAGAGATACCTGCTGCGGCCCCTCCTTAATAAATACAGAGGAAACTTAATATTTGTGTTTAACCCCCAAAAACTGTTGTTTTCGGGGATTATACACTACCTCAAATATACAATGATAAATGGGCCCCTGATTTACTAAGAAGAAGCAAGAGACTCATCCATACTGGGTAAGGTTTTATATCAACAATCCACTCCTTTATAGCAGAGTAGCGAGGTATCACAAGCATGCCGATGGTCACAATACCAACAGCTGCATTCCGACAGTCACAATCCTGACAGATTACGATGGCCAGTATTAAGGTTAGGTTTAGGGTTAGGCATTAGGGGGTTGGTTAGGCTGCAATAGTTAACAGTTAGAGTTAGGCTGCAGGAGGAGACAGTTAGGGTTAGGCTTGGGGTTAGAATACTTACCAAAATCTGTGGGGAGTTTGACCATCGGGATGCCGCTGTCAGTAATCTGACCATCTCCATTGTGCCCAGTGGGATCCGTACCCATACCATCAAAAAAGTATTGGGTGCCAGATCATATAATGTTGAAAGCAGAGCATACACTTTATAACATGACTCTATCCAGCACAATAATCATGATTGTATAGTGTGTCGAATGCATCCACTAGCACATAAAGTGTAAATGGTTGCAAAAGAAATGGATTCACATATTTCCAATCTTCACCTCATGATCACCATGGTTGCAAATATCCATTGATCACCACTGATCACCATGGTTGCAAATATCACTTCACACCAACGTCTACTGCACAGTCTTAAGCATGAAAAGTTGCAACAATATAAAATACAATACAAAAATGGTAACATACCTAGTGTTGGCTTTCTGTGGTATCCCTGAGACCTCTGGGCACTCATCTATAAACATTCACATCCTGCTGTTCTGTATCATGTGTGCCACCATCTTGAACAGTATCACTTGATCCACTGTGACAAACCAGTGTCCAGCAACTCCGGTCACATGATTCATCCAGCCTATCAGTATTAGTATAACCTATTGGTGTACCCTGCTTGGTTGCAATAGGTGTCAGCAGAATGTGAAATGGAGATTAGTCCACCCAAATGTCCTTAACCAGACTGAATGAGTTTATTATACTAACAGCGATGTACACAGAGTTAAGAGCAGTGACATTAGTATACACAGTAGCAGTATGCACAGGGTTTACAGTGGTAACAGTTATGGCTATGGCATGTAATATCACAAGTCTCACTAGAGGGGCTAAGTTACAGTACTGTGGCACGATACACAGTGGCGCGATCAGGGTTTGTGGTTTGTGCAAAAACATAAGCCCGCCGGTAACATCCTTCCACCACTGTGTCACTACAGATAGAAGGAGACAGCACAGGAGCACTCTCCTCTACAACAATTGGTTCTAAGGCAGCTCTGTTTAAACTAGGAACTGCTGACTACTCATGGCCAGATCAACATCTCTCTCTGAGGATCTTTACGCTGGCTCCTGGTGCAGTCTCATTTCAGTGCTATCCAGAAAACCTGTTCCAGCATTTCTTCTCAGCATTCTTTTCAGTGCTATTCAGAAAATCTGTTCCAGAATTGCTTCATAGCATGTTTAATTGCAGTATGCCTCAATTGTGATTCCTGCACCCAGTTCTAATTCATTGCGGTCTGCCTTTGAACATTCGAAATTATGCTGAAGCCACAGGTAATCCTGCTAGACTGCATTTATTCTCAATATCTGTCTCCAGCATCAATCTTCTGCTGCCAGTAACCTGCAAGAGGAACAGCAATATTTAAACCACCCAGCTTCATTCACACTCCAGCCCATACAGCTAGCCCTAGAGTCCCCGACCCGAATCAACAAACCCCTAGTGCTGTGACACTACCATTGCATCAATATGTGTGTAGCCACCCCTCTCTCCATATACTGTATAGGCCATAAATGGTGCCCTTGTGGCTTCCACCATGCAACCATTCTCAACAGGCCTTGAGAACTCAGAACCTCATCCTCTTATGTCCTATGTCCCAAAAAAGTGTCCTCTACCATGCATACATGGGAAGTTTTTAAACACTCTGGTTCCCCCATGATGCCTCTATACCCAGCACTGATGCTTTCATGTGCCCACTAATGGTATGGATGCCAGCATGTAGTAATGTCACTTATGGTGACATGGCTGACCACTAATGCTGAGGCGAGTGCATTGCTCCCGCAATAGCCTCCAAATGATCACTGTCTACAGTCACCGGGAGACATGGGAATCAACAGAAAAGCTCTTCAGTGTTACAATTTCCAATAACTTTTTTTATTGATGCCTATAGCACATCCATATGGAACAGCAATTAGATACCATTTTGCTGTTTGTTATAAGTTTTGTTTGTTACACTGCTGTTTGTGTGACAAATTTTTTTCTGTTCCTTTAAAATTCATTAACTGGCATCATTCAATGGCATCTAAAGTTATGCTGGGTACACAATTACCAATTGGCCGCTTGATATGTCTGGTTTGACATCACAACTGTACGGGCATTTAATTTTGTCCGCCCAGTTGAAATGTCAGTGACGGCTGTCCGTGCAGCAAGTGTACGGGCATTTGGCGGGTTGCCAGATGCACCAATATATCTTTCAGTCATATATTGGCATCGGCTGGGCTACAGGAGTGACTTGATATGTCTATGAACGACTTAGAGCACAGATATATTGGTTTTACACATCTGCTGATGTACTTGCAATATATCGCTTTTCAATAGAACGAGTGCTATATGACCAAGTCTGTCAATTAGAAACTGACACTTGATGACAGTTTACGGTAAAGAATTGATCTGTCCAAGTCCTAACATTTATACTAGTATGTGCTCCCTGTGATTATCTAATCTACAATTAGCAGATATACAATGCTATCAGAGAGTGACAGAGATGTGCAAGATCAATGCTTTTAATAACTACATTACAATGATAATGAGTGACTTAATACAATACACTGAAATGCTGCAAAGTCACTTTGAATATACTAAGTCCTGAGAAGCTTAATGAAAAAGTAAAGTGACAGCATTTTCATTTACTGTTGTTATCACTGCATAAGACTGTGTTGTGCCAGTGCAGGCACTCAGAAGTGATTTATGTTCACTTTCATCATAGGCTCTGTTCCCTTTCATTACATGACAGTGGCAATTGGCTGACTGTCATTTTAACACCTTCTTTCTCACACCCCACCAACATCTATCTAGTTACTTACAGTACATGTTCACTTTTGTAGAACATTTGCACCAGTCAGCAGCCTGAGGGATACTAGAAAGTAAACTGATACAATGTCTCATTTACAAAATAACACATGCTTTTTCACTATACACAAGATATACAGCCTCACATTCTCCTTTTTTTTAAATTCTTTATTTAAAGAGCTCATAATTGTGGACAGGCTGAACAGATTGTAAGTTTGCTAGCAGGGCCTTCCTACCTATATATCTGTCTGTTATTACCCAGTTTTGTTTTATTAATGTTTCCAATTGTAAAGCACAACGGAATATGCTGCACTATAGAAGAAATTGTTAATAAATAAATGAAACATATAAATGTAGAAGGCACCAACAATGAGCTACATTTTCAAATAAATAGATACAATAGAAAACATGACATGTAAATGAAACAAAAATAGCATGGTGTATAAGAGGGTGGGTAGGCAAGGGGTATGATAGGGGTGTAATGGGGGAACAGGACTTCTTAAATAGATAGAACATCTTGAGGTTTTAGTGGGGCATAACCTGCTCCCTACCCCCTCCCCTCATTCAAAAGATTACCCCCACCCCATCTTATGTGGCATAGCCATGCCCCATCACCTTACTGTGGAGCGCAGCTGAGCGTGGGGCAAGAGGGAAAGATCATTGGTTTCCCATGGGGCAGCTGTTCTCTGCAGAGATTAGCATATTTGTGCTTCTCACACTTTTAATTTAGGCAAATGTGCCTTTCCCATGGCATTCTGTGGTGTGATTTTGGGAGTGATGTTGACAGTCATAGACCGCAACATCATTCCCAGGGGGCCTGAGCAGGAGGAGGTAATCCATTCTGCACATTTCCTCGATTATAGAACGGGGATGGAAACAGCACTAAAGCATGAGATGTGACTAGGTCGGGTAACGGACTCCTGGCTGCAGTCGCATCTCTTGCGTTAGTGTCAGGCAAGTGGTTAATAGTCTAATTTGAGCTTCAGTGCTTTGAAATTAATGTAAAAGAGAATAAACTTTAAGGTTGGGACAAATAGTCAAGCTTTATCCTAGAAGGGAGAAATTACAATATGGCACTGTCATGGCAAACGCTTTGCTCTCTAATTGAAACCATATGAAAAGTAGTACAAAATTGTAATGAGTCCTAAGCAGACTGAACAAAGAGTCTATGGATTGAGCAGAGGTTATGGTTGGGGTACCCCTTGTGAAAAGGTGTGGCCACTGGGCCATGTAGCAGCCTTGAGGGCTGGTAGCAGATGCAGACACTGGATAGTGTAGCAGCCTTGAGGGCTGAAAGTGGTTTACAGTCTTTAGTATAGCAGCCTTGAGGGCAGGTAGTAGATAGAGCCTCTGGGCTTTGCAGCAGTTGATGCTGTGGTGCGGCTAATGCTGCCGAGATAACACAAGTGACAGGACACTGGAGTGCTGCTAATGTCGTCGGGTTGACACTAACGGCTGATGTTACTGGAGTGCGACCTGTGCCGTCAGGATGACACAAGTGACAGGACACTGGAGTGCTGCTAATGTCGTTGGGTTGACACTAACGGCTGATGTTACTGGAGTGTGACCTGTGCCGTCAGGATGACACAAGCAGCAGGACGCTGGAGTGAGGTTAATATCACCGGGTTGACACTAGCAGTTGATGTCGCTGGAGTGCGACCTGTGCCGCCAAGATGACACAAGCGGCAGAACACTGGAGTGCAGCTAATGTCGCTGGGTTGACACTAGCGGTTGATGTTGCTGGAGTGCGACCTGTGCCGCCGAGATGACACAAGCAGCAGGACGCTGGAGTGCGGCTAATGTCACCAGGTTGACACGAGCAGTAGATGTTGCAGGAGTGTTACGTGTGTCACCAAGATGACACAAACGGCAGGACGCTGGAGTATAGCTAGTGCCGCTGAGATGACACAAGCAGCTGGATGCTGGAGACAGACAGGCTAAGGTACAGGACACTCGACTAACACGATGCAGAAACCGGAAACATGTGAAATGCTATCACAAATGCTAGAGCCTGGGCAATGCTGACAGAAAAAGTAGGAAACACCAATCCCACTCCAGCAGGGATGACGCACCGCCTATAGGGGAGAACTTCATGAGTAATCAGCGTGGCGTCTCTGTCTCCCAGCAACCAGCCTGAGAGAACCATCATCCAACGGAACGCGGCTGCGGCTTGTGACAAAAATAATACTTAAGTATTGTCTTTATAAAACCCTGGAGAAACTAATACAATTCTCTCTCCACAGAACTGTTAAGGTAATAAATTGAATTATGCCTCTTATGCTTGGTACACACCTGAATGTTTTATATCGAATGGTGCATCTGCGTGTGTGTTCCCCATGATATCTCTGTGAACAACATCACATACATATCTGATTGGCCCTGCAGCACAGTCGATGATAATATATCTAGCAGATATATGTAACCTTACTTTACTATTAAATTAGGGTATTCATATTATCTGTACGTCTGCTATGCTTTCAGGCTAATTCTATAGTGCCTCCACCCAAGCCTTGTATATACAATAGCTAGCTACCAGGGGCTGGCTTGCGAGAACACCTATTTGTGGAAGAGAGTGTTTGAGAAAGGTTAAACCCCATTTTAACTAACCCAGTCATAGACAAATTACTGATGATGTATCTCTGACACAAAAGAATACAGACTTTATTAAGCTGGAACATTTCAGGATGCAGATCCTATAAGAGAGGGTAATACTGAGGATGCACAATAATATAATGAATAAATCACACAAAAATGATGGTTACATTAGTTACACAATGTAACATTAAACCATGTTCCACACTGAGAAGTTGGTTAGCATAAAAATCACTGTGTGAGGAAAGTTGATGTGTATATATATGTATATACAGTCAGGTGCATAAATATTGGGACATTGACAGAATTTTCATATTTTGGCCTCTATTCACCACCACAATGGCTTTGAAATGAAACAAACAAGATGTGCTTTAACTGCAGACTTTCAGATTTAATTTGAGGGTAATTACACCCAAATCAGGTGAACGGTGTAGGAATTACAATGGTTTCTATATGTGCCTCCCACTTTTTAAGGGGCCAAAAGTAATGGGACTATCAACTCAAAAGCTATTTCATGGACAGGTGTGGGCTATTCCCTCATTATTTCATTATCAATTAAGCAGGTAAAAGGTCTGGAGTTGATTCTAGGTGTGACATTTGCATTTGGAATCAGTTGCTGTCGACTCTCAATATGAGATCCAAAAAGTTGTCACTATCAGTGAAGCAAGCCATCATTAGGCTGAAAAATCAAAACAAACCCATCAGAGAGATAGCAAAAACATTAGGTGTGGCCAAATCAACTGGAACATTCAAAAAAGAAAGAACGCACCAGAGAGCTCAGCAACACCAGAAGACCACGGAAAACAACTGTGGTGGATGACAGAAGAATTATTTCCCTGGTGAAGAAAAACCCCTTCACAACAGTTGGCCAAATCAAGAACACTCTCCAGGAGGTAGGTGTATGTGTGTCAAAGTCAACAATCAAGAGAAGACTCCACAAGAGTGAATATAGAGGGTTCACAACAAGATGTAAACCATTGGTGAGCCACAAAAACAGGAAGACCAGATTAGAGTTTGCCAAACAACATCTAAAAAATCCATTACAGTTCTGGAACAACATCCTATGGATAGATGAGACAAAGATCAACTTGTACCAGAGTGATGGGAAGAGATGAGTATGGAGAAGGAAAGGAACTGCTCATGATCCAAAACATACCACCTCATCAGTGAAGCATGGTGGTGGTGGTAGTATCATGGCGTGGGCATGTATGGCTGCCACTGGAACTGGTTTCCTTGTATTTATTGATGATGTGACTGCTGACAAAAGCAGCAGAATGAATTCTGAAGTGTTTCGGGCAATATTATATGCTCATATTCAGTCAAATGCTTCAGAAGTCATTGAACGGCGCTTCACAGTGCAGATGGACAATGACCCGAAGCATACTGCAAAAGCAATCAAAGAGTTTTTTAAGGCTAAAAAGTGTAATGTTATGCAATGGCCAAGTCAATCCCCTGACCTGAATCCGATTGAGCATGCATTTCACTTGATGAAGACAAAACTGAAGGGAAAATGCCCCAAGAACAAGCAGGAACTGAAGACATTTGCAGTAGAGGCCTGGCAGAGCATCACCAGGGATGAAACCCAGCGTCTGGTGATGTCTATGCATTCCAGATTTGCAACAAAGTATTAAAAAGTGAAAGTTAGATTTTATTGTTTAGTTTGTCTCATTACTTTTGGCCCCTTAAAAAGTGGGAGGCACATATAGAAACCGTTGTAATTCCTACACCGTTCACCTGATTTGGATGTAATTACCCTCAAATTAATTCTGAAAGTCTGCTGTTAAAGCACATCTTGTTTTATTTCAAAGCCATGAGAGAGAGAGAGAGAGAGAGAATAAATGTTGGTGCCCCCCCAAATTAAAATGTACCACCCCCCAGCACCTATGCCAGCCCCAGCTGCCGCCCCCCTATGCAGTTCCCCCAGTAGTGGTCCTCCTATGCAGTGCCCTCTGTAGAGGTCCCCCTATGCAGTGCAGCCTATGAAGTGCCCCCAGTAATGGTCCCCCCTATGCAGTACCTCCAGTAGTGATCCCCCTTTGCAGTGCCCCAGTAGTAAGGGACCCTGTAGTGCCCCCAGTAGTAAGCCCCTTGTAGTGCTCCCAGTAGTAAGCCCCCTGTAGTAAACTCCCTGTAGTGCCCCCAGTAGTAAGCCCCCAGTAATGCCCACTGTAGAAAGCCCCTGTAATGCCCCCTGTAGAAAGCCCCCAGTAATTCCCTCTGTAGAAAGCCCCCAGTAATGCCCCCTGTAGTAAGCCCCCATAATGCCCCCTGTAGTTCTTCCAGTAATGCCCCCTGTAGTAAGCCCCCTGTAATAAGCCCCTATAATGCCCCCTGTAGTGCTCCCAGTAATGCCCCCTGTAGTAAGCCCCCAGTAATGTCCCCTGTAGTGAGCCCCCAATAATGCCCCCTGCGAGCGCACACACATACAAAAAAACAAAAACTTACCTGAAACCCCGCTCCAGTGCTGTTGCCTTCTATCCCTGGCGCCCGCTCCTCGGAACTATGGGAGTGACGTCATGACGTCACTGCCATAGTGCATTGTGGGACCCGGAAGCGGAGCTCAGGAGTGAGCTCCATTCCGGGGGGAAAGAAGGAGCCAGGCACCTGCTGGTAACACACTCAGCAGGTGCCCGGCAAATAGGGGGTGCGACCACACACCTCCGTATTGACGCAGCTGGAGGTGGAGCACATATCAATGGTGCTCCATCTCCATAGGAGTGCCCGGAACAGCCCAGGGGACAATGGAACCAGGTGCCCCCTTAAGGGCTGGAGCCCGGCGGCAAATGACTCCGTTGTCTCCAGGAGTTCCGCCACTGTGTACATATCCTGAGTGAGGCCGGTGAACTCAAGTCACTTAATGTAAGGTGACAGGCTGTTTCTTAGGCTGTTGTACTTCGTGAATGCCTCAATGAGGTTATAGAAGACTTACACCTGTCCAACTCTGGCTGAAGCTGACTGACTTCCAGGTTGTCTGGCTGTGTTCTGTAACAGAGCTCCTGATATAATAGTAGTAAGTATTCTAGTATTAGATATACACAGATGCTGCAGACTAAGTTCAATAATCACTGAGGTAGGCTGCAGGGAAAGTATTTTGCCTTCACAGTTATGCCCATAGTATATGTTAGATGATCTTTTCTGTGTATAAGTTAGTGGGTATAGTAAGAAGAGAATATTTGGCTGTCACTGTGGAGACATTACAGACCTCTCCTGACGTTTTCCGGTCAGCACCAGTGGTTACTCACAGCTCTGGCTGCTCCCCTCAGACATTAGGTAAGCTCTTTCTCTGCTTAAAGGAGGTAGAAATCTGCTTTGATCCCCCTACTCAATGGCCGCCACTCATCACTTCTCCTCATCTACTGTCCACTTTAGAGAGCACGGGCTCCGTCTCTCTACATCAGGTACCTGACTCAGACTCCCTCCTCTTTCAGTCATCACCTCAGGCTAGCTCAGCTTTAACTCACCCCTCTCTCTAGCTGTCACTTCTCCTCAGTGTCAGTGTGCACATAGGGCCTGATTCAGATCTGAACGCTCTGACCAGAGCGCTCGCTCTGAATCAGGGCCCTCCTCCATGAAAATGGAGCGGCCTCCTGGCCGCTCGTATAGCTGTGGGTGACCACCCACAGCATATGCGAGCGGCCAAAAAGATGGTTACGATGGTCTTGACCATCGTGACCATCGGACTTGCGACGGAGACCCTGCGGTAGGGTCTCCCTGCCACAAGCCCTGGAGTGATTTTGGCTCTATCAGAGCCAAAATCACTCCCACTGACATCACTAGTGATGTCAGTGGGGCCGGCTTCAGATGGTAGGCGTTCCCATGGGAACGCCTCCACTTGGCAGGCACGCCCACCAAAGGGGGCGTGCTGTCAATCAACATCGACAGCACGCCCCCTTTGGTGCGAGACCCGGAGCGATGGAGAGCCCGTCGCTCCCCGGGTCTCACGCATGGAGCGTCGTCATGCGCATGCGCAGTGGGGAACATCGACCCGCTTGCGAGCGTACTGGTGCTCGCGAGCAGGTCTGAATGACCCCCATAGTCAGCAGTACTAGCTCTCACCGGTTTTAGGCATCCAGAACCTTCTGGATGATTCTGACCCACACCACCAATTATGTATAAGTACACATATTATTACATATTTGTGGTACAGTTATATTTATATTAACCATTAAACATAAATAATAGTTATATAATAATTAGGGATGTGCGCCGGACCATTTTTGCCGGATTTGGATTTGGTTCTAATTCATCGTCCAGCTTTGGATTTGGACTTGCCAAACTGCAGTGACTGGCTTTGGATTTGGATTTGGATTTTTTTACAAAAAATTACAAAAAAAAGCTAAAATCACATAAATTGGGCTTTTTTTTCTTCCTAGAGTTTCATTAACCTCAATAACCTTAATTTCCAGTCATTTACAGTCAATTTAGACCACCTCACAGTTTAAATTATAGTTTTCACCATTATTGGCCAAAGGTTGCAGTGAGCTGACTGGTTACTAAGCGACAGAGCAGCGGCACAGACACCACAGTTTAAAGCACATCTATGACACATTGCCACACAGCTGTGCCAGAAATTAAAAGTAGTGCACCCACCCAGTGGCGTACGGCCAGCAGAAACACAGTACTTGTTTACAAAGTGGGCTACGGCCCTAGGAGTCACAGTGCACAATCTTATTCACATTACACCACACAGTGTCCCTGATTCACATTACACCATAAAGTAGTGTCTCTTATTTATGTTACAACACACAGTAGTGCCCCTTTAACACAATGCCCACAGTAGTGACTGTCACAATCCTGGCTAGTTTTTACCTTTTGTGACTTACCTCTGCCAGCTGCTCCATGGATCTGTGTTTGTAATTCTCCTGGGACATCTGCTCTGGCTGAATCATGCTGGCTGTGACATCTCTGTGTGTGCGGACTGCTCTCCTAACCACACTGATTAATCACCTGGACCCTGCTCTATCCGTGAGCATTGCTAGTCTTAATTGGAATCACAGGTGTGGTCCTGATTCTCAAGGGCTGCAGAGATGATTACTCCCTCTGCATGTTGTGCCTTGCTCCACTCAGAATGCCACTGCCAGACCACCTGTCTGTATCCACCAATCGCTGCCAGACTCTAGGTATATAGATCCTCCTCTAATAGCACTCAGTGCTTGAATATCTCATTATGTCCCGTGGTGTACAACTTGTGCTATAGCTGTACCTCTGAGTACCAGTATGTCCCAGGCTCCTGCTGGTTCCTAGACCAGTGCTATCCGTAAGCCTGCTGCGTTCAGCTATCCACTCTACCAGCCTCTCACCTACGGCTCCCAGGCCGCTCCAAGTAGCTTCCACACTACCAGCTTCTCCACACGGCTCCCAGGCCACACCAAGTAGCTTCCACACTACCATCTCTCACCTACGGCTCCCAGGCCACTCCAAATAGCTTTCACGCTACCAGCTTCTCCACACGGCTCCCAGGCCACACCAAGTAGCTTCCACGCTGTCATCTCTCACCTACAGCTCCCAGGCCGCTCGAAGTAGCTTCCACGCTACCAGCTTCTCCACACAGCTCCCAGGCCGCACCAAGTAGCTTCCACGCTACCATTTTTCACCTACGGCTCCCAAGCCACTCCAAGTAGCTTTCACGCTACCAGCTTCTCCCACGGCTATCCAGCCACTCCACTTAGCCATCCAGCTGCCAGCGTCCACCCATGGCTATCCAGCTGCTCCACGTAGCCACCCAGCTACCAGCATCCACCCACAACTATCCAGCTGCTCCACGTAGCCACCCAGCTACCAGCATCTACCCACGGCTATCCAGCCGCTCCACGTAGCCACCCAGCTACCAGCATCTACCCACGGCTATCCAGCCACTCCACGTAGCCACCCAGCTACCAGCATCTCCCCACGGCTATCCAGCCGCTCCACGTAGCTACCCAGCTACCAGCGTCTACCCACGGCTATCCAGCCACTCCACGTAGTCACCCAGCTACCAACGTCTACCCATGGCTTCCCAAGCCACAACAAGTAGCTTCCATACTACCATCCATCTTCAAGCCCATCTACTAGTAACCCGACCAGCTCAGTCAGCCTTCCTGCCGGTCCCAGTCTGGTTCCTCCAAGTCCACTCACCTCACGGCTCATTCGCTGCACCAAGTAGCTTCCGTGCTACCATCCATCTGCAAGCTCATCTACTGGTACCCCAACCAGCTCAGTCAGCCTACCTGCCGGTCCCAGTCCGGTCCCTCCAAGTTCCTTCTGGTCTCAGTTCAATGTTTCAAGTTTCCAGTTCCAGTCACTCATCACCAAAGGCAGTTCTCACTGCTACCCACTTCTTATATTAAAAGAGCTATTCATGTTATCCATGGTTCCAGTCCAGCTGGCCTCCAGTGATTCCAGTTCATCACCTGAGACAGGTAACTCACTAGCACCAACTGTGACAGTAACCCTTTTACACAATGCCCACAGTAGTAGTGCCACTTATACAATGCCCCCAGCAGTGGTGTCCCTTACACAATGCCCCCAGTAGTGGTGCCCCCTATGCAGTCCCCTTAGTAGTAGGGTCCCCTATGCAGTGCCCCCAGTAGTAGTATGCCCCCCATTAGCATGCACCCCAGTAGTATGCCCCCAGTAGCAGGCCCCCAGTTGTAGTGCCCCCATTAGCATGCCCCCAGTAGTAGTATGTCCCCCAGTAGCAGTGCCCCCATTAGCATGCCCCCCCTAGTATGCCCCGCCTAGCAGGCACCAAGGTGTAGTGCCCCCCAGTAGTAGTGCCCCCAGTAGTAGTATGCCCCCCAGTAGTAGTATGCCCCCCAGTAGCAATGTCCCCAGTAGTAGTGCCCCCATTAACATGCCCCAAGTAGTATGCCCTCCAGTAGTATGCCCCCTAGTAGTTGTGCCCCCAGTAGTAGTGCCCCCATTAGCAGGCCCCCAGTAGTAGTATGCCCCCCAGTAGCAGTGCCCCCATTAGCATGCCCCCAGTAGCGTCCCCTTACAAACACATACATAAAAAAAATAAACTTATCTGAATCCCCGCTCCTGCCGCCGTCTGCTCTGCTCTATTACGCGCGGATGAAGCCAGAAGACAGAGCTCATGAGTGAGCTCCAACCAGCTCCCTTCGTGCAGCAGCCAATGAGAGTCTGCCTGACTCTCATTGGCTGCTATTACAAACACACAGCTGCCGCTGGCGACTGTGTGTTTGTGTCTGTGTAGGGCAGACCGCTATCACAGCGGTCTGCCCTACACTAGAGGAGCCCTGACGTTGGATTCTCTCACAAGAACCCGACATCAGGAGGCCGCCATTCTTCCCTGAACGGGGATCTGAGCCAGGCGTGGAACACCCGAACAATGTTCGGATACACTCGGATCCCCTATGTTCAGAGCGGTTCAGATTCCACAGAAGCCAAACCGCTCATCTCTAATAATACTTATAATTCAATTCTTAACACAGTTCATATAGTCATATCATCTGTTTGCTGGATTAACACTAAATAGAGGTTACATATATATCATTTAATTTGGTTGTCTGTGCTGCAGACCTGCCGACCGCCTGATATGTTGCCCGCAGAATCCATTAAATATGACGTTACAAGTGGGATGGCATATTCAAATGTCTTTGCTGGTAGACATATCAAGCGGATGATTGGTAAGTGTATATGCACTTACCAATCGTAAGGTAGATTGGCGGGTTGGACCCATCGGCCAGGAGTGTACCCAGTTTACGGGATAAATTCAATTATTTCCTGCATAATTTATCCAATTCCATCAATTTAACTGCTAAAGTTTAAGGACTTGGAGTTAGCATTTATCATTGTTTCCATGACTATAGACAAGATGTCTGTGGTTAGTAAGCTATCCAATAGAGTCCCTGGTCTGGATGTATTTACAGTCTTATGTTAAAAAAGCTTTACCTTGGTTCTTGTCTCCAGATTGACCAATGTACTGTATTTTTTAATGTCATTATAGGAGAAGAGTTTCTTCAGTACATGTTTAGAGCCTATGTTGTTGTTGTTGTTGTTGTTGTTGTTGTGTTCCTAAATTCAGAGAATAACAACCAAGAATTTAAGGATTTTGCATCTCTGGAAATTATGTTTCTGCTCACAAACACCCATGTATTGCTAACCAATTAATGTAATTTTTGTGAGCACTCAGGATTAAAAACTAATTGTTCAAACTCTTTGGCTCTCCTACAACTGAGTTGTGACCTATATAATCTGTATAACCTTAATTACAAACCATTGTTATGGGTTTATAAATCACAACTCTCTGCATGGTCCAAATGAAGACATGAAGATCATTGTTAGGAAGATGTCAATTAGAATTTTGCAGTACTACTATGCTCAGACCTTAAGTTTGCACAGTATTTGAGGCAGCATACTGGCAGTATACTGGCTCAGGTATACTTCTAAGGATATATTAGAAAAATTGTCCACATGCAAGAATATCATTCCAACTATGTTTATACACTTCCATGAAACTTTTGAATTCATTTAAAGAGTCCATGCAAATAAATTTCAACATGTTACTATCTGCTACCTCCTTAAGATCACCATTACTCAAGAATTCTGAATTTTCAATTGGGATGAACAGCATAATCACAGTATCCATCAGGACTATCATTTCTTGAGGAACTTGCAGATTCTATTCTAATCCAATTTTTGTTCAAAATATAAACTTTCAGGATATCCTCTCAGATATCCTGAAATATGATCAACATTCTTCATCTTACTTTATTAAGAATATTCAAAAGCTACAGGGGAAAGAAGGTTTTGCAAAATTTTGACTTTAGAGCCAAAGAAACTCTAAAATCAGTTATAATCTTTGTACTTTATTAATTTCCCACTCACCTTCAGTACATATATATTTGAAGCATACAGGACTTGACCACAGTCTATTTAAATGTAATCTTCACAATATGGTGGCTGTTCCCCTGTAGGTAAGTACATTTCAGAATTATGTTTCAATCTGATTCAAGACATCTTAAATGTTTATTTAACTCCTAGTATACATAAAAGAAAAACTTCATAGATCAAGTGATGTTGATATGCATTAGTATAGATATAGAATTAGTATAGATACACAATGTAGAGTGATAGGCATTTATGGGGGGTGCCCGCTACTGGGGGCTCTGTATAGGGGTGGCCACTACTGGGGGCACTGAAATAGGGGGTGGCCGCTACTGGGGGCACTTTATGGGGGGTGGATGCTACTGGGGGCTCTGTATAGAGGTGGCCACTACAGGGGACAATTTAGGGGGGTGGCCACTACTGGCGGCACTGTATAGGGGTGGCCACTATTGGGGGTAATTTAGGGGGGTGGCCACTACTGGGGGCAATTTAGGGGGGTTGCCACTACTGGTTTACTGCATAGGGGGGACTACTACTGGGGGCACTGTATAGGGGAGACTACAACTGGGGTCAATGCAGCATAGGGGGATTGCTACTGGAGGGTTACTACTGGGGGCACTGCATGGAGGGGGCGCCAGTCCATTACATTGCCAGGGGCACTTGGATCCCTAGATACACCCCTGATATATATATATATATATATATATATATGTGTGTGTGTGACTTATTACTGGATTTATGGACACCCAAAACGGATCATATGGGTAAAAAAAAAAAAATTAAAACCCTACAGTTCCATAATACAAGTATGTCACATATCTCACCATGGGGACATGTATCAAAGCTTTCAGAGAAATAAACTGAAATAAATAAATACCAACCAATCAGCTCCTAACTGTCATTTTTCAAAATATAGCCTGGAAATTGACAGTTGGAGGCTGATTGATTGGTACTTTGGGATCTATTCACTAATACTGCGTATGCACTACACGATATAATGACAGATTGAACGATATCGTTATTGTTCAATCGTTCATTATATTGTGCAGTGGACAATGAGCCCACACTGAACGACATATTGTTCAGTTCCGGCACCCTCCCTCATCCCCGAACTTGCAAAACCTGACGATATCATCAGGTTGGACAACAGGTTTGGGCGATGAGCGACGGCATCAACGACCAGTGAGAGTGTGCATTGCTGGTAATTGACGGCATATCCACTGCACGATATTGCGGATGATTGATCGATAACGATGTCTTAATCATTCATTATATTGTGTAGTGGATATGCAGCTTAAGCCTTGGAGAGGGATACAATGGAGAAAGACAAGCCCCAGCCAATCAGCTCCTAACTGTGAGTTTACAGGCTGTGTTTGAAAAATGACAGTTAGGAGCTGATTGGCTGGGACTTGTCTTTCTCCATTGTATCTCTCTCCAAGACATAGTGAATAGACCCCTTGATCTTTCTCCACTTTATTTTCTTTCCAAGCTTTGATAAATTTCCCCCCATATTTGGTAATTCAGTACACAGAAGCATTAGCTGATTAAGTTTTGGTGTAACTTTATGGACTTTAATTAACTGATTACACTAAATGCACCTATTTTATCCTATGTAAGGCACTTTCAAATAAAATAATATTTATTTTTCAATGGTGCCAAAGAATAGTCCTATGTATCCTCCAAAAGAACTGTGAAATTTAGAAAGATACACAGGGCAGTTAAAAATTAAAAAAAATTAAGTTAGAAAAGGGTTAAAAAAATGACTGAAGTACAAATTTGTAAGCTGCATACATCATACCTAAACAAATAAAACATTTGGGGCGGGATGCAGGACGCATCCCGCCACACTTTGTATGCATGCCGCAAAGGACCACTCTCTCGGTAAGTGGCCCTTTGCAGTGGAGGGATTTCTGGGTCTATGACCCAGAAGCCCTTCTGCCGTCCTTCTGCGCATGCACAGAAGGATGCACGTACTGCAGGGGTTGCTCGGAGGGATCCGATTGGATCCCTTTCACAGCACTCTCCCGATTGAAGCCATAGACTTCTATAAGGTAATACTATCAAGTAGATGGTTTACCCACCACAACCAAGCCCCGGAGTGCATCGCATTCCGGGGCTTGGTGCATATGAGAAATGCAGTCAAACCCGCATTTTCTGTGTTTGACCGCATTTCTCGCTTTGCTACAACCCACATGTGGTCTGGTTTGACATGTGTGCTATGGCAATATGGCTATTTCCAAGATCAGACCCTTTCTCACCCAGGATGCCACTGAAACCCTCATACATTCACTGGTCATTTCCAGATTGGACTACTGTAACCTCCTCCTATCTGGCCTCCCCAAATCCCATCTCTCTCCTCTCCAGTCTGTGCTCAATGCTGCTGCTCGGCTCATCTTTCTCTCCAAACGCTCTATATCTGCCTTCTCTCTCTTACAAGCCCTCCACTGGCTCCCCTTCAGAATCTAATTCAAGGTTCTCGCACTCACTTACAAAGCCCTCACCCATTCCTCTCCCATTTACATCTCTGATCTCATCTGCCTTCACTCTTCTGTCCGCCCTCTTCGTTCACATAATACACGCCGCCGTTCATGCCAATTGATTACTTCCTAACACTCCCACCTCCAAGATTTTGCCCATGCTACCCCCACCTTTGGAACTCCCTCCCTCTCTGCATCAGACTCTGCACCTCTCTACAATCATTCAAAGGAGCTCTTAAAACCCACTACTTCATTAAAGCCTTCCAGCTCTCATCCTAACTTACTGCTACAACTTCCATCCTCCCCGCCTACCCCATCTGTGTCACTCCTGCTTGTCTGCCCCTCCCTTAAAGAATGTTTATTATACATGTCCGTGTCCTGCTTTGTATTGTATTGTAAGTCACTGGTTACTTTTTTGTTTATGTACTTTGTAAGGCGCTGGAGAACACTTGTGGCACCATATAAATAAATAAATTATTATTATTAATAATAATAATAATAATAATAATAATAACATTATGGCAAAGTGCATATTGTTCTCAAAATTAAACCAATAATATCTAGTAATATATATTTAGTCTATAAAGTGTGGTAGATTATTTTAGTTCACTGCAACATAACCATGCACAATTAACCACTTATTTATAAGGCGACACATTGGTTCCTTATAGAGAGGTGTGGTTTGGATTTACCAAAACCTGAACTCATCCGAACTTTGGGGTCAAATTGAGTCCTGGCTCCAATCAATTTTGGGGTTCTCAGTAGAACCGATTCTCTGCTCGGGCCTGCTGTAAATTCATAACTGGGATTTAAAAACAGAATCTCGGGTTTTGGACTGCATGTAGACAGGCCCTAATGGCATGACTTTAGCTGTTTTTACAATTTTAAAGAAATCCAAAACCAAAACAGAAAAGAACCAAAACAGTTCAGGGTAGTTTTGCCAAAACCAAAACATGGTAGTCTACGCACACCTCTATTTCTTTAGCACCATGCCAGGGGATAAAACTGACAATGGGATACATAAGTGCAGACATACAGACAGTATTTAGAGTAGATAGATACATATTTGCAGTTAGCATGTATGTAGACAACATGCCATTTAACAGCTACTCTCTGGTATATGAAACTCAAAATACTACCAGGCATGATTCAGTAAGTCAGAAATGTATTTTTAGCTAAAGTATATTGCTTACTTTTGAAGCTTTTATTCCCAGTGAAAGGCACAAATATTTTGTTACACAGGGCCAGGCAAACTTTCTTATCATTGTTCTCAAGGTCTAACTCATACATTGTCTTTCTACTTGCTACAATGCAAATACTGCCCTTTCTGGCACAGGTTCCCCCAATTGAACAGTCAGTACCACTTCTTCAAAATAAATAGTTAATTGAAGTCTCATAGTATGGCATTTATGCAAACATGTCTTGACCGGCTGGTACATCATGTGATAAACTGCATAAACTTAACACAGAGTTAATGCAGTTTATCACATGAGGCAGCATTGCTAGTTATTGGGGCACATTTGCACAAATATCAATACAGTATAAGAACAAAACAGTGTGCATAAAGCAACCTAAATAGCCTGTTTGTAAATAAGACATTAGAAAACTAAACAATGTGAAAAGAAATTCCAAACAGACGCATAGGCGCTAACCATACACAAGAAACTTTCCTTATATTTGCAACATTCTTCTGTGAGATGGTTGATGATGTCACAGTAGTTTAGAAAAACATCTCCCATTTGTTCATGTGGAGAGAAAAACATTCACAGGTATAATGCGATACCAGTTTCTCATAAATGGGTTGGATATGGGAACCCAGCAGTTGAGATGCCGGCGGTCAGAATACAGACAGCAGCATCCCGACAGTCAGCTTCCCGACAGCATTAGGTAAGTATCCTAACTCTAATCCTTTACCCTCCCCCTAACCCACCTTACCTGCAGCCTAACCCTCCCCTCCCGCAGCCTAACCCTAACCCTCCCCACACCAGGTAACGCATGCACCATAGGGGTTTTTTGAAGCATGCACAGTTGCAAATTATTGCTTAACTACCTGAACATCAGCATTGCATATATGACTCTGAATCAAGGCCCTCATTCAGAGCCGCTCGTCAGCGGCCGTATGCTCGTAGTGAACCGGTGTTGTACAACCACGCATGCAGCAGTATAACAATGCGCATGTGCGTACGGCTGATTGCGATCTTTTTTTCCGTCGTTCGTCGAATAGCGAACAGGAAGTGATATGTCAAATGTGATTGACAGAACAGCCCGTTTTGGGGCGTTGACGGGGGTGGAGATGGGAAAACGCAGGCATGTCGAGGCGTTTTTTAGGCGTACATAAATTATCTCATGCAAACGGCCAATGTGAACGGAAAAAGTGATACGTCACTGTCTGATCCACTTTCCATTCAAACTGCTCGTTCAGCTTGTGGTCTGGTATTCTCTACCGCAATGATGATGGTCTCTTCCTCCTTCCTGTGCCTCTTCGATGTTTATCCGATTTATCAATTGTTGCCAGAAAAACAATCAACTTAGAATTGAAAACAAGCTTGTAATGTGTTTATCAAATAGTATTTTTTTAGTAGCACAAAACCGTACGCAGGTGAACTACTCAGCTGCTAATTTCTGGATTAGACAATCAATTAGCGTACCAATTTTTGTGAAAAATATGTGTTTTTACATTTTGTATTTGGGGTTATTTTATTGCAACAATATTGTCATCATGTTTGTGTTTTTTCTTCATTTTTAAGGGGCCAAGAAAAAACTCGTCCTTTTTTTTTGGCAAAGTGTTCATTAAAACTCCTAAATGGTTTTTAACCCTTTGGTTTCGGAATCCAAAATAATGTGTAGATTTCCGTTCATTTTTTTTGTTTGTTTTTTGCGGGATTACCTATGAACCAGTTTTTGAATAATTTCACAATACAATTGAGCAGATTTTCCAGATGTTTTATTTTTTAAACACATTTTTTTTTTTTATGTGTAATTGTCATAAATCAAATCTGGATAACGTAAATAACTTTAAAAAAAAAAAATAACAAAACACACAAACACAAATATTGGCAGTTGCCCAACACAAAATAACACAATTTAAAAACAATTCACAAGAAAGGAGAGGGAAGTTTTGGCCCTTAAGGAATATGGGGCAAGCACAGAAGGAATGTGGGAAAATTAGCCAGTGATGTCATCGCCTTTTGGCCCGTTTGGCCGGGGTAGGGTGGGAGCCTGACCGGGTCCGGGAGGTCCTTCGGCTGGCCTGTCCAGAGGCAGATGTTGGGGCCTCTGGACTAGGCATAGGGCTAGGCACATTTGGAGGGATGGCTGTTGTTGTGCCAGTGGTGGAGGGTCCTGATGTTCCGGCAGGAAGGGAGGCCGGCTCCACCATGTGCTGGCGAATGAGCTGCTCCAGGGCATTTGCAATCCTGATGTTGGCCCCAGTATTTGCGGCCAGGGCCTGAGCAATGGTCACGTTGGCCGCAGCATTTTGCTCCATGGCCTCCGCCACCCATAGCAGACTGGCGTCCATCCTCAGCAGAATCTCCGTGTGGTGATCCGATTTAAAATTGAGATCCGTGAGGAGGGCCACTGCCTGCGAGGGGGATTGCCCTGGACTGGCTTCTGCAGGGTCCCCAGCCGGATCTACTGCTTCCTCCCCTGCAGAGCCAGCAGAAATTCTGCGGCCAAGGCTCCCCTCTGGAGCAGACTCATCCGCCTGTGTCTCTGTGAGAAAAATGAGAAAAGAGTAACATTAGAATCTACATATTGTCACAAACACATTTCAGAGTTGGTAACATAACAACATTTACCTGGGACAACATGAGGAGCCGCAAAGTCTGGCATGTCCGTATCCATGTTGGACACACCAAACACCTCCTCATCCTGTACACACCCCTGGGCCAGCTCTTCTAAATCCGTCAACTCCAATGACACAGGGGTGGGACCCCCACCTGTCCCCCTTGCATGCCTAGCCCTCTCTGCCAGTTTTTGCTTCAGCCGATATATGAAATTGCTCCATCTGTGGATGAAAAAGTTTGCATTATTCCTGCAGTATTTGGCCCTGTAACCACTTTTTATTAAAATGTAGTTTTTACGTACCGGCGTTTGACATCCCGGGTTGCACGGTCAAACTCACCCACCCTATTGACAGCACTGGCTATGTCATCCCACATTTTCCACTTCTGGCTTGCACCCATATTCCTTTCTGCCTGTGGCAGGTTGTCATGGCACATTTGGACCAAAACCTCCATCTCCTTTCTTGTGAATTGTGGCTGCCATTTTTTTTTTGTTTGTTTCTTAGGCCGACTAGGCCTAGCAGCCTCTGACATGGCATCCTCCACTCCTTTTGTAAAAAACATTTTTCAAATTTTTATGTCAAACGTTCCCAAAATTATTGGCATAAATAATCCTTTAATACAAAAGAGACAAATACTTACCGGGCGCCTCTTAGCCAGTGTTTTGCTGCTCTGAAGCCATTTTAGAGAGTAAAGTTTCACTACAGCAGACCGTTTGTGAATTTCAGTGACGTATTTATACATGCGTCAGCATTATTCGTCCGCATCATTGATTGTGCGATCCTATTATCCGTCCTTAATTTGAGCCGAAAAATAAAGACTATTTATGGCTTGGTGCGACTCAAGTCGAGGTGGCGGGTGATGAATGTTGGAGGTTTATCTTGGAGGAGTGGATTGTTGGCGTGGTTTGTGGTTTGAGGCGGTTTTTTGGAGTTTGTTATTGGTTTTGGTTTTCTGACTTTTTAAATTTCCGTTCGCTTTTTTTTAATTGGTTATTTTCTTTTTTGGTTCTTTTTTGAGTAAGTCTTTTTAAAAATCTCCTTAAAAAAATAATGGATCTAATAACCAAATGTTAGTACTTATTTTTTTTTTTAGTTATTTAGGCATTGTTCCATTGACGTTTTTGGACTGTGACTTATTTGTCGGTTTTTGGTAAGTTTTTTTTGGTTCATGAAGTTACAATTTCGATGTGTTGGTCTTCGCATATGTTTTGCATAGTAATTTTTTATTTTGAATTTAACCAATCATGTCTTAACAAGAAATATAACGTACTCTTTAGCAAAATATAGTTAGAGTTGTATTTAATTTAAAATGCAAACTATTTAGCGCACTGATGTTTCCTTATTAACCAGTAAAAAATGCGAACTATTTAGCGCACTAATGTTTCCTTATTAACCAGTAAAAAATGCGAACTATTTAGCGCACTAATGTTTCCTTATTAACCAGTAAAAAATGCAAACTATTTAGCGCACTAATGTTTCCTTATTAACCAGTAAAAAATGCAAACTATTTAGCGCACTAATGTTTCCTTATTAACCAGTAAAAAATGCGAACTATTTAGCACAATAATGTTTTTTTGGTGTAAAAAATGTAAAGTCATGTTTTACCTCTAAATGTAGCGTGCATTTCCTAACTAATGTGTGCTCCCTTCTATATTTTTTGGGAAAAAAAATGTGTTTAGAATCCAAGTTTTTTAAAAAAAAAAAAACTAAATATATTTTTAAATTTTGAAATGTAGGTTTTTCTACTCATGAAAATACCTCGGCCTGTAAGCATCTTTGGATTTATTGAAAAAGATAAGTAGTTTTTTTGGTTCACATTTGTCTCAAACAATAACTACCAGGCTTACCATTTCAGGTTGATGTTGGTCGTCCCAGGCATAGGACTCGTAGGCGTGCAAGGCCCCAGATATATAGAACACATGTCACCCTTTTTGGAATGCCAGATGATGAGGTCTTAAGACGATACCATCTTCCTCCACAAATCATCCTAGACACTCTCTCATTAATAGAGAGTGATCTTGAACGGCAAATTGTCAGTCCTACAGCAATACCACCACTTACGCAATTAATGTCGGTGTTACATTTCTGTGCCTCAGGATCCTTTCAAACCATGGTGGGAATAGTTGCCGGAATCTCCCAATCCTCCTTTCCAAGGATCCTGAGGGCAGTGATGGAGGCCATTTTTAAACACCTCCATCATTTTATTCAAATGCCAGTGGATATGGGTTCCCTTAGTGTGGTGAAGGCCAATTTTTACCAAATAGCTGGCTTTCACACATCATAGGGGTTGTGGATGGCACTCACATACCACTTCAGCCTACAGCAAGGCTGGAGGCTATTTTTAGGAACCGCAAACACTTTCATTCACTGAATGTAATGGTGGTATGTGATGCCTCCCTCCAGATCCTGTCCCTGAATGCCAAATTCCCCGGGAGTGCACATGATTCCTTCGTCATCCGGCAATCAGGGATTTGGCACAAATTAGACAACCTACAAGCTGGTGATGCATGGCTTCTGGGTAAGTTGACACCTTCCATGGCAACCAATGCAAAGCTTGTTACACAATGGTCCTGATGTTTGTTTTTGTTTTTTCACAGGAGACAGTGGTTACCCTTGCACGCCCTGGCTGCTCACTCCTTATTTGGCTCCCACACCAGGGCCACAAAGTGAGTATAATTCCACACTTACAGCCACCAGGCAGGTGGTGGAGCGCTGTATCGGCCTTTTAAAAGGCCGATTCAGATGCCTCCATCGCTCTGGTGGCGAGCTCATGTATTTGCCGGATATGGTTTCGAAAATTGTGGTCCTGTGTGGGATATTTAACAACATCGCCATAAGGAGTGGTGTCCCAATGCAGCCAGAGGATGCCTTGCCTGAGGATGGCTCCCCTGAGGTTGGTTGGAGGTCAGTATGTGGGGGGGCCATACGCGATGATGTGGTGGCCAGATATTTTAGGTGATTATTGTAAAACATTTAGTTAATTGACACGATGTAGACATGTAAGATTTTAATGGCCAATTTTAATATTTCTTTTTTTTTTTTGTCTTTTATTCCCTAAAATTACCCAAAAAAACAATGCCTACTACCTGATCCCCAAAATTGTCTTCATGTGGCCACATTGGATATAACTTTAGGGAACAATTATTTCTTCGCCTCATATGTGGATTCTTGTTGGCCTGCTCCTTCTTCCAACAGTTCTTGAGTGTTGTTTGTAATTTTTTATTTTGGGTGTTGTTTGTTTTTTGGCGTGTGTTTTCACTGTGTGAATTGTTTTGTCACAATTCACTTTCTGTTTATTATTTGTGTGTATTAAATTTTTGCTTGACGTTAAAAAGACTTTTCCTTGGTAAATTAAAAGCACGTGTAACCTGGGCCAAAAGATGCAAACTTTCATAATGGCTAATCCTGTAATGTGTTAAATTGTTAAGTAGTTTAACATGCTTTGTGGCAAAAAACAAACAACAAAGGTATTATGGTGAAACAGTATGTTTTATAAACTAGGCCTAAGCAGGTTTGAATTAATATTTACATTACCCACCAAAAAATTATAAAAAAAATGCTGGTAATTCTACAAACCTATTGGTATTGTTAGGTGTTTAATGTGCCAGCTTACATACTTACTTGCGCTTTCTACAATCTAATTTACCGTACTTTAAAAAACATGCTCCAATAGTCGACTTATGGAAGGTTAAACAATCTAATATTTACAGACAAGGAATGAGACTTGTTAAAATACAACGCAATTTTATTTGAAACAACATTATTTGGGGGGGACAAATAAACAAAAAAATAATTATGAAGGACCGCCGACATGTGGTCAAGGACCACAAACATGGCGATGAGATGGGCCCGCAAGCTTTGCAATCCTGCCTGCATTGATTGCAGCTGCCTCTGGTCCTCTGTGGGCAAAAAAATGTGTGGATTAATAAACTGACACCTTACATTAGATGTTTGCCAACAAATTAAAAATCAGACTATAGTTTAAACAAATAAACACTTTTTTTGAAAAAAACAAAGTAATGGCAAATGCAAAGATGGTATAAATACAAACTAGAAAAATTACACACAAAAGCCAACCAAAAAAAGGGCGAAGTAAACTAGAAATACACAAGTATGAGTGTTTGGACATGTGTGATATGTGTCAGTGGTAAACATCCAAGACATTGTCTTGCAAAAATATATATCCCAACCATTAAAAAAACTTAAAAATTTGGAAATGCACAGGCAAAAAGACAACATCATCCAAAAACCAAAAAATTACAAAGCAACCATACAGTAGTTTAAAAGGGAAACATACCAGTCATCTGTATGCCGGCTCTTGGAGCCCCTACATCCTCCTCCTCTGAGGTGGGCCAGTGCTGGTCTAAAGAAGGAGGGGAGATCTGGCTCAGCGAGGAGGGTGATGAAAAGAGAGGGATGGGGGGAGGTGAGGATGATGAAAAGAGAGGGGGGGAGGGCAGGTAGAATTTGGCGGGATGGGAAAATTGGGTGAGGGAGGGGTCTCAGGTACTGGGCGGTCTAGGGTGGAGGGGGAATTTGGGGAAGGTTGTGGAGAGGAGTTTTGGCTGGGAGTGGGGGATAGGGGACGAGCCCAGCGTCTCCTTCGTCCGCGATGCAGGAGTCTGCGCTCAGCCCCTAAATGATTGATGAAAAAAGTTTAGGCTGATTTTTTGGGGGGGGTTTGTGAACAAATGTACAACACCAAAAATGTTTAAACAGTAAAACAACTGGAAACATGCACACGCAGGCATGTCATAAAACAACAAACAGGGCTAGACTGGAAACATGCACATGCAGGCATGTCATAAAACAACAAACAGGGCTATACCGGAAACATGCACACGCAGGTTGGGCAACCAAAAAAAATAAATAAAAATACACTTACTGCGGCAGCGCAGATCCGACCACCTGCGCTCCAATTGGCCGATATTTCAGCGATAGCCAAAGGAGCGCAGGCGGCGGCACACCTTCCGCGTACGCCATACATTTGCGGAGGTTGGTGATGGGGGGAGACTGGCTCGTGATCCTCTGATCCATAACCTCGGTGAGGACCAGGAGCTCCCGCCTACTAAACGCGGAGGCTCTCATGATGGCAATGTTTTTTTTTACACAAAACAGTTTTAATAAAGGGCCTAAAAAAAATTTGATTGGCTAATGTACTTTGCAAATTAACAGAACGCATTGTATTTGTTATTGTATAAGTCATGTGACCTACAGCCTCACAAATATAATGTGAGTTATGATAGGCTTGATGCAGTGACATGCGTAAGCTAATTTAAATAAACAAATTAAAGTACTAAAATATGCCTATAAAAAACAACGGAAAACAATAGTATCAATCCTAAAAACATGTAATTTGTAAAAAAAAAAACATTGGTGAAACCGTACGTATTCTGCGGTAAAAATGACACACTCTGACAAGAATAAAGTTTATTGACAATGAAAAAAAAAAAGGATTGAAAACATGCGAATAGCAATTAAGGTAATTAATATATTGATTGCCATGAAACGATTAAAGTATGTTTGCAGAATGAAAGAGCAGGTAATCGAAATCTGACAGGCCCACTTCCGGAATTGACTTGTGCGAGCGACCAAAGCAACCAAAGAGGAGACGAACGGTCGCTATTTTGAATGGTCACAAGCTAGAGGAGGGGTTGGGAGACTATAGGGCTGAAAATTAGCTACAAGCGAACATACGGACGAACGCTTTAATTTAAATATTTCCGCTCGTACGGCGGACGAGCGTACGCCCACTTGCGTCCGGGTCTGAATCAGGCCCCAAGTTCCTTATGTCTATTTTTTAACTCATATATGACCGCAAAAAACTCCTGCATTGTTTTACCTTGTATGTGCTTAGAATGCTTTTAAGAAATTCTCCACCTAAAACACATAAAAAACCACCAGCTGAAGTATGCACCTTCTTCATTTAATAAAAGGAGTTGTGTCAATGTGACAAGAGGTTATACTTTGCTTTTTCATTCATGCCAAATTACACAACCTGGGCAGTGATGACTGGAATTGTGTCACCACTCCCGACACACTATGCCTCCTGGACAGCCAAAAAGTATTTGATTTAAGTAACTCTTATGGCCTTATTAAGAGTTAGAAGCAAATGTAGCAAAGGTTGCAATCCGGCATTCAGACAAATCATGTTGCAGTGTAGGATTGCAAATGCAAATTTATTTTTTGCATCCAGAGAAAATACTGCCTGTTTTTGCATGGGGCACACTAATACTGGGCTGCTTTATTATTACATTATGATTACACTAGGCGACAGCCCCTTTCAACTCTCTGCACATTTTACATTTGGCCTAGCTGCAGTATAGTAAGGTTTTGCCAAGATGCAAAATTGCACCTTCTAGCTGGATCTACACCTAACTCAAAATGGGTTGGGTATGGGAAGTCGGCTCTCGGGATCCTGGTGGTCAGAATCCCAACGCCAGCATCCAGACAGGGTTAGGGTACCCTAAACCAGGGGTCAAGTGCTGCAGCAGGTGCGTAACTAGGTATTTAAAGGCCCAATAACAAAAGTTTGTAAGGGCCCCTATTTACCACCGAATGGTGAAATATATATTTATATATATATATATATATATATATATATATATGCAATAAACAGCGGCACTCACAGGACTTGCAAAGAAGACTCCAGACTCCCAAGGTCAAGTTCAACGTTTCAGTCAAACGTCTTTTATCAAGAACCATAGAACAATGAAAAGGTACATACCTATATACCAGCATACATCCCATAGTGACAAAACGTGTAGCCTGCCCAGCGACTCCCGCCGGATGAAGTGACGTCATCAAAGCGGGACCCGCCTCCTCTTGATGATGCGGCCATCAGACGCATTGTTGCCATAGTGATGCTCCACAACAACGGAGCTCACTACGTTCAGGCGTCAGGCCGATCATGTGACCAGCCCCTCAGCTGACCAGTAAGGTCCGTTTACTGTGTGTCAGACGGGGGTGGTAACAGAGAATATAGCGCATGCAGTGAACGGTAACTAAGGAAACCATTGTAATCAGCGCTGCGAACAAAAACAGCACAATTAGATGCAATGAAATAAACAAACTGCATGCTCCCCTATGTGTTGAAGCGGGTACCTGGGCAGGCTATAATCATGTGTGAAAAACGAAGTGGTGTTACCATGACAATAGGTGCTCATGAACAATAGTGGTGACAATAAAAATATATGAAATAGTGAACATAGTACTCACAATAAAGCGGCAATGAACCTGTGCACACATTTTTACATATACATAAACTGAAAAAACTATAAACTCTGGAAACACCGGGTAAGGATGACAAAGAGATCTGAAATCCATGTACTGTGGAAAGTAATCTACTGACTAAGTAAATCTAAGTAGGCTATGCATATGCAAAACATATGGCTCAATAAGTCTAGATGCAAAAAACAAAGAGAAGTTAGAAGTGACCGCTGAAACCATGAGTTCATCAAATGAACACCATGTTAAAAATGCTTACAATATACATTGTGGATCTCCCAATGTCGAGGTTTTACTACTATGCCCCATATGAGATGTCAAAGAGCAATAGTGAGTCAAAATCCATCAGGTCTTACGAAAAGAATGAATGTCCATACCACACCAGTGGTAGCTATTCAACCTGTGAAGAGAATATATAATTAATCCCTCCAACAAAAATAATAATAAGGTAAAGAAATCTGTATTCAATATGGATAAAGAGAAGAAGACAGAAAAAAGAACAACCTAAGTAAAGAGACAGAAAATATTCGATGGATGGAACAGATGTGAGACGACTAAGGATCTCAGTATGTTACAGCACCAGGTATTCCATGGAGGTCTCCCATCCAAGTACTAACCTGGCCTACACTGCTTAGCTTCCAAGATCTGACGGTATAAGGCGTATCCAGTGTAGTATGACTGTAACAAAAATGTATACAATCCAGATTATTAAGTCCTTGATCACTCTGAACCTACCATCTAAGATCATAGGGAAATGAGAAAAGAACAAAACATAGAAAGAAGATAAATAAACAAAGAAAAGAATGAGGAATTGGAAAAAACCGAAACAGATTGTAAAACCATCAAAGAAAGAACATGGGATAATGGGTAATAAATGCCCAGTAAGTGGTTGCAGGGTCAATAGACTCTGACAAATGATGAATGTGGTCTCATTTTCAAAAGAAACATGAGAAAGATAATTGTTTATTGAGTCCATGAGGAGATACAGTGTTCATCTTATGGATCCAAAACACCTCACGTTGTAGAAGTTTCTTTTCACGATCACCTCCCCTTTTGTTGGGTGGAATATGGTCGAAGAATTTGTATACCAAACTCGATAAAGGATGTCTTGAATTCTTAAAATGGCGGGCCACCGGCTGATCGATTTCTTTACCTTCAAGGGCCTGTCTTATGGCAGATCTGTGTTGAGCCATTCTGGTTTTGGCTGTGCATGTTGGTTTTCCAATGTTGACCAGACTGCAAGGACATCGGATCATATATATAATGTATTTGGAGGAACATGTTAAAACATGATTTATTGGTATGCTTTTCCCTGAGTGAGGATGTGCGACATCCGGACCTGTCTCTAAAAAGCTGCAAGTGGTACAACCTGTGCACTTGTAACATCCGGGTTTTTTAGCCAGAAAATGCTGTTCACTTTTGCGCGGACCATAATTTACATCATTATGGACTAGCCAATCTTTCAGGTTCCTACCACGTTTATATCCGAGCATAATTCTGGAATTCCTCAATGGTTTAATAGAGTCATCAGTGTTGATGATGGGCCAAAGGCGTTTTGAAGTAGAATTGATAAATTTACTGGCGATGTTATGTTGGTTAATGAATAACATGGTGTTCGTATTTTTCGATGTGGAAACATTAAGTACAGAAGTCTGTTTATTGTGTTCAATAGCTCTCTGTTTAGCTAAATGAAGATCTTTCTGTTTGTATCCACGTTGTATAAATTTTACAATCATGTTGTCAATTTCTTTGTCTGCAAGCTGTGGATCACTTGTGATTCTGAGTGCTCTTAGGAATTGTGAATATGGAAGACTCATTTTGAGTGAAGTAGGGTGATGGCTTTGTGCATGCAATAAATAATTGCTATCTGTTGGTTTGTGATAGACGGATGTACTAAATTGAGACCCCGACCAATCAATGTTGATATCCAAGTAGTGCACATTGCTGGAACTTTGTTCAAACGTGATCGTGATGTGGTTATGCATGGAGTTTATATGAGTCATGGCATTAATAAAATCTGTTTCAGTTCCTGACCATAGGACCATAATGTCGTCGATGTAACGGATGTAAAACACCAATGACTTGTTGAACTCAGGATTATTCAAAAAAAGTTCCTTCTCTACAGAAAATATGTATACATTGGCCAAAGATGGAGCTACATGCGAGCCCATAGCGCAGCCTTTCTTCTGCAAGAAAAATGTATTGTCGAATAAGAAGTAATTGTTGTTCAAAGTCTGTTTCAAAAGACATATGTAGAAATCAATGTTTGGTCCATGATAATCCTGATGTGACTTCAAAAAAGATTCCATGCAATCACATCCATCTTGTTGTGGAATGCTTGTGTATAACGAGTTTACGTCTATAGTACATAGAAGTAAATCCTGTGGAAGATCGTTTAAATTGCGAAGTTTTTCCAATAGTGAATTAGAATCTTTTAAAAAGGTGGGTTCCTTACCAATTAACGGTTGTACATAGAAATCTAAAAATTGCGATATCTTACTGTACAGGCTGTCCCTGGCCGAGATGATGGGACGACCAGGGGGGGCAGATAAAGACTTGTGTATTTTTGGTAATGTGTAGAGTAAAGGAGTAATGGGTTTATCAACTGTAAGAAATTGCATGGTATCTTTAGTTATAATGCCATTCAAAAGTGCTTGTGCAAGGCAGTCATCTAGTTCTTTTTTGAATTTCAACACTGGATCAGAACCTAAGGGTAAATATGTCTCCGTGTCGCCTAATTGGCGATAAATTTCTTTTATGTACTGTTGTTTGTCTTGAATAACGATAGCTCCCCCTTTATCTGCAGACCGAATAATGATAGAGTCATCATTACTCAGAGAGATAAGGGCTTGGTATTCGTTTTTGGTAAGATTATGCTGTATGGAGTGCCTGCCTTTGTACTGTGTGGAAACTTCATAATCCAACAATCTAATAAAGCTTTTGATGGAAGCATTGTTAGAGGCAGGATCAAAAGATGATTTGGTTCTGAAAGGAGTGGTGTCAGTAGATGGTAAAGTGACATCTGAATTACTAAAAAATTATTTGAGTTTGAGACTTCTATTCAATCTCCACAGGTCCTTTTTCCAGTTGAAGCTATTGAAAGAACAAGTGGGAATAAAGGTTAAACCTTTCTGTAATAATTTAGATTCCACACTGCCAGATGGAGGCGTTCCCATGGGAACGCCTACCGTCTTAAACCGGCCCCACTGACATCACTAGTGATGTCAGTGGGAGTGATTTTGGCTCTGATAGAGCCAAAATCACTCCAGGGCTTGCGGCAGCGAGTCCCTACCACATTGTCTCCGTCGCAGGCCCGATGGTCACGATGGTCAAGACCATCGCGACCATCATCATGGACGCTCGCTATAGCTGTGGGTGGTAACCCACAGCTATGCGAGCGTCCATGAGGACGCTCCAAAAAAAGGTAGGAGGGCCCTGATTCAGAGCGAGTGCTCTGGTCAGAGCGTTCAGCTCTGAATCAGGCCCATTGAACCATCAAAAGCAAAGGTTTCATTATCTCAGTCATGCCAAAAACATTCGGTATTTAGGAATATTCCGTATTTGGGAATATTTGGATATGGGAGACTCAACCTGTAATATATGTAACTTTGGCAAGGGCAAGAAAGATGAGCCACCCTAAGCTCTGTACCCCATAGCTGCTGCACACCTTGCATCTATGGTAGTTATGCCCATGCTGCAGCAAGAGGTGACATGGCACCTGTCTCTCTTTCTCTGCATGTTCCCTCCTCCTCACCACATTTGGTGGGACCTGCCTGACAGGTCGCCTCTTAATGAACGCTGCTGCGGCTGCAGGATCAGAAGAGAATTCCAACAGGTAACTTATGGCAACTAAGGACTATTGTCTTCTGTATAACTAATAGTCACACATGAATACGGTTAGTCAGGACATTTTAGGAAGGTAAAAAAAGCATTGCAAAACATGCAACATATTACTGTTCTCCATAGGAATATTTGTGATGCTGTAGGAAAACACAGCGATTAGATATGTTATTGGCAGATTTACAAGTCTCTCTTTCTCGGCATGAACACTAATGAATGTTGCTGTAGCTGCAAGAAGATCAAAAGAGAATTCCAACAGGTAATTTATGGTTTGGGGGTTTGGGGGATATACAGTCAGGTGCATAAATATCGGGACATTGACAGAATTTTCATATTTTGGCCTCTATTCAACACCACAATGGCTTTGAAATGAAACAAACAAGATGTGCTTTAACTGCAGACTTTCAGATTTAATTTAAGGTAATTACATCCAAATTAGGTGAACGGTGTAGGAATTACAACGGTTTCTATATGTGCCTCCCACTTTTTAAGGGGCCAAAAGTAATGGGACTAACAACTCAAAAGCTATTTCATGGACAGGTGTAGGCTATTCCCTCGTTAATTCATTATCAATTAAGCAGGTAAAAGGTCTGGAGTTGATTCTAGGTGTGACATTTGCATTTGGAATCAGTTGCTGTCGACTCTCAATATGTGATCCAAACAGCTGTCACTATCAGTGAAGCAAGCCATCATTAGGCTGAAAAATCAAAACAAACCCATCAGAGAGATAGCGAAAACATTAGGTGTGGCCAAATCAACTGTTTGGAACATTCTTAAAAAGAAAGAATGCACCGGAGAGCTCAGCAACACCAAAAGACCCGGAAGACCATGGAAAACAACTATGGTGGATGAAAGAAGAATTATTTCCCTGGTGAAGAAATACCCCTTCACAACAGTTGGCCAAATCAAGAACACTCTCCAGGAGGTAGGTGTATATGTGTCAAAATCAACAATCAAGAAAAGACTTCACAAGAGTGAATGTAGAGGGTTCACCACAAGATTTAAACCATTGGTGAGCCTCAAAAACAGGAAGACCAGATTAGAGTTTGCCAAACAACATCTAAAAAAGCCATTACAGTTCTGGAAGAACATCCTATGGACAGATGAGACAAAGAACAACTTGTACCAGAGTGATGGGAAGAGAAGAGTATGGAGAAGGAAAGGAACTGCTCATGATCCAAAACATACCACCTCATGAGTGAAGCATGGTGGTGGTAGTGTCATGGCATGGGCATGTATGGCTGCCAATGGAACTGGTTCCCTTGTATTTATTGATGATGTGACTGCTGACAAAAGCAGCAGAATGAATTCTGAAGTGTTTCGGGCAATATTATATGCTCATATTCAGTCAAATGCTTCAGAACTCATTGGACGGCACTTCACAGTGCGGATGGACAATGACCCGAAGCATACTGCAAAAGCAACCAAAGAGTTTTTTAAGGCTAAAAAGTGGAATGTTATGCAATGGCCAAGTCAATCCCCTGACCTGAATCCGATTGAGCATGCATTTCACTTGATGAAGACAAAACTGCCATTTGCAGTAGAGGCCTGGCAGAGCATCATCAGGGATGAAACCCAGCGTCTGGTGATGTCTGTGCGTTCCAGACTTCAGGCTGTAATTACCTGCAAAGGATTTGCAACAAAATATTAAAAAGTGAAAGTTAGATTTAGTATTGTTTAGTTTGTCCCATTACTTTTGGCCCCTTAAAAAGTGGGAGGCACATATAGAAACCGTTGTAATTCCTACACCATTTTCCTGATTTGGATGTAATTACCCTCAAAGTAAATCTGAAAGTCTGCAGTTAAAGCACATCTTGTTTGTTTCATTTCAAAGCCATTGTGGTGGTGAATAGAGGCCAAAATATGAAAATTCTGTCAATGTCCCAATATTTATGCACCTGACTGTATATTATGGTCATCATAGTTAGAGGGATAAGGGGTTAATAAAGGTGAATGGTTTTTTAAATGAGACTGAGGGAGGTAGTTATGGGGTTAATACACAAAATGGAACTATTTGAGAATGTTGGGGCTAAATGATAAAGTGGATTATAAAGGTAATAATTTTAATGGGGTTTATTAAAATAATTATATAGAACTGGATTGCTACTGTGATGCTGTATTAGTTAATTTTTCTGATGAAGGATTAATTATTAATTATTGAAGGATTTTGTAAAGTAATTGAAAAAACACTGGTTAGTATGGACAGGAGCGCAGAGAGGGGGGGAGAGCGGGTACAGATTACCCGGGCCCAGGCTTTCTGAGGGGCCCGGCAGGGGCCCGGGTCTGGCGCCACCCCCCCCCCCCTCACAGCAGCCCAGCACACAGCCTGTGCTGAGCTGCATTTGGAGACTGCTCATGGCTGCTTTCTATCGGCAAGGGGGCATGGCCACGCCTCCCGCTATTAGGCCATGCCCCCTATTACCGGGGCCCGCCACGGCTCTTGGCCGGCCTGAGTATGGATCGTCACTAATGATCTCTGTGTTATATGTCGGTCACTAATGCTATCAGTATTATATAGTAGTCACTGATGCTCTTTGTATTATATGCCCATCACATATGCATATTTTACAAAATTGCAAATTGAATGCAATTGGAGAAAGCAGACTGATTTATCTGAAAGTATTATTATACCCCTTTTATACCAAGCTAAAAATCCCGGGTTGATGCACATCAACCAGGGATTTTTTTCGGTATAAATGGATCCAACTCGGATATTCAGGGTTGGCCATGAGTCATTCTTGTGCCACCCTGCAGTGTAAATGGCGCTTTCCGGGTCACGATGACCCGTTTCGCAGCACATGCTGGCTTCAGTGGCGCTTGGAGATCACGTCATCTTAAAGTGTCCACGTCAACGCCGGAAGAGCCAGGTCTGCAGTGACGGCTCTGATCTGGATTGGAAACCTGTTCCAACCTCTGGGTTAGACCCGGAACTTTGGAATAAAAGGAGTATTAGTCAGCTTTCCTGAGTTTAGTGTGTGAGTTACTTTATTTTTGAAAGACTGTTAGTGCTGCGAATACAAAATTATTCTGTTAAAGCTTTGTTACATTGAGTTACATCATTCTTTTTTTTCTTCTGTACTGTATATGGTTGTGGTATTGCTAATGCTTTTAATACTTTATTGTAGATATTTGTCTCTCAAAAAGAGATTAATGAAAGCCAATATGTACATATTTAAAAGATTAAACATGCAGGGCAGGAAATTGTTTAATGGGCATTAGAACACAGAGGGATAATCCCCACTATCTCATGCAATTTGATAAATAGCTGTGCGTATCTGTACTCCCTCCTTTGATGTGTTCATTGTTCTCAGCAAATCCTAAGTAAATGGATGAATGAAATGTAATTCAATTATTTAACTAGGACAAACACAATTTTGTAAATAGACACTGAAGTGGCACAGAAGTCTCCTGATAAAATAAAATTGGCTATAGGCAACATTTGTCAATTATCTTAATTTCATGCCGCGTATCCACTAGACGATATAATGAACGATTGAACGACAACAACATCATTATCGTTCAATCGTTCATTATATCGTCCAGTGGATATGCCGTCAACAACCAGCAATGCACGCTCATCACCTGAACAGTGGTGTAAGATCATCCAAGATGACCAGAGGCAAGTTATAATATGGAATGGAAGCCCCTCACAGGGTCCCTCTCAGCTCGCGCATGTGCTGGCCCACTGCCACACATTCGCAGAACCCAGAAGTCCTTTCATCACAAAGGACATCTCTTTTTGGAATTTTAATCACAACTATACATGCATGCTGGCGTTATTAAAAATGTGATGCTTGATACATACCGCCCTGTATGTTAAATTGAATCAAAAGCAAAGAAGCTTGCTTACAAGGAAGATGGCAGAAGACCACACTACTAACATTATTGCATCCACATCAAGGCACACAGTGGAATTCTCTGCAAACCATATGCGACCACATAGGACTGCCACACTGACTTTAACCATTTATTGCAACGAACAAACACCATTCATGGTGTATATTTCTTTTTATTTTATTTTAATGCTGTACACAGTCTTAACAAGAATTATTGTTATTCATTATCAAGAGATTTTTAGTGGACTATTTAATTGTATTAAATTCATGCATTATCACTGATGTATACAACACCCCTTATAGCCCCAGAGCACATGGTGTATCTTGAACAGTTATTGTTTATGTAAGGCTAGACACCTCGTTCACTTTTGCAGCCAGTGGTTAACACACATCATACATACTGAGCACCATTATATTGCATTTAATTGTCGTGGCACTCCAGTCAATGCTCTTCAGCATCTATCTGCCTGTGCTGTTTCCATGTTCTGTCTCCATTCTGTGTCTGTCTTCTTCACCCTAACCCATCCTCCTATAATCTGTTCCCAGCATCATGCAGGAATGGCTTATATTACCCTGTAAGAATGTGACATAAAAGAGTGCAACAGAACTATGAAAGGGATCTTTTACTACTTACAATGAGTTATTATGAAATAATGCAGAGTAAATGCTAAATAACAATTTCAATTTAAATAATTATGAAAAACACATTGTTTGCTACCTCACAACACTTATGCTATAGTTTAGTTTCTGACCATGGCCTTATCTGTGTGTGGAGTAATGATACTGGATCAGAACCTCTATACACACCTTCCTATACCTTCTAATGTCCTGCCTATACCTTCTAAGGATGACGCTAATTTGCGTACGCAGTCACACCATAAATAAAGACTTAGATGTGGAATCTGTGGTTCCAAAGCACAAGTGATATTCAGGTAAAAGTTCAGACAGTTACACGCAATTGATCAAGACACAATTTAGGCGCAAAAGGAAATGATACAGACCCAAGTACAGTATACATACGCAGCCGCTTCCGGACCCAGAGATAGGCATCAGCAGGAGACCCCTCGTCATTCAGCATTCAGCACGAAGACTGAGAATCAGTGTTTGTGCACTCATATTTATAACCCCCCAGAATAAACAGGACAAAAGGGAAGTCTGTTGCTGATATCATTGGTTCTCAGGGGTGAAGCATCTGTTACAGCACATTTAACCAGCTGGTTCAAACAGACTCTCCCTGCCTCTAACAGCTGGGGGTCTTCCTCTTCACGTACCGGCAGCATCCTAACAGTTGTTTCTAAAATATACATTTTGTTGCTTGTAGGCTCTGTGATCCATAACTCGGGAATGCATGATGCGATCTCCCCACCGATAACACCAGAATACTGTGAAAAGAGTACGCATCAGTACAACTCCAAACACGACTGGTTTAGCATGTATAATACCTTAGTTATCAAATATCTTTATTTCTCAGCATTTAAACTAACTGAACCTACTTAAATCATAAACTTTAAAGCTTATTGAACCTTATGTGTGGATATGTAATGTGTGGGTATCCAGGGTTTGATATGAGGACGCTAGTTAACTTGGGTCAGATGCGTGCGCATAAAGTTAATAAAACAGCAGTTTCATACAAAGTCCTATGCATTCGCTAATATGCGACTAGTTAACAGCGCTATTGTATGTATTAATGTGCGTATGGGAAATGATGAAAAATGCAATCGCATGGTGCTATTAGTATTATCGCTACATGTACAAAAATGTGAGTTTATCTAAAATGGCGCGTAGGCGGCCATTCGCAAAATGGCATCTTGAGATCTCATTTTCAAGATGGCGTCTTGCGGCCAGTTGCAAGATGGCTTAGCCGCGATTAAATTTTAAACTGAACTTGTCTCAGCCAATTATTCAGCTTCGATAGTCCACCCTTTGATAGCAAACAACATGCTATCACAATCTGCTATTAGAATTTAATTTAGGCTTACATTTACATATTATTTGGTGTTATTATGGGATGGCACAAGGTGGTTCTTTATCCATCAATAATGTGTCTCTGGGTGGGTACATAAAACTACTATTATACGCACACCGCGGATCTTGGAAGATCATGTGAAAGGTGTGGGAAAGCACCAGTCTTATAATAGCAGTCTCGAAGGGGAATTGAGACTTTACATCATCTGAGGTGTTCTATGAATAACATTTCAATAATACATTCTATGCATGCCTAAATATATAATACATCAAAAAATTGTATTTCCTAGTTCAGGGTTGTAATGCAGTTCAATATTTGCCTCGGTATACATATGGTCATTACTGACCACCATCATAGTTTCATTCTTTCGTTTCACTCTGTTTTTACATTTTCCATACTTCAACACAATAGGAACACACCGGACGCATATGCCAATTATTATGATGACAATCAGTATAAGGATTAAGAATTTGTCTATGCTGGCGATCACTTCCTGGACCCATTCCCCTAGACCTGAGAACCATTTTACTGGGTTCAGCCATGACACCCATCCTTCTATCTTTTCCCCTACTTCAGCCACTGAAGCGTTATGGTTCTTGCGAAATTCCCACTTTAGCTGCAGAATTTCATCCATCTTCCGGTCTATCACCTCCTTAGGGTCACTGGTATCATTGGTGACATAGGTGCAACATTTTACTCCAAATTGGGTGGCCAATGTTACGCAATACCCTCCAGTAACAGCAGTTAAATAATTCAACACTAGCCTGTGTTGCACCAGTTCTGTCTTGTACGCTTGCAATTCTCTCCCTGTATACCTGAATGTGTCATCGTACATCTCGGTGATATTATCTATTAATTTAGCAAGTTCATGGATATATCTAAAATTTAATGTACCCCGAGCGATCCTAGTGGGGTCCAATGCAACCAGAACTTGAAAGCCAGTTGTCTCACTGATTAACTGAGTGGCTTTATGTATATCACCAGGTACCATATTTCTTTTGCCTCTGTGTTCATATTGTGTGTGAAGATATGGTGACGGTGTGTTTTTATGTATACCCAGCATTTCAACATGTGTGAGGGTCATAACTTCTGGGACTACTTTTCCCAGGTAACACAAACCTTCGGAAATTGGGGAGAGCCATTTATACGCTTTTCTTCCACAGATGAAATATACATTATCAGGGAGAACATAAGGAATGGAATGCATCATTAGCATTAAGCACATTTCCCCTGCAAACAATCCTATTTCTTGTTCTTCCATCTGGTACAGGCAAGTTTCTGGCTGTATTATTTTAGCACAATAACCATTTGGCACCTTACCAATAATTTCTTTGGTGGAACGCAATGTATACCGATACCTAAAATGTTTCCCACCAGACTTAATGGAGCGCAGCAGATCATGGTTTATGGACTCATTATCAGCTCTTTGTGAGAAGGTCATCGTCTGATTATTCCCCGTCACTTCCCAACTCCCGGGATTATTGGGGTTGGTTATGTTTAAACACAAAAGTGATCTATCTACTTGGAATTGATAGAGTTTGAAATGAGGTGGTTTGGATGAGAGGAATTTTCCATCCAATGTTTTACCTTTTTGTAATTCTATAATTTCCGTGATATTCAGCGGAAATGGCACCAACCCTACGTTATGCTGTCCCTGGGGCACATGTGAACACACCCAGCAATCAGTTTTGTTTAACACTTTGCCTACCATACTATGATAATCCTCTAGAGGATACCCACCCCAGTACGGATTATATTTAGGTTGGCACCGTTGGATACAGTTCTCATCTACTAGGGACCCACAAAGCTCACAAATACAGGAATCTTCAAGCGATAACCCTCCACACCTTCCCCGAGTATCCGGAATGACAGCTCTTTTAACAATAACAGTACTAAGATTGGAAAGGCACTCCCCTGATCGGCATTGCACTCCTCCTGATTCCACTCCATCAGCACTGCCATCAGCTCCCGTTTCCTCAATCGGTCCCCCATCACAGACACTGGATATTCCCGGACTGACCAGGATGGTGAACACTCTAAAAGAGAATATGAAAATGAGCACAGCAGACCCGTCCATTGTCACAACAAGACCTGCAAATTTCTCTCAGTTCAGGTATCTTACTACGACCTTTTCAATCCTCCCTGAACAAGCTCGTGAGCGACAGATCCACGCTATCAGCTTTGTCTCCGACTTGTTTCTCCACCAGTTGATTGACCTTTTTGCAGTGAGTGGAATGGACCCAGGTATCTCTCTCGGCTACCTTCAAAGATGTAGTACTCGTCAGCAGCACCTGGTACGGACCTTCCCACCGATCAGTCAAACAACCTGAATGCAAGAAATTTCTGATCATTACATATTCTCCTGGTTCAACATCATGACAGTTCGTTTCAGGCATATCATTAGACAACAATTTCAGTTTCTGCTGCTGTTGCTTTAACTGCTTACTCATTGATATAAGATACTTCACAGTTATCTCGTTGTTACCATTTAGATCTTCCTGTGGACTTATAATCAAATGAGGTTGTCTACCGAACAATATTTCAAATGGGGACAGATTCAGAGGAGGTCTAGGAGTGGTCCTTATGCTATGTAGGACCAAAGGTAAAGCTTCTGGCCATCCTAGTCCAGTCTCTTCCATGATTTTACTTAGCTTATTTTTAATAGTCCCGCTCATCCTCTCTACCTTGGCACTGGCTTGCGGTCGGTAGGGGGTGTGAAGTCGGCTATTAATACCCATCAGCTTACACATATTTTGAAAAACATCACCTGTGAAATGGGTTCCCCTGTCACTCTCAATGATTTTAGGGATACCATACCTGCATACAAATTCCTGAACTATTTTCTTAGCAGTAAATGCAGCAGTATTAGTGGCCGCTGGGTAAGCCTCAACCCAGTTAGAAAATACGTCTGTACACACTAATATATACTTAAGGTTCCTGCAGGGTGGTAATTGGATGAAATCAATTTGTATCACCTGGAAAGGTCCATCAGTCGGTGGAATGTGGGATGGTTCGGTAGGGAACGTTCTTTCTCAAACAAGTGTTGAATCGTAAATAAACCTTTAGTACATTCCTGCCTATAAACCTCTAAGATTCACCTGCCTAGAACCTCTAAGACAAAACCTGCCTATACCTTCTAAAACCACAAGATGTCGCTAATTAGCGCTATGTTTAATTATACCATTAATAAAACTCTAAGACAGTTGAATAGCGGTCCAACACGCTAAAGATTATTATTCAGGTAAAAGTACAGATGTTACCATGCTATTATATAACAATGAGCGCAAAATAAATTGTACAAACATTAGGTCATAAGGTACAGTCAATACATACGCGTGCGCTCTGGGACCAGATACCGGCATCAATAATGAGACCTCCATCGAACAGCATAACAGGAACACTGCAGACTGGCATCTTGTTTAAGAGCACTCACATATATACCCGTACTGGGTTAAGCAATACAATAGAATACGTTGGCAGGTTCTCATTGGTTCCTCTTCTTGCTTCTTCCAGCCTCCAACAACCTGATTGTGTCCACTTTCCCGCTGCATAATAAATCTAGTCTAAACAATGGCATACAACATTTCAAGGAGTTATTCTCTCTTACATTCATATTTCATAGCCGCATGTTCTGATCTTCTCACCGATGCCACCGGAATGCTGTTGAAACAGAGTAGATCAGTATGGCACCAAACAATCCAATTGTCATTTACTAAGCCATAGTTACAGAAAACATTAATTTCTTTATATACTGACATTGCTCTGTTTAACATTGTGTGTATGAGTTGATGGGAATTTTGCTACTTTTCAAATATAAGTCTGTGTGTGATATTATACATGTAAGTCCATGCATGATGGGCCACATGCACACACATACATATATATATATATATATATATATATATACAAGCACACATGTATTTTTCTGATGTTTTTAAACTGCAATTGCAAAATGTGTTTATACAGTGAATTTAGGGCCTGATTCAGACCCACTCGCGAGCGGCTGTCCGCTCGCAAATGGGTTGATGGTGTGCACTGAGCATGCGCATGACGGAGGGAGCTCCGTCGTGAGCATGCGTGAGACGCGATGAGCGAAGGACTTTCCTTCGCTCGTTGTGTCTGATCAAAGGGGGCGTGCTGTCGATGTTGATTGACAGCACTCCCCCTTTGGTGGGCGTGCCGGGGGCGTGCCTCCCAGATGGGGGCGTTCCCAAGGGAACGCCTACCGTCAGAAGCCGGCCCACTGACATCACTAGTGATGTCAGTGGGAGTGATTTTGGCTCTGATAGAGGAGGGCTTGTGGTCGAAAACCCCGACCACAGGCTTCTGGTCGCACTGGCGATGGTCGCGATGGTCAAAACCATCGCGACCATCCTCCTGCACGCTCGTATGTGCTGTGGGTGGTGACCCACAGCTATACGAGCATCCAGGAGGACGCTCCATTTTATGGAGGACGGCCCTCATTCAGAGCGAGTGCTCTGCTCAGAGCATCCGGCTCTGAATTGAGGGCCTTAGTTCTCATACAGGGTGGAGGCTCCAAATGCTAATAAGTTAGTGTTTATGTGTTAAACACTGTCTGCATGCATTTGAGGGAAGGCTGACTATTTTTTTTACAAAATAGTGCTGTGAGATTTTATCATGTTGGGAAGTCATTTTTATGTGTGCTGAAAACTGTCGGTATGTGTTGGGGAAGATTATTAAAAAGCTGTTCGTGTTACTTTTTAGCAACTTTGCGCGCTGAGTAGCTAAATTGCGACTTTTTAGCAATATGGCTCTGTGTGTTGGTATTATGTCTTTTTGGCAAGATGGCGCTGTGTAAGCTTTCTTTTTCTAAAATGGAGTCTTGCTGCCATTCACAAGATGGCGTCTTTCAGGTTTTCTAGATTGCAAACAGATTCTGTCTTACCCAATTATCCGGTTTCGACACAGGTCAGACAGGACATTGCTATCTTCTCTGCTTGTGAAGAAAAACCTGGTGCGCACCAGTATGCCCTCACCAACTTGCACATACCCTGTTTACCCAGATGAGTCAGACCGTGTGCTGCCTCAGCCAGGCTGGGGTAATATGCCTTGGGGGCTACTGGCTTACCATGTCCGTACCTCCAGAGCCCAGAAGACTCTTGCCCACACCCCTTGGACTTCCAAATGGATCTTTCCTGAATTGAACACAAATTTTGCATCTCAATTAATTTCAGCATATCAATAGTTTGAAATGACATAATTGTTTCAGTTGGAGGAAACATTTTTAACCCTGCTGCCCATTTTGCAGCTTCGTCAGCTCTGTTGTTGCCCAGTGACACCGGGTCATCCTCATATGTGTGGGCTTTGCATTTAATTACTGCCACTGCTTTGGGCAGTTGGATTGATTCTAAAAGATGTTTTATGTGTCGGGAAAGTGCAACTGGTGTGCCTGCTGTTGTCATAAAATTTCTCAGACGCCATAGAGCCCCAAAATCGTGCACCACCCCGAATGCGTACCTCGAGTCAGTGTGAATGTTAGCAGATTTGCCTGCTGCCAGTTCACATGCTCTAGTCAGTGCTACTAACTCTGCCACCTGGGCTGAGTGAGGAGGACCTAGAGGTTTAGCTTCTATGGTGTCTGTGTCATTTACAACAGCATAACCTGTACATAATTCACCTGTGTCTGTTTGTCTATGACAACTCCCATCCGTATAAAAAGTTACATCCACATTCTCTAAAGGTGTGTCATGTATGTCAAGTCTAGCAGTAAAGGTCTGATTCAGATATGTCATACAATCATGCGTATCATTATGTCCGCCGAACTCACCTCCTGCCGCAACTCCTCTCCACCCTTTGTACATCAACAACAGTAATATTTGCAGGAGCTATTAAAGCTAGTTACAATTTGGTGAACCTAGCCAAGGAGACGTGTCTGGTTTGAGCTGAGTTCAACAGAGCAGATACAGCATGGGGAGTGTAGACAATCATATCATGGCACAATACTACGTCCTCACTTTTACTCACCAATAAAGCAGTAGCTGCTACACTTCTCAAACAGGTGGGGAGTGATCTTGCTACCGTGTCCAATTGGGCACTGTAGTATGCTACGGGCCTACTGGCATCACCATGTTTTTGTGTAAGGACATCTGCAGCACAACCATCGGCTTCCGTACAATACAAATCAAAAGGTTTTTCATAATCAGGTATTCCCAATGCAGGAGCTCTTGTCAGACTATCCTTAAGATTGAGGAAAGCCTGTTCTGATTCCTCTGTGTGTATGACACGATCAGGCTTTGAGGAAGAGACTAATTCCTGTAAAGGTAAGGCCAAAATAGAAAAACCTGGTATCCACATTCTACAGTATCCACACATTCCCAAGAAAGTACAAATTTGCTGTTGATTCTGCGGCAGTGTCATGTTTTATATGGCCTGGATTCTATCTGTTGTAAGGTGTCGTAACACCTGGGTTAGGCAGTGTCCCAAATATTTTACTCTGGATTGGCACAGCTGTAGTTTGTCCTTAGCCACCTTGTGTCCTGTTTGTGAGAGATGAAGTAACAAAAGTTTAGTATCATTCAAACATGACATAAACGAGTCAGAACATAGCAATAAATCGTCCACATATTGAATTAGAACAGATCCATTGGCAGGTTGAAAAGATTGTAAACAGTCGTGCAATGCCTGGGAGAAGATACTGGGGCTGTCTATGAAACCTTGGGGTAATCGTGTCCATGTGTATTGTAAACCTCTGTATGTAAATGCAAATAGATACTGACAGTCAGGATGGAGAGGCACAGAGAAGAAAACTGAACAGAGGTCAATGACATTGAAATGGGTTGCATTTGGGGGGATTTGCATCAAAATGACAGCTGGATTCGGCACTATGGGGAATTGGCTCTCTACTACCTTATTAACACCTCTAAGGTCTTGTACCAGCCTATAACCCCTCCCACCACTCTTCTTCACTGGAAAGATGGGACTGTTGGCTACACTAGCTGTACGAACTAAAATTCCCTGTTGCAATATTCGCTCAATTATTGGAAAAACCCCTAGTTCTACCTCCTGCTTTAGTGGTTACTGGGGAATTTTTGGAGCTTGCATTCCGCTTTTTAAATTTACCATTACTGGGCTTACGTTTGCCATTAATCCAGTGTCCTGTCCATCTTTAGTCCAAAGGGAATCTGGAATTAGGGACAACGTTTCATCTACTTGTGATGGAGTTTCATTTAAAACGGTAGAGTGATACATTATCCTTTGAGGAGTGTCTAACATATCCGCACCTCGTATACCATTCTCTCTGGGATATCTAAAAATACACCATCAAGGGTGCAATATATAACACATCCCATCTTACATAACAAGTCTCTGCCCAGTAGGTTAGTAGGAGCCACAGCAGCCAGGAGAAAAGAATGCCTGGTATGCAATGGCCCAATAGTAACCTCTGTGGACTTTGTTAAAGGATAATGTTCCACTTTACCTGTTACACCCATTGTTGGTACTGTCTCGCTGGTCACCTGCAAATTAACGGGAGATTTTAGCACCGACCTGGTCGCCCCTGTGTCTACAAGAAAAGGATATTCAGTACCAGCTACATCAACCATCATGACCGGTTCTTCCCTAGTACTTCCCATTAACCTGACCATCTGTAGACTACAGGTATGACCTGACCCCTAGCGTTGACTACCATTCTCCAATAAAGCATTTATGGCTACAAATGAAGCTGGTGCCTGCTGAACATTTGCTGGCCTCTGTGCATATCCCTTATGGGGATATCTAGGTCTTCCCTGATGTGAGATCCCTACTCCTTTTACTAATTTCTACTTAAGTGTCCTGTTTGTTTACAGTTAAAACATGTTCGTGTTTCGGGTGAAGACATGTGGTGTTTTGAGGTTTGCACAGAGGGTAAAGGTGGTGGATATGGGTAAGGATAGGGAGGGTAAGGGTATTGTGGGGGATAAGAAGTTGGTGGATATCCTGGGACCTGTGGTTGCATTGGGTTAGTGGGATAGAGTTGTGTTTGTTGTTGAGTGGGGTTAGTGGGAGCATATACTTGTTCAGAAGTGAGTGTGTGTGCAAGTGCTAGTGTGTCGCTCTGGGCTTCTCTCTTTTTGGAGATGTTTTTTTCATGTTCAATAGCGGTTTCTTTGAGGGTATCTATTGTAAGTCCCCGCCAGCCAGGCTGTGAGGTCTGAACCCGAGTTTTTAAACTCTCTTTCAGACCATCCACAAGTACCGTAACTATCATTCCCCTGTGGTGAGTGCTATCTTTAATGTCTTCTATCCCAGTGTACTGGGTGATAGCCTGCAGAGCCCGATCACAGTAATCTTCTGCAGTCTCACTCTCTTTTTGTTTAATGGTGAAAATTTTGTTCCAGTTAACTACTACTGGAAAATATATACCCAATTGAGTTACAATGCGGGAAATGTTACCTTGGTTTACTTGGTCTGTTAAGGGAACGTCACCATCCAATACACAATCCGTGATAAATTTTGTCACATCGGTATTGCGTGGCAGACAGGCCCTTAACACCACATGCCAATCTTTATTAGTGGGCTCATGTGAACTACCCAAATTTCTCAAAAATCTTTGACATTTGGCTAATTCCTTTTTGGGATCAGGGAAATCATTTATGATGGAATTTAGTTCTGCTCTTGTCCAAGGACAATGCATTACTACTTCCCTCGTGGGCACTATACCATTTGCGTCTGCATTTCCATTTGGAACAGTTATTGTCCGAATGGGATGCAGACCGGTAGCGCTGCTACCTTTGACCTGGTTACCTGGCTGGGGGTTAAGTCTGCTGCTGCTGCGTATGGTATGAACAACTTCCTCTACGGGTGTAGAGGTCACTAACACTTCCCTTGCTGTTACTGATGGAGATGGCGGCACCACTCGTGATTGTGGTGATGCAGCATCTATCATCTGCACAGCATGGGAAATGGAAGATATTACAATAGGCTCATCATCCGCATCATGAACATTTTCTTTATAGTTTCTTAAGAGAGGGTACAAGTTGCTTGTTACATTTTTATGGGTATTTTTGGTTACTGTACTTGCACCTCTATCCACATAAGGTGGGGGAGGTGAGCGTGAACTGCTGGCAATACTCTCCACGATCCCACCTTGTCGCATGTGCGCGCCATTTTGCGGCTCGCCCGTATTGCAATTTAGCATCGCGGATGTAGTTTCTGACAATGTGCTCGCGACGCTAGTTTGCGTCGTTTGCACATTGTTAAGCCACACATCCCCTTCGTGCTGCCACAGTTTTAAACATTCAAAATATTTAACCTTTTTCTCTCGGGAGCGCATCAAACTGATGTGATCCCGGATATTGTCTAACACATTTTTATCAAAACTACCAATTCTGGGAAACGGTCTAACACTCTTTCTCATCATATTAAACCATGAATCACAATACCTTATTGCATAAGTACCGTACTTGGTATGCATGATACGACGGGCCTCCATTAGCAGCACATCATTGCCTAACATCTCTACTGTTTGCGTGGCTCCCATTCTGAGACAACTCCTATGCTTTTCAATAAAGATTTAAACCAGTGAAAGACAATCAAGACACTTTCACTTACCTGTGGACGATTTAAGTCGGCGGTACCCACACACCTGGATAAGATTTAGTAAGGCAACTTCCACACCTGGATAAGATTTGAAAAAGGCAACTTCCATACCCGGATAACATTTAGTAATGCAACTTCAACACCTATGAGAGTTTGTATGTTGGCTACTCTCAGGCACCTCTCTACAACAAAGACAACATGTACACCTGCTACTGTGTATAGAACAGTAAAGCTGCTTACCGAGCAGCTAGACTAACCCTTGCACCTAGCCTTTAAGGATCATATGATACCCTTAACTTTGTTCAACAAATATTCACTGTTACACACTTTTTTCCTACGCAGAAAAATACGCGTTAACCCAGATATTGGTAATAGAAAAAAATGAAAACCTCAATGGCTTAGTTCAAACACGTGGCAGCACAACCGGAAGTATGTATACGCTATTGTACGACCAGTCGCATACACAATAATGCGACTACCACACAACCGTATAATGGGTTTTTTTTAACTGCGCACACAAAAGTGCATCTTTGCTATGCGCAAACCTGCGACTTAGCCGCGTGCTCAGTACTGCGACACCCCTTTAAAAGTAAGGTTCTATCAACAGAGGAAAACAAACTTTTTCCTCTCTTGTCCCTGGATTCTAGTCAGCACCCTTGATTCACACGGAGGCGGATAGCGATTTTTCAGCACAAAGCGGTTGCAGGCAAACCCTGCATGTGGCCACTCCACCCTTTGCTGAAATATTGATGACCATATGTACCGTGTGAGCAGGTAAGTGACTTCACTACGAGCCCCCAACTAACGATACTGGATCAGAACCTCTATACACACCTTCCTATACCTTCTAATGTCCTGCCTGTACCTTCTAATGTCCTACCTATACCTTCTAAGGATGACGCTAATTTGCGTACGCAGTCACACCATAAATAAAGACTTAGACGTGGAATCTGTGGTTCCAAAGCACAAGTGATATTCAGGTAAAAGTTCAGACAGTTACACGCAATTGATCAAGACACAATTTAGGCGCAAAAGGAAATGATACAGACCCAAGTACAGTATACATACGCAGACGCTTCCGGGCCCAGAGATAGGCATCAGCAAGAGACCCCTTGTCATTCAGCATTCAGCATGAAGACTGAGAATCAGTGTTTGTGCACTCATATTTATACCCCCCCAGAATAAACAGGACAAAAGGGAAGTCTGTTGCTGATATCATTGGTTCTCAGGGGTGAAGCATCTGTTACAGCACATTTAACCGGCTGGTTCAAACAGACTCTCCCTGCCTCTAACAGCTGGGGGTCTTCCTCTTCACGTTCCGGCAGCATCCTAACAGTTGTTTCTAAAATATACATTTTGTTGCTTGTAGGCTCTGTGATCCATAACTCGGGAATGCATGATGCGATCTCCCCACCGATAACACCGGAATACTGTGAAAAGAGTACGCATCAGTACAACTCCAAACACGACTGGTTTAGCATGTATAATACCTTAGTTATCAAATATCTTTATTTCTCAGCATTTAAACTAACTGAACCTACTTAAATCATACACTTTAAAGCTTATTGAACCTTATGTGTGGATATGTAATGTGTGGGTATCCAGGGTTTGATATGAGGACGCTAGTTAACTGCGGGCAGATGGTGCGCATAAAGCTAATAAAACAGTGGTTTCATACAAAGTCCTATGCATTCGCTAATATGCGACTAGTTAACAGCGCTATTGTATGTATTAATGTGTGTATGGGAAATGATGAAAAATGCAATCGCATGGTGCTATTAGTATTGACGCCACATGTACAAAAATGTGAGTTTATCTAAAATGGCGCTTAGGCAGCCATTCGCAAAATGGCGTCTTGCAATCTCATTTTCAAGATGGCGTCTTGCGGCCAGTCGCAAGATGGTGTCGCAGCGATTAAATTTTAAACTGAACTTGTCTCAGCCAATTATTCAGCTTCGACAGGAGTTTGTATGTTCTTCACATGCTTCCATACATTTCCGCAGGGAGCTCCATTTCCTTTCATGCTCCTGGCAAGTTAATTGGCTATTGTTGCAATTAACCTCAATATGTGTGCTTGTTTTGTGATAGTGAATATAGACTGTATACAGTACATTACCTGGACAGGGACTAACGTGAGTGATCAGTGATTAAATATTCTATGTGAAGTGCTGTATAATATGTAGGCATTATTCACATAATGGCTAATAATAGTGTGCAATAAAATACTGAAAATATTGCATAACAATAACTTTGCACAACCATATAAATTACTAATACCTGGAAATACAGTATATGCAGGTTTACCTTGTTAGTGCAGCAACGACAAATTGGGGATATCTTCATTTTTGGTGCTGTTACTATTATAATGTAAGTATAAAGGATATATAGAAAATAGAAAAACGTGGTGTGCTAGCAAGTCATCCAACATAAAAGAGCAACGTACATGATAATACTTCAATGAAACAACAATTACCATATTGTACAATGTTACCTATTCCACCCAGCCATTTAAACCAGTAGTAGTGATGGAAAAGCATAATGAATAAGAGGAAAAATGTAACAGACATTCCTGGGCAAGTTGTGTACTGTTACCAAGCAACAAACCATGAGGGATTTTACAAGGTCTCATTGATTCATTAGATTTCAGACAACTCTGTGAAGTCATTCATAGGATATTTTGTGACTGTGGATGTTAAGAGCTGAAATATAGATTAACAAGTTTAGGTCACTTGGACACTTAGACAATTTTTCACCTGTTAAGGAGAAATAATTCACATTATATTGAGTTGGAAAATGAGCTATAACAGTCATGATCACATATGGATACAGTCACTTCCTTGTCTTTACTTTGGCAAATGTTACAGACATACAAGAAATTTATCCTCCAGTCAATTGACAAAACCAACCAGTGTTACAATGATATGTTACACACATTAATTTTTTTGCTTACTTATTATATTGTAACATATACTTTATATTACAGTAAATTTAACTGCTATGTTTTGTCAATGGTTGGTAATTGTAATTTTGGCGTACTGTTTGGAATACTATTAAACACATTTATAATGTTAGAGAACAACTCAGACTACTTAAGGCAGATTACACACTGGCATTGCGTAAACATCAGTGACACTGCGGGGTATACTTACTTAAGTGAGAGTTTTTAGAAGTGGAGATGTTGCTCATAGCAACCAGTAAGATTCTACTTAACATTTAACTAGCATCTTCTAGAAGATAATAGCTAGAATCTGATTGGTTGCTATGGGCAACATATGCACTTCTGAAAACTCTCACTTTAGTAAATATACCCCTGCATGTTAATCACAATTAGGTTTATCACATGTGACATGTGTTGGAAAATTCTTGCACTTGAGGTCAAATGTGCAGTGACCTATAACTAATCAGATGTTTTACCCTTATTAGGTGCCAGTCAAATCTATTGTAAATACTCTTTAGGTAACATGGGCTACTGCTCACCTGCATCTGCAGTATGTGAGAAATGAACCTCTTTATCTACAGACTACCCCCAACACTATGTATTGTTGTATCTGATTCCACTTCAATTCAGTATAAATGTAGTGTGTGTGTGTGTGTGTGTGTCTGCGATGGGTCTGCTTAGTCATTGCGATCTCAGGCCCTAATTCAGAGCTGGACGCTCTGACAGAGCGCTCGCTCTGAATCAGGGCCGTCCTTCCTGATTTTAGAGTGGCCTCCTGGCCGCTCGCATAGCTGTGGGTGACCACCCACAGCTATAGTGAGAGGCCAAAAAGATGATCGCGATGGTCAAGACCATCGCGACCATTGGGCTTGCGACGAGACCCTTGTGGTAGGGTCTCGTCTGCCGCACGCCCTGGAGTGCTTTTGGCTCTATCAGAGCCAAAAGCACTCCCACTGACATCACTAGTGATGTCAGTGGGGCCGGCCTATGACGGTAGGCATTCCCATGGGAATGCCTCCATCTGGCCAGCCACGCCCACCAAAGGGGGCGTGCTGTTACTCACCATCGACAGCACGCCCCCTTTGTAGCGAGACCCATAGCGATGGCATGCCCGTCGCTATCCGGGTCTCGCGCATGTGCACGACGGAGCCGGGTCTGTCGTGCGCATGGGCACTGGCCCAACATCGACCCACTTGCGAGCGCTCAGCACTCGCGAGCGGGTCTGAATCAGGCCCTCAGTCCTGATCGCAATCGCTAGTTTGCGCATGTGCACTGCGATGTACATTCATGCACAGTACACAACAATCGGCCGATTGCATGCATATTAGCAACTGCGTTCTTTGCTGAATCAGGCCCTCAGATGGTACAATTTATAACTATTAGGAATTTATCATCAGATAGTTTTGCTGTCATTGATAGTGGTGCTGCATGAAATGTCTTGGCTATTTTGGTAGCCTAAATCTTGAAGATTCCTGCCATACACCTTGATTCCTGCTTTGTTATTTATGGATTAGATGGTAGTCCTTTGTCTGGGGCTTTTCATTACCAGAGCCCAAAAATAAGGTGTATTGGAATGGGGCCCGGTCCCTTAAGAGGCCCGATTCTTGGACCTGAACCTTCTGCACCCAGCTAATATTGTCAAAAGTACACAGTGTGGGCAGCACAGCCGGTGTAATGGTTAGCGTTACTGCCTCACAGCACTGAGGTTGTGGGTATGATTCCCACCATGGCCCTAACTGTGTGGAGTTTGTATATTCTCCCTGTGCTTGCGTGGGTTTCCTCCGGGTACTCCGGTTTCCTCCAATACTCCAAAAATATACTGGTAGATTAATTGGCAACAAAAACATTAAAAAAAAATTAACCCTAGTGTGTATGTGTGTGAGCATGTGATAGGGAATATAGATTGTAAGCTCCACTGGGGCAGGGACTTATGTGAATGGCCAAATATTCTCTGTAAAGCACTGCGGAATATGTGTGCGCTATATAAATAACTGGTAATAATAATAATAATAATAATAAAAAGTGCATAATGGTGTAGGAAGACTGGCTGACACAGTGTTGAATACAGAAATGGACAGACTTAAAACTACTCGCTATGATACTAGTGTATTCAATACTACGGTATTCAACAAAGTGTATTGACTGCACTAGACTGTGGTGAGTAGTTTGTAGACTGTCCCTTTTTAAGTGTCCTTCTCTTCACAGTGGATCGCATTCAGGAGATTCTACATGCAAAGCACCAGAACAGGGGTCTTCAAACTTGGCCCTCCAGCTGCTGTGGAACTACACATCCCAGCATGCACTGCCAACTTTTTGATATAACAGCATGCTAAAACTATGTGCAGTGCATGCTGGGATGTGTAGTTCCACAGCATCTGGAGGGCCAAGTTTGAAGACCCCTGCACTAGAAGAAGAAAAAAGCAGCCAAGATCAAAAAGTGCAGTGAGCAAGACACCCACCAATGAGAAATAGGGCACAATGGTATATTGTGAACTGGGGGAACTGTGTTGCATAATGACAATTGAAGCACTCGGTGACATAAAGTAATTTGGGGACACCATGTGGCATAATGTGAACTGGGAGCACTGTGTGACATAATGTGAGTTGGGAGTACTTTATGGCATAATAAGAACTGGGAGAACTACTATGTGGAATAATATTAACTAAGGGACACTATGCAGCATAATGTGAACTGAGGGCACTGTGCAGCATAATGTTTACTGTGGCACTACAATATGGTATAATGTGAACTGGAGGCACTATAATGTGACATAATGTGACCAGGAGGCACTACAATGTGGCATAGTGTACACTATGGGCATTAAAATGCGGCATAAGGTGAACCAAAGGCACTATAATAAATAATGAGACATAAAGTGCATTACAATGTGTCATATTATGAACTTGGCACACTGTATGGCTTATTGAGACCTGGGTGCAATCTATGACATAATGTGAACAGGGGTACTACAGTAAGGCACAAAATGAACAACTGCTGCAAAGAGAGGTGTCTCTCTAGAAGCATTGTGGGCCTTTTCAAAAGGTTGCTATGGGGCTCACATAGTTCTAGTTATGTCCTTGTGCATAATCCTAATATTCATTGAAGATTAAAAATGAATGTGAAATGGAGAGAAGATTGTCAATGATATTGTTTAGCTAGGCCTGTACTTCTTAGCGACATTTGCCTTGAAGGCATCCCTGAGCAATATAGAGAATATTTTGATGTTTGTTATAAAAATCCAATATTGTTTGTCCTGCACTACAGAAAGTTCAAGGGAAACCTTTCACCAATATTGTTCCTACAGCACATTGTCTAGTGTGTATGAGCCTAGCACACTATAGTTCTAACCAGTGGCGGCTCTATAGATGGGGCTGCCTCACAGTCCAAACTTAAAATGGGAAGCCACTCCAACTGCCAGTGATTCCTGCCCAGCGATATTTTTAATGGCAGTTGGTGTGGCTCCTCTATTTGAATTTTAGACTGCGCTTCAGCCCCACCTCTGGAGCCGCCACTGGTGCTGACTAAGAAAGGAGTAAATCCTTTTGATCCAGTTTCCTGAGGCTCTGCCAGCTTTTGGAACAGATTCTTCAGCATAATGATATCAGTCTGCCTTTCATTGTCAAATCTCATGCTTCAGAAGTTGGTACCAGATCAGTCTTGTCTCAGATTATTTCTTGACAAAAAAAAAAACCTGTATGTCTATTTTCCTAAGAAAAGTTTCTGCTGATAAAATTAATTAGCAAATTTGGGAAAAGAGTATTGTTGGCTATTAAATGGGCATTGGAGGAATGGAGGCATAGGCTGGGAGGTGCCCTCCATGTCATTGTTGCCTACATGAAGCCTTAAAATGTTCAATATATTGAATATGTTAACTGGGATAATTGATACCCTTACCAATGCCTAATAGATTAATCTGTCCATGAACTTTGTAAATTTTCAAGTTGTAAGGCCATAAAACCATTTGGGTTACCATGGTATTAGGGTTAGGGAGTACCGTCTGCTAATGTTTTGGGGCCTGATTCAGAGAAGTATGCTATGCCGATATTTTTGAGCAATTATCAGTAATCTGAGAATGCGTTTAAGTTGCACTACGCATGCATCAAGGTACATGTTTGCGATTGTCTTCGTGGCATGTCAGTCTGCGTTTGTTATTCCGTATACAATAAAAATGTCTCCGGCATCTCAGTTCCTGCAGCCATTTTGCGTAGCCATAGGGTCACTAAGAACTGCTATAATCGAATGATCTGCGACCGAATCTGTGTCTTTGTGCACAGATGCTTGGATTTGCAAAGCCGCAGGTGAGCGTCTCAATACATTCCTCTGAGTCTAAGACATTTACATATTTTTGCACACCAGCAGTGTACGGCATCACAGCTGCAATGGCATTAGTGTATATCTCTGAATCAGGCCAGTGATCAGGCTATATGGCAGGGGCGTATCTATAATAACTACCTCTCCGGGATTCCCACGTTGGTGGTATCAGCGCTGTAAAAATCGCCTGGAAAATGGCCACCACGGACATTTTTCTGGCATTTTGCGCATACACAGTAGAGAAATAGCTGCGAAAATGGCACTCAAGCCCACACCGCACACCCTGCCCCATGTTTTTAATACTTACCTCTCCGGAGTCCGACGTCGGCAGTATCGGCGCTGTAAAAATTGCCTGGAAAATGGCCGTCGCAGCCATTTTTATGTTATGTGCATGCGCAGTAGGGAAATAGTCGGGAAAAGTGGTGCTCAGTGCGCTGCCATCCGCCGGAGAGAGAGGAGGGAGCCCGGATGGAAACTGCACACAGGCCCCCTCCTCTCCTGATCCGACCCAGCTACATGGCATTCCAATTAATATAGTTTCATGCAGAGGAGGAGTTTATTTTTATATTTTGGAGAGTTTCTTTTTGAAATTAGCAATTGATTTATGTTATCCATCTGCTAATCATTTGCATATTAGAAGGCAGATTGAAACAACAATAAAACTCCAAATGAATACGTAAAATGTTTTGCTGCGGATCTAGAGGATGAGTGGTTGAACCATCTCCTTTGGGCTGTCTTTGCCCACAACAATGTTACACATTCAACATCTAGTCTCATCTTTTTTGTGTTTTGTTTGTATTATCTTAAATCTATTTACTTGTCTTCTTTATGGTATTCTGTCGTCCAGACGTTGGACACTTCTCCCAGCACAGCATTTGGTCAGGTGTTTGATTGCTGCTGAACCTCTTAGTTGCTGTTGGCTCAGCTTCCAGAGTATCCATTTAATGACTGCATGTGGCCTTATAGTACAGAGAGCTGTATCCCTCATTGCCTGTTGTAGCATTGCTAGTCTGGCTCTTGTTGCTGTTGTATTTTGTTATCTGACTTGCTTGTATTGTCCTTTGCATGTGACCTGTTTGTTCTTCGATTGCCATCTTTCTTAACCTTTGTGACCTGATTATTCTTGTATGTTGCCTGCCCTGAACTTTATCTGTGACCTGATTATCCTCATATCCTATTAGAGATCATTTCAAACATAACGTTTATTAATACAGTATAAAATGCATCACATCAAGTGAGGCGAATAGAAATAAAAGACAAACATATAGAAAAGTAACTAAAATGGTATTAATGGTAAAATTGTGTAAAGGGGCTTATCCAGGAGGTTTTAGTCGCATTGTTCATAAAGTCGTGTAATGGATAGCCGGCAAGGACCAGCGATGCGCGTGCACGCTGGATCCTTGCCGACCCCGACTATCTACTGAACATGCCCGTCAACCTGACAACGCTCGTCAGTTTCGGCATGTTCAGAGATAGGAGGTTGGACTTCTCACTGAATGACTTTCAGTGAATGACGTTCAGTGCGGGCACCGCACCTCAGTGACCTGAAGGTCTGAAAGCTAGACGTTCAGTCTTTCAGGTCGCCTAGTTGATAGGCCTCTTAAGGGTATCCCTCACTTTAAAATAATTGCTGTATTTAGATGCAAATGACAGTGTGTCAATACTGTAGGTGTAATGGCTTAATTCAATGTGATCTAGATAAATATTTTGAAAGTAGCTAGCATAAAAATAGAGCCAAACAACCAAGACAACTTGTCATCAAATCAAGAGACCTGAATCTACTAGACGTAATAGAGGTTATACTCCAACAAAGATGTACCATGCATGTTGTATTACAAATATGTATATAATACAACAGGTATTGTATAGGTGAAAGATATCTATAAAGGATAATCATATAAGGGATTATTCCCTTTTAATCAGAGCTGGTGTGTGCCACCCAAAACTAATTAGTGTATGCTATTTTAGAACTTTCAAATGGCAAATAAATGCATCATTGTGCCAACATTAGAAAACATGTCACTGTAGAATAAGTGTGCGGCATCATAGAGGATGATGCAGTATAGGTTGTGTAGACCAATAAGAAAGAACACCGTAAAGTTATAGTGTCAAATAACAGAAAATGTGTCATTGCAAAAAGTAAATGTGAATTGTGTGCTCACATAAATGCATCATAGTTCCAACATTACAAAACATGTCACTGTAGAATAAGTGTATACAGTAGCACCACAAAGGATAATTTATGCTAGTGCAGTACATTCAGGTCATATACAGTTTTATTGTGGTATCAGACAAAAATATGTCACTGTAAAATGGATGTGCAGCACTACAAGTTGCAGTATTCTGTACTTGGAACTATAGATAAGAAACGTGCATATGCAACTTACAAATGGAGCAAGGTTGTATTATAGTGTATGCTATTATAGACCTTTCAAATGGCACATAAATGCCATAACGTTATGTTTTAAATTATCTCTAGTAGGGCGAGTGCCCCAAAGAGAGCACTTTTCTTTCTCTTTGCTTATACCTGTATTTTACTCTCATGGGTGCACCTCCAGCGGTCTATTAGCAATTGACCCTTAGTGGCATGATATTTTGCCTACAGATGGATTTCCCTATCTAACATTATCTTGTATAGCATACACACGAGTGCTTAGATCTCCCTTGTTACCCATCCCCTTGGGTTATTGTATCATCATATCCTGCCTCATTTGACCCTTGCTTATGACTTTTGCAGCAAAATTAGGCAGGATATGAAGATAATAAGGTCATTACTACATGCCAGTTTTACCTGTGGGTTTGGTCATGAGCTTCCAATATACAGTATCTCCTATGTCTGCACCCAGTTGTAAGTAAGTCTCTATTGCCACACAAACAATACCTGGGGCAAAAGAGTACTTGAGAGCACATCAAACTGTCTGTCACTCAACAGCCAGGCTACTCACAGCCAATCAGCGACCGCAAGTGCAGGAAATCTCGTGGGTCCTGTCTCCTGCATACAGCTCTCCAGTCCGGTCTGGTTTGGGTCAATTTGTTGTTTTGTTTTTAATGGTCGAGGACTCTACTGAAGAAGAGGACCGACCAGTGCCAAGGGGTAGGTGAGTATATATTTTTTTTTACCATATAGCGGGATTTTACTGGAGAAAAGGACAGATCAGCACTGGAGACAAGGTAAGTAGTGTGAGTGTGGGTGAGTGAGTGTGTGAATGTGTAATAAAAGTATACAACCTTCGGTGTATGTGTCCTGTCTTTATCTTTATTTATTTTTTACAGTGGGGCTACTGGTGCTGATTGCCTGCTGGCACTTTTAGTTCTACAAGTGTCAAAGGGCAGGCATGCTGGAACCTGTAGTCCCACTGTAAAAAAAATATTACACTATTATTATTATCACATTTACCCCTGCACCCACTGCCCAGGGCTGTAGGGAAGAGCCCTGGGCTTCAGTCCAGGCCTTGGGTGCGCAGGACAGGGGGACCCCTTTATTGTGGATGTCCCCCCTCCTCTGGGCTGACTAGTTTGGAGGGTTAATGCTTTGGCTGGGGAACTCAGTGAAAGGGTCCCCTGACTGCGGCATTACACCCCGGCTAGTGGAGCCCGGATCTGGTTTTAAAAATACAGGGAACCCCACGCCATTTTTCCCCATATTTTTTAAACCAGCGCCGGCTCACAGAGGGCTCGATTCAGACCCACTCGCTAGATGCATACGCTCGCTCCCAGCATATGCAAATTCAGCTAAGTGACGGTATGGCAGGCGATCGCATGGCAAGGCATAAGCATGCCTACTATGTCCTGGTGTGCGATTGCTTTGTGTATGTGTATGTGTGATACTCAAGTAAGCAGGATCATTGCACACAGAAAATATTACAATATCTAATAACCTTCACCACAATAATATTTTATACAATTTATTTAACTGGAAACTTGACTGGGTAGACTTGTTTTGCTTTCTAATATTACACTTTTGCGGTTGTATTATCCCTATAATAAAACACTTCTATAGCAAAATAAACTTCTTAGGGGCCCATTTATTAAGGATCGCATTTTGCAATGCGATCAGGGCATGCAGTACCGCCCATTATCGCATTACAAAATGCGATCATACCGGCTGAATGTATGACCCTGCACATGCAGGGAGACGGGCTCCGAAAAGAGCCCATCCCTGCGATGTGGCCTGAGTGCATTCCGGGCTGCTGCGCATGCGCAGTCCCGCGGACTGCACATGAGCGGCGCCCACTGCCGGCAGAGGGATCTGGGAGATCCCTCCGTCGGTTGAAATGCGGGTAAGTGCCCATAGGACACAGCGGCTAAAGCTATCTTCGCATTCCCGATATTGATACATTTGGCAGCATCGCATCCCCCATAGAAACCTATGGGGGAGGCGGCAGCCGGCGGCAATGGAGTGATCACAGCAGGTATCGGAGATACCTGCTGCGGTCCCTCCTTCATACAAACAGGGGATACTAAGTATTTTAGGTAAACCCCCGAAAACAGGTGTTTTCGGGGAATTTACCTCAAATGCACTTTGATAAATGGGCCCCATATACTTACAACCAATTTAAAGCATTACTCAATAACAGATCACAGTGTCATCAATATTTTACATAGAATAAGGCAGTTAATATATTAACTATAACCTTGGGGCCCCATAAAGTGAGATAAATCAGTTCAGTATGATGGAGCTCATGGTGAACTCGCCAGAATGTTTTTCCTCCTTCTAGACTCTTTATCAGAGTTATGGAGCCTGTGATTTATATATGTTATACAGCACATACTGTGTTTGCTAAACTGTGCTGAAGTAAGGACTAAAGTGTCTTCGTTTTGCATAGAAATAGTTGCAACACACTGATGTGATCTCAGTTGTTACTTTGTAAACATCCCAGCATTAGCAACAAAGTTAAGTTTCATTAGTAGTGTGCTCCAGGAAGTCTCTGGGAATATTATTATTGGAAAGTTTGATGGCTCAAAAGATGTTAATAAGATTCTGGTGCTGTTCATTGGTCAGGGCTGAACACTATACCCTCTCTGTACTGACTGGGTACTTTCTGTCACGGCTGGGCTTGGGTTTGAACCCGGGGTGGAGTCGGAAGGTGGTTGAGAGGGCGCTGTCTGGTACTGGAACGCAGCCAGTCTTAGTGGGGTATGACTCATGAATGAGACGTGAAGTCGGGGTGACACGTAGGGTGAGGTATAGCTGTGGAGTCGCTCACTGAAACTCAAATCCGGATCTGGCTGGTCGAGCGGGAGGTGCGAACCAGGAGACGGACTGCAATTAGGAGATGACTGGCACCAGGCGGAGTAGTGACAGGCAAGGAAACACTGGAACTGCAGCACGAAAGGAATAAGGGAGCACAGGGAACTAGCTCACAGCATACGCTGTGATAAATGTTGCACTGGCAACCAAAGAGCCTCCAGACGGCCCTTTAGTACCCTCAGGTAGTGCAGGATTGACTGCTAGCTTCCCTGAACTAGGCTGCCCTCTGATTGGCCAACCCAGGCACCTGACCCCAATCCAAGATGGCCGCACCCAGTGAACTATAGCACAGAAGCGCTGCCCGACTCACCCCCTCTCACCTGTTTCCAGATGGATGCCTTCAGCCTCCACAAACTCACAGCACCCAGCGCCACTCTCCAGGGACCCGCACCACTGCCAGACGATCCGCACCAGAGCACCCGAAGAGGTAAGGTGCACAATCCCAGCTGCCTCTCTGCCCCTCTCTGTGGGTAGGAACACAGGGTATTGGTGGGGTGCCACATATGTAGATGCCCACCAGCCTGTCTTAAGATGCCCACTTGCACATGTCATCTCAAGGAAGTGTAAGCAACCATCGATACATTGGGTACAATCGGAAGTGAATGCAGAGCTTGAGGTTGACTGTACCCTACCGCAAGCACTGCGAGCACTTCAGTGTAAAATACAACCAGGTGATGTGTACTATGACGCTGCCTCCTAATTATGCACACCTCTGATACAGCGTTGAGACGCTCAGGCGCGCCTGCGTTCGCCCCTCCACTCCCCCCTTTCTAGTGGCCAGCCCCTGTTACCACCCACAAATGGCCTCTCCTGTCACTCACTCTGCTGGGCTGTCTATGCTTGGTGAGCGACCGCTTCCCAGTCTCTCGCACTGATTCGCGCACATGCACTGCGATGCATAAGCATGCGCAGAATGGGAAAATTGGCCAGCTACGATTGAACGCTTCTTAGCGACTAGGTCTGAATAAGGTCCAGAGTCCAGTGCTGCTGGTTCATTAGATATGGGGGACCCCTACACATTTTGTCCCCTGCATTTTTTGAACCAGGACTGGCTCACAGAGCCTAGGGCTTGTCAGGCTTTTAAGGGGAGACCCCACACCATTTACTTACACTTTCTTCCACTTCTGTTTTACAAAATACACACATGCAGGTTGCATGTATCTCACTAATGTGTGCAGGCTGCATGTTCAGGAGTGTTTGGCTACGGTCAGGCACAGGGGACATGGGGATAAAACATGATCAATATGATTCAGCAAAGCATGATTCTTGGTAAAGATTGAGGACCCGGATGCTAAGCCGCGGACGTATGGTATGGGCGATTGTCGTCCGTCTGCGCATACGCATGCGGCAAAATACGCATGCATGAACCAGTCACTGCATCCAGGAATTGTGCTCTCATAGTACACAGACTGGACGCTACTTTGAGAGACCAAATGTGCCGTTTACGGGTGGTAACAGGGGAAGGTGCTTGTGAATGGGGGAGTGGTGCTGTGTGTCTGGGCATCAAAATGGAGTTTTATGGGTGTGCATAATTAGCATGGAAGCGTCATTGTACACGTCACTTGTATTTCAGCCTGTAATGATCGCAGTGCTTGTGGCGGGTAGGGTCTACATCAAGTGCTGCGTGCAGCTCCAATGACTCTCGATGGGTCTGATTAATTATACACTTCCTGGAGATGACGTGTGTTAAGAAAGAAAAGTGAGTGTCTTTAGACCTGCTTGCATTCACTCTGCCATTGCTCTCTAAGACATAAAGGGCGTCCTTACACCAGACAGTGCGATCGCGGAATTTGCATACCCGGCCCCTTTTGGCTGCGAGAGAGCGCAGCTTAGCATCTGGGTCTGAATCGCCCCCTGAGTGTTTCAGCTGACAAGTCTCCCGTGTTTCAGTAATGCTGTGCGTGTGTAAACTCGGGCAATCTCGGACCAGACACAGGGCCTGATTCAGAGCCGCTCGTAAGCGGCCGCTCGTTCGCTCAACTGCGCATGCATATGGGTTGTAATACGCATGCGCGAACCAGTCATTGCGGTCGGAAATTGTGTGCTCGCAAAATAGCGAATACCTGCTAATTTGAGAGACAGGATGAGGTGTTTGTGGGTGGTAACAGGGGAAGGTGCTTGAAAACGGGGAGTGGAGATCCGAACGCAGGCGTGCCAAAAGGTCAAAACGGGCTTTTTAAGGGTGTGCATAATTAACAAAGCAGCGTCATTGGCCACGTCACTTGGTTGTTTCTTAGCCTGAACTGGTCGCATGATTGCGGTAGGAAAATCCAACCACAAGCACTGCGAGCAGTTCAGATGCCTTTCGATGTACTCGATTAATCAAATAAATAGCGGAGATGACGTAGGATGCGAGCGGCCAGGGGGCGTCTTTACAAAATAGCAAGCACATATTTAGTTCACTCGCTCAGACATAGAGGTGTCAACAGCCCGCAAAGAGCGAGCGCTCAATTTAAATAGCCGGCCCCTTTTTCTGAACGACCGTCCGCAAATAGCATCCGGCTCTGAATCAGACCCACAATTCTTAGTAAATTTACCACTAAGTGCCTAATTCTGAATGAGATGCATCTTACTTCATTACGCTAATGTGAGATTCCATCCATGTATACTAAAACTCTGTGCATCTACATGCGGAATCCTATTCTACCCACTCTTTTTATGTCCACAGCTACAACAGTCATTCTGAACATGCACCCATCACATGTTTGGTGCAAAAGATCTGTCTGAAACAGGTGCAAAAATTCTGTCCACACTCTACAATCGAGCAAGGAAGCCGGCATACACACCCACGACTCTCCCATAACACTCCCAAGAGATGAAACAGTTCCTTGCATGCACATGGTTACAGCCCAGTTACCACTCAGCAGAGCAGTAACTAGACTTTTTGGTGCCCTGTACTGAAAGAGCATTGGTGCCCTCCCCCCCTCCCTCATACCACTGTTATCCAGGTTCACTGTCAAATGCAGGGTGAATCCAATGGCTGTAGTGATGGCACGAAATAATTATGCAGTATAACTCACTAGCTCTAGTTGTTGGAGAGCACTGGTGAAGCTGCAACTGCAGCAGGATTTGTCCATCAGAACAGCCGTGCGCAAGCCTGGAGCCAGCAGTTTAGATCACCAGAGTGCTACTTGTAGTGTATATGTGAGATCCATGTATGGTACACTCAAAAACAAAGGTACTCGAGGTGTGCTGGTAACACCTGGGTCGGGAATTGGTGGCTGTGTTCAGGGCTGCCATCAGAAAATTTGGGGAGAATAGCTTAATGTATAATGTGTCATGTGAGAGGTGATAAGTTTGAGTCCTGGGAATGACCGTATTTTGAAATGTGTGTGTTGAATAAAAGAGGATGCGACTGAAGGTGCTTGGGGTGGTGGCCAAATGGAAGGGGAGTTAGTCAGGGGCTGTCAGGAGATGCCGGGATAAAAGAAAAGGAAGCTACAAGGTAGAAAAATAATAAACAGAAAATTGACAGCAGCGCCGCCTGCCCTGCGGTGCCCTGTCACACCACCCTAGTTAAGGCCCTGCTGCTCCGAAACACTTATGTTACAGATAGTGTGCTCCATCTATGGATAGATCAATCTGTACAGACTGTTGAACTTGGTTCATAAGCGTATATGCAGGTACAACTAAGGGGACACCTGTACCAGGCCCCGAGATCCAGAGGGGCCCCGTGGACTGGACAGGCACAAAACAGGGCCGTGGATGGTAGTCTCTATTCTTGCCAGTGGGCCGTGGCTGCCAGGACCCATAGCAGCTGCCCAGCCCCAGCTCTGAGTCCCCTATAGCCTGGCCCAGGCAGCGCTGGGCTCTTCCGGGTGGCTCAGCTGCAGGCCGGGACTAGCCTGACCTTTAGGTGAGCAATGCGGTAGCGTGACATCTTAGGTCACGTCGCCGCATGTCAGGCAGGCTGCGGTGTTGAGGGGATGGAAGTGGTAGTGGATAGATCCCCGGATGGTAGAGGAACAGGGGCTGGGGCATGGGAAGATGATTGGTGCTGGGGACAGAAGAAGGTGAAGGGGTAATAGGAAGCAGATAGGGGCTGGGGGCAGTGGAAGGTGATGGTAGCTGGGGATAGAGAAAGATGAAGATCATAGGAAGGTGATAGGGGATGGGGGGCAGAAGGTGACATGGGCTGGGGGCAGAGGAAGGTGACATGGGCTGGGGGCAGAGGAAGGTGCTGGGAGCTGGGGACAGTGGAAGGTGATGGGGGCTGGGGATAGCGGAAGTTGAAGGGGCAGAGGAAGGTGCTGGGGGTAGAAGGTGACAAAGGATGGGGGCAGAGGATGGAGAAAGGGGGCAGAGGAAGATTATGGGGCAGAGAAAGGTGATAGGGGCTATGGACGGAGGAAGGTGAAGGGGGCAGTGGAAGGCTGACGGGACTGGGATAATAGGTGATAGGGGCTGGACACGGAGGAAGGTGATGGGGCTTCTGGACTGAGGATGGTGATGAGAGGCTGAATTTGAGGAAGGTGATTAGTACTGTGGATGGCTGGCTGCAGACACCATCCCTACTAACTCTGAGACATCCACAGCACTGTAATCAAGAAACGGTAGACAGATACTATAGCCTTAGTCATAGTGTATTTTTACTTTATTTAAAGGCTGGCATATCTTCCAGTTAACATTCTCATGCTTCATATATCATACATGCAGGGGATGGATGTGTGGGATCGGGGGTTGTGGTGAGAAGGTGGGGCCCCCAGAGACATCAGTGTACCAGCCCCGAGATTTCTGTTGCCAGCTCTGCGTATGCGTACATGATCTGGCGCATGTGCAAACACTGATTTCTTTCTTTGTGCATTATGCATGTACACTGGTGTCCGACTCAGGCACTCAGGGCCTGATTCAGAGCCGGACGCTCTGACCAGAGCGCTCGCTCTGAATCAGGGCCGTCCTAGTTAAATTTGGAGCAGCCTTTTGGACGCTCGCATAGCTGTGGGTTACCACCGACAGCTTATGCGAGCGTCCATGATGATGGTCGCGATGGTCAAGACCATCACGACCATCGGGCTTGCAACTAGACCCTTGCGGTAGGGTCTCGCTGCCGCAAGCCCTGGAGTGATTTTGGCTCTATCAGAGCCAAAATCACTCCCACTGACATCACTAGTGATGTCAGTGGGGCCGGACCCAGACGTAGGCGTTCCCATGGCAATGCCTCCATCTGGGCATCCACGCCCCCGGCACGCCCACCAAAGGGGGCGTGCCATCACTCACCATCGACAGCACGCCCCCTTTGTAGCGAGACCCCGAGCGACAGCATCCCCGTCGCTCGCCGGGTCTCGCGCATTGCGCATGACGGAGCGGCCTCCATCATGCGCATGCACATTTGGGTAAAATCGACCCACTTGCGAGCGTCCTGCGCTCGCGAGCGGGTCTGAATGAGACCCACAGTGCACAAATCATTGTCTGTGATGCTTGATGTGACTGAAACGCTTGCACTGACTGACATCACCTGAGTGCTGTTTCCCCTGAATATCTCAAAGTTCCTAGTTGATCACAAAGGACTGAGGGCCTGATTCACTATGGATCACAACTGTGTATGCAATTGCGATTACGCACGCAGTTCATCTGCGATAATATGTTAATTAACTGTGATTGCCACCCCATCACAGCATTACACAAGGATGCCCACTTTACTTAGCACACACCTGTAATGTTTAACAAGATTGCAAAACCATTGGAACAATCGAGTACAATCGCAGCCTCACACACACTCGCACAAGCTCTGACCCTACTCAGGAATTGCTAACTTCATCGCACGCTATGAGTCCTCAGGCTGTGTATGACATTGCAGTGGCTAATTTATACATGCTACTGCAATGGCGTGTAAACACACTGAGACGCCTGCATTGCGCAGACCAGCCCCCCTGTCACCTGCCACAAACAGCACTTCCTAGCAGTCACTCTGCGATGGATCTGTCATCCACCAAGTCAAAAGTAAATTGTTTTTGTTGTATCCTTTTATAGATAATTATTATATTGTATACTTGTAGATGCTAAAGCCAGGTGTAATTACTGATTAAACTAGTAACAAAATAATTACTAACGCTGTTAACACACTACATGATGTGTGTACCCAGCAACGGCATGATACATTGCACCGTCCGTAAACACTGCACAATGCAGTGGACGATAGCGGGATGTGTAGTTCAATGCAGCATTCAGCAGCATGGCGTCATTCATTGTATCGTCCCATCTGCTGTGCTTCAGAGCAGACAGGATGAAGAGATGAATGACCCTCCGGCAAGAGCGATTGGGCATATAAACTATGCGATCCGTACAATATATTGTTCCGATCTGCTTTGGAATGATGTATTGTGCAATGGATCGCTTAGTGTGTACCCAGCTTTAGAAATCCATGACAGATGTCATTTCTAGAGAAAGTGTTTTGTTCTATAAAACCAAAATAACAGCACTACAGTATGTTGGATAGTCAAAGCCATCGCCAGTACTCACCTGGATTCCACATCAGTAGTAAGTGGCAATAGTGGGCCTGATTCAGAGCCGAACGCTCTGACCAGAGCGCTTGCTCTGAATCAGGGCCCTCCTCCCTAAAAATGGAGCGGCCCCCTGGCCGCTCGTAGAGCTGTGGGTGACCACCCACAGCTATAGCGAGCGGCCATGATGATAGTCGTGATGGTCTTTGACCATCGCGACCATCGGGCTTGCGACGAGACCCTGCGGTAGGGTCTCGCTGCCGCAAGCCCAGGAGTGATTTTGGCTCTATCAGATCCAAAATCACTCCCACTGACATCATTACTGATGTCAGTGGGGCCGGGCTCAGACGGTAGGCGTTCCCATGGGAACGCCTCCGTCTGGCAGCCACGCCCCCGGCACGCCCACCAAAGGGGGCGTGCTGTCAGTCACCATCGACAGCATGCCCCCTTTGGTGCGAGACCCCGAGTGACGTATTCCTCGTCGCTCGCCGGGTCTCGCGCATGTGCACGACGGAGTTCCCTCCGTCGTGCGCATGCGCATTCGGCAAACATCGACCCGCTTGCGAGCGTCCTTTGCTCGCGAGCGGGTCTGAATGACTCCCTGTGTGTGAGAGGATATGTATTTCATCATGTAACACTATTAGTTTCAGGATAGTAAGGTCTCTATCTGACCATGCTTAATTATAAAGGAACACATTTGTCCCGGAATATTGCTCCTTGTTACTGGTGAACTAAATTAATATTATTACAATACAATTAATTGCTCTAATGAATGACTGTAATATGATGCTACCTAACCACTGATTTCTATCATCAATGTAAGATTTTACCAGCTTTTTTTTTCTTTAGATAAAGACTATTGATTCAATATAAATATACATTCTCATTGTCCTGTGACTTTTCAACCAATATTTACTGTTTAGTTTTACTCATGTATTAACTCATGTGCTTCTACGCAGCTTTATATCATGAAATAAAAGACCATACACTCTGATTGGAACATTAACAAGGTAAGGTAAAAAACTAGGGGTATATTTACTAAAGGTCGATTTTAATCGATGTTGGGTTCCTGGGGCTTAATCACACATTTACTAACAGACAATTTTTTATTTAGTTGTTTAAGTATTAGTAAGTATGTGATTTAGCTTCAGAAACAAAAATTGATGTTAATCGATTTTGATCGATTTTAAATCACTTAAAATCGACATTTAATAAATATACCCCCTAGACTTCAAATATTTAATGGCCAGTTTTCAAAAGCTTATCAAATGGGTTCAAAGTGTACACTGCAATCAGTTTCTGCATTGAAATGGTGATACAATTTATTTCTAGCTGATTTATTATAAAATACCATTGAGCACCCTAGCAATGATCAGATAATTATTTTTAGGCAATAGTAAAAATATTCTGCTTTGTACAGCTAATCATTGTCTTATACTATATTTGGAAACAATTTTTGCAACACTTACCTTATTTAAGGAGCAACTCACCGATATGTGCACAATTTAAATGGCAACATTTCCTCTGATAAGTAATTTGTGGAGTACCACATTGTGTTTCTGAAGAAGAATAATACAGACAACTAATTTTAATAGTTGGATAATGTGGGAAATAATGATTATTTTGATCTTAATTGGGCTTTAGGTGGCTGTGGCGGGGGTAATGAATTGAGTTAATAAAATAAGGCAGAGGTGGTATTATGGGAAACACAATGTAGATGGAAGGAGCAAGAAGAACGGGGCATGAGAAGAGTGAAATGTAGTAAAGATCTGGTATATGAAAGTTATAAAGTAATGTATGTTCAAGTTATGGCATCAAGTTGTTGACATAGGTGAGGGGATAGTAAGAAAGATTCATTGTGTGCTGTTGCGTGGAACACTATGGACCTCATTCAGACCTGCTCGCTAGCACTGTGCACTCGCAAGCGGCCCGATGGTTTGCATACGCGCATGCATCGTTCTGCGCATGCACAAACTACTTTGTGCGATCGCAGCCCGCTCACTCGCCCAGCAAAGACAGCCCAGTGAAATGAGTGACAGATGAGGCCATTTGTGGGTGGTAACAGGGGCAGGACACTAATAACGGGGGTGTGGAGGTGCGAACACAGGCATGCCTCGGTGTTTCAACGCCCTTTTTAAGGCATGCATAATTAACAGGCAGCATCATAGTACACGTCACATGCCTGTTTTTTACACTGAAGTCCTCTCAGTGCTTGCGGAAGGGTAAGGCAACCACAAGTGCTGCGTTAGCTTTCGATGGTGCTCGATGTACCAATGTTTTAATAAATTTTCTGGAGATGACGTGCGCTGGTGGGAGTCTCTACATACGCTAAAGGGTGTCTGCATACACAGAGCAATCGCTCGCACAGCCAAAGTGGGTGTGCTTATGCCTTGGCGAGCGATTGCTTCCCATGTCGTCACTTTGAAAAATTTGCAAACGCTGGAAGCGAACGATCGCATCTAGCGAGCGGGTCTGAATCAGGTCCCATGTGTACATGCCATAGATACTGTAGGTACATAGGATAATATATATTTATAAACAGTGTTTCTTTCGATTTGTACTTAAATAGGATTTGTGAATTGTAATGATATAATTGTACACATTTATTCTCCAATTGTTAGTTGTTTTAAGCTCCCAATCGTCTAACATTGCAATGGTAAAATCAGTTATAGATTTACACAGCACTGTACAATCAGAAATAATCACATCATTCAGGCACACCACATGCAAAGTGAAGCCTAAATTTTAATTTCACAAAGAGACACAATTACAGAACAGGTCACATTATCTTAAAGCCCATTATGGATATGAATTCTGAGAGTAATCTTAATTACACCCTTACAAACTCAGGGCGTGATTCATTACGGAACACTATTGCTAAAGCGTACGCCAATTGTTGCCTACTGCGCATGCATTGCACTGTACGAGCGAAGACACCACTTCGATAACACAGACCAATGAGAGCCATTGCAAAGTGATTGACTGGCAGTGAGTGCTTGGGGCTGCTATAATTCTGCGTGAGTGGCTGATGGTACTCAATGTTACCGATGTATATGGAGGTGTGCAAGGTATTACGCATGTGAGATAGCGGTAGTGGGGGGCAGTGGTCATCTCTATGCTGGGAGTGTGACAACATGGCGATAGCATTCATTAGCATATTTTCGCAGTAGACCTGCGTGTGATTACAGAGCTTCGATCACAATAGAGATCCTTAATTAATCAGACTTTTAGTGAGAACATACAAATTCCACACAAATAACATCCTATTCAGAATTAAATATAAGGCACCAGTGCTGCATGGATGCATACTATCAAACTCATAACATAGAACTTTCCAGCTGTCTTGTTTATTAGATGTCCTTATTTGTTTGGTATTGGTGTAGTGGACATGGTTTTGGGGAATTAGATGTGTTGAACAACTAGTCACAGGGCCTGATTCAGAGTTGTGCGATACTGTATTCACAGTTGCTCTCAATTTATGTGCGTAAATATGCTAATGTTTCTAACTGACTCCCCACCTGAAGTAGTGTGCGACGGACTGAGCAAATGTTGCTACACCCACTTCCCCTATCTGCATTGTGTGCAGATCCTCCAGGGTTGAGAAGACACCAGCATTGACCCAACATCGTACGCACATCATCTACGAGTCCTGGCCTGCACAGAATCTGGGTCAACTTTCTCTCTAGAAATGGCCTCTGAGGCACTAGTTCTGTGATTGATGATACAGCCGTGATAGCAGATAAACCATTATAACTCCCATAGCACACCTACAGAACAGACTGGCCTCCTTTTGAGAACACTTTCAGCCATCTCCACGACTCCAACCAGGAACACTCATGGACTGCAGTGCTTGCTGAGGACCTTGCCATCATGAGAGCATTGTGAACGTCGTGTAAAACTACAGCTTGCACATGCGCAGTGAGACTTTCCTTGGCATTTCGCACAAGCGCAGTAGCAAAAATCACTTGACCATGTGAACATCAGCACAGCGTACAACTCTGAAACAGGCCCACAGTTTTATAAGACTGTGACAAATTAGAAATGTATGTACAGTATACATATTTGCAATATATTATAAAAAAATAAAATACATATCTATAATGCCAATTAAATTAAAAACTTCTATTGTGTGTTATAATGATCCATTAAAATCTAAATTATTAAAGCCTTTTGGAATTAAGGATACTGAATTTAAACCTCTATACGCTCCTGCCTATACCTTCTAAAAACCTGCCTATACCTTCTAAAATTGACGCTATTTGCGTACGCAGTCATACAGTAAATAAATGCCTTCAGACTTTGAGAAAATGTGTTCCAACGCACAAAGGTTATTATTCAAGCAAAGTACAGATAGTTACACGCTGTGATCTAAAGACAATTTAGCGCAAAGAAATTATACAGACCCAAGGTACAGTTATATATACGCACGCGCTCTGGGACCAGATTCCGGCATCAACAAGAAACCTCCATCAATAGCATCAGCATGAAGACTGAAGACTGGGGTCAGAACATACATATATATATATATATATATATATACCCTTATGGAAATAGACTATACAATAGAGAGGTTTGTTGCAATCCCATTGGTTCTCCATCACGGTGCTTCTGTTACAGGGCATTTAACAGGTCGATTCAAATGGACACAGACCAGCCTCCAACAGCCTTTTGTCTCCATTTTCCCACCTCATGCAAACCTAAGCTGTTAATTTTACAAAGTACATTTTGGTGTTTTAACTCTCTATGGTCCATAAGTTGAGAATGTATGTTGCGATCTTCACACACATGAAACCGGAAAGCTGTTGAGAAAGTGCAGATCAGTACAACACCAAACACGGTTTACTTATCATGAATTAAACCTAAGATACCAAATAGCCTTTATTTCACAGCATTAGTACTAAATGAATAAACCCTGGATATTACACTTTGAAGCTATGGAACCTTTTACGTGAGTGTGCAGTGTATAAGTATTATGGGTTTGGGAAAAGATGCTCGTTAACTTGTGGCAGATGCGTATGTATGAAGCTAATAAACAGCGTTCACATGCAGGATATCATGCATTCGCTAAAGTGTATTATGTTAACAGCGCAACTGTTATGTGCGGTGTTTATACATGTGAGTCTATTTATGATGGATTTAATATATATATATATATATATACACATATATTTATACACACATATATATATACACATATATATATATATATATATATCATTCCTTACTAAGATTTTCAAACTGCAATGCAATGTGTTATGGGCAGTGAGCTTCACTCTCAAACAGGGTGGAGACCCCCCGCCAATTGCTGGTGCCATCCTGTCTGACAGTGAGTTTAAAAGCTTTCTTCTGCCTAATTAGGATACCTGTGTCAGTTCTTTTCAAGCAGATTTCTTACCATTGTTCATTCAGTCAAATAGAAGTGTCTGGGCCATATTACAATTGCTACAACTACACCTGTTCACATGTGGGATCTCTCCATTTACATGCAAAAACACTCACAGTTTCTGGTGTATTGTCTTTTCTAATTTCTTTTCTCAGGAAGCTGTTTTTTTCTAGTTGTTTTGGTATTTTTCTATGCAAGGTTGTCCCCAGAATGGGCTTGTCATGGCTTCCAAAAGGATTACCAAAAACATTGCCATCTGTACTTAACTCGTGAGTTGTAACTTAAAATGGGGCTGGATGGCCATTCGCAATATGGCATCGTGCAGACTCTTATTTTTAAAATGGAGTCTGGTTTCCATTCGCAAGATGGCGTCGCTCCAAGCTAATTTTACACTGATTCTGCCTCAGCCACTAAACCAGCTTCGACAGTCCACCCTTTGATAGCAAACAACATGCTATCATACTCTGATTTTAAAATTAATTTTAGGCTTGCATATGGGGTATTATTTTAACATTATTTTTATGGGATGGCACAAGGTGGTTTCAATCCATCTATAATGGGTCTCTAGGAGGGAACATAAAACTACCATTATACTCACACCATGGATCTTGGAAGATCATGGGAGTGATGTGGGGATGCATCAATCCTATAAAGGCAGTCTTGAGGGGGAATAGGGACTTACATTATTTGAGGTGTTTTTAAAATAACATTTTAATAATACATTTTGTGCACGTCTAAATATAATACATTATATGATGGTATTACCTAGTTCAGGGTTGTAATGTAGTTCTATATTTACCTCAGTATTCATATTGTCATTACTGACCACCATCATAATTTTGTTATTTCGTTTTACTTTATCTTTACATTTTCCACACTTCAACACATTAGGATCACACTTGACACATATGCCAATTACTATGATGACAACCACTATAAGAATCAGTTTACCTATGCTTGCGATCATTTCCTGGACCCACTCCCATAGAACTGAGAACCGCTTCGCTGGGTTCAACCATGAAACCCATTCCTCTACCTTCTCCTCTACTTCAGCCACTGAAGCATTATGGTTCTTTCGAAATTCCCATTTTAGCTGCAGAACTTCATCCATCTTCCGGTCTATCACCTCCTTGGGGTCGTTGGTATCATTGGTGACATAGGTGCAACACTTCACTCCAAATTGGGTGGCTAAAGTTACGCAGTACCCTCCAGTAACAGCAGTTAAATAATTTAACACTAGCCTGTGTTGCACCAGTTCTTTCTTGTACGCTTGCAATACCCTACCTGTATACCTGAAGGTGTCATCATACAACTCAGTGATATTATCTATCAATTTAGCAAGGTCCTGAATATATCTAAAATTTAATGTACCCCGAGCGATCCTGGTGGGATCCAGTGCTACTAAAACTTGAAAGCCAGTTGTCTCATTAATTAACTGTGTGGCTTTATGCACATCACAAGGTATCATATTTATTTTGCCTCTGTGTTCATACTGTGTGTGAAGATATGGTGATGGTGTGTTTTTATGAATACCAAGCATTTCACCATGTGTAAGGGTCATAATTTCTGGAAGTATTCTTCCCAAATAACATAACAATTATGGTAATAGGATTGGTCAGACACTTCCCTGATTTGGCATAGTACTCCTCCTCTCAACTCCACTTCATTGATATCACTATCAGCTCCCCTCTCCATCCTCTGTCCTCCAGAAACTGTATATCCCCAAACAGATCATCACGACAGAAACTCTGGAAGAAAGAACTAGGATGACCACAGCAGACCACTCCATTGCTGGAAGCACTGATCTACACATTTCTTTTGCTCAGGTATCTCACTGCACCTTTTAACCCTCCCGGAACAGGCTCGCAATTGACAGGTTCATGTTATCTGCCTCGACTCAGTCCCGTATCTCCACAGGTTGGTTGACCTTTCTACAGTGAGTGGAAAGGACCCAGGTATCTCTCTCGGCCACCTTCAGCAACACCTGATTCGGACCTTCCCACCGATCTACCGGACAACCTGAGCGTAAGAAATTTTGGATCATAACAAATTCTCCAGGTTTGACATCAGGACAATTTGCTTCTGGCATATAAGGTGACAACGATTTCAGTTTCTGCTGCTGCTGTTTTAACTGCTTACTCATTGATATAAGATACTTTACAGTTACCTCGTTGTTACCTTTCGAATCTTCCTGTGGACTTGTAATCAAATGAGGTTGTCTACCAAACAGTATTTCAAAGGGGACAGATTTAGAGGGGGCCTGGGGGTGGTCCTGGTGCTACTATTACTCATCAACTTACACATGTTTCTGGATGACCCCACCTGTGAAATGAGTATCCCTATACTCTAGGGATACCGTATCATACAACCTTCTGTACAATTAAACCCTGTTATTAATAGCTACTGCTCTCGGTAGTGTCTCAGCCCCTGGGTTTGGACAGTTTCCCAAGTACTTGACCTTAGCCTGCCATGGCTGCAATTTTTCCTTAGCAACCTTGTGTCCTGAGTGTGAGAGATGAAGCACAACAGTTTAGTATCATTTAAACATGGTATAAATGAAAAAGGGCATAACAATAAATTGTCCACATATTGTATCAGAGTACAGATCCATTGGCAGGTTGGAAAGATTGTAAACAGTCATATAAGGCCTGGGAGAAAATACTGGGGTTGTCTATGAACCCATGGGACACCCATGTCCATGTGTAGTTTACACCTCCCCCTATGTGAAAGCAAAAACGATACTGACAGTCAGGGTGTTAGGACACAGGGAAGAAAGCAGAACAGAGATTGGGGATCAGTTACATCAATTACCATTACCGGTTTTTCCCTAGTACTTCCCATCAACCTGTCTATCTGTAGACTACAGGTATGACCCGACTCCTAGCGTTGGCTCCCACTCTCCAATAAAGCATGAATGGCCACAATTGGAGCTGGTGCCTGTTGGAGGTTTCCTGTATTCTGTGTATATCCCTTATGAGGGTATACAGGTACTGTCTGGTTTGGGAGTCCTACATTCTTTACTTTGCAGTACTTACTTAGGTGTCCCACTTGGTTGCAGTTAAAACATTTTTGTGAGTGGGGTGGATGAAAGGATTGTTGTGGGGGTTGAGCAGGAGGGAACGGTGGTGGGTATGGGTAAGGATATTGAGGGAGAGGATAGTATGTGAATTGTGGTTGTGTGTGATAAGTGGGGTAGGGCTGTGTTTGCAGTGGTGTAGGATTAGTGAGGACATGTAACTGTTCAAGTACAGGTGCAGGTGTGGATACAGGTGTGTCTGCTGGCTGTGATGTTACCGTCATTCCTTCTAGAGCTTGAATACTGACAGCCATTAGTTTCTCGCTCTGGGTCTCTCTCTTTTTAGAGATGTTCTTATCATGTTCAATTGCAGATTCTATGAGGGTATCTATTGCCAGGCTGTGATGTCTGAACCCGGGTCTTTAGGTTCTCTTTAAGACCATCCATGAGTATAGTGACAATCATTCCCCTGTGGTGAGTGCTATCTTTAATATCTTCTAACCCAGTGTACTGGGTGATAGCCTGCAGAGCCCGGTCACAATAATCTTCTGCAGATTCACTCTCCTTTTGTTTTAAGGTGAAAATTTTGTTCCAGTTAACTACTACTGGAAAATATACCCCCAATTGAGTTACAATGCGGGAAATATTTCCTTGATTACTTTCATCTGTTAAGGGAACATCTCCATCCAATACACAATCCGTGATAAATTTTGTCACGTGAGTATTGCATGGCAGACAGGCCCTTAACACCACTCACCAATCTTTGTTGGTTGGCTCTTGAGAACTACCCAAATTTCTCAAAAATCTTTGACATTTGGCTAATTCCTTTTTGGGATCGGGGAAATCATTCATTATGGAATTTAGCTCCGCTCTTGTCCAAGGACAATGCATTACTACTTCCCTTGTGGGCACTACACCGTTCGCATCCACATTCCCATTCGGAACAGTTATTGTCCGGATGGGATGCAGACCGGCCGCACTGCTACTTTTGACCTTACTACCTGGCTGGTGGTTTGAAATGGCAGACATGACAATAGGCTCATCATCCACATCATAAACATTTTCCTTATGGTTACTTAAGAGAAGGTACAAATTACTTGTTAAATTTTTATGGTTTTTTTTCAATAACTGTACCTGCACCCCATCCACATAAGGTGGCAGTGATGTGCGTGAACCACTGGCAATACCTTTCACAATGCTACCTTGCTACACGTGCACGTTTCGTGGTTCGCATGCATTGCATTTTAGCACAGCGGGTGTACTTTCTGGTAATGCGTTTGCAACGCTAGTTTGCGCCGCTTGCACATTTTTAAGCCACGCATCCACTTCATGCTGCCACAATTTTAAACATTCATTATGTTTTACCTTTTTCACTCGAGAACGCATCAGACTGATGTGATCTCGGACATTATTCAATACATCTTTATCAAATCTACCAATTCTGGGAAAGGGCCTAACACTCTTCATCGTTATCTTAAACCATACGTCACAATACCTTATTGCATAAGCACCGTACTTAATATGCATAATACGACGGGCCGATCCAAGCGGCGCTTCCATTAGCAGCACATCATTGTCTAACATCTCTATTGTTTGCGTGGCTCCCATCTTGGGACAACTCCTACATTATTCAATAAAGATTTAAACTGGTGAAACAGTCAAGATACTTCCACTTACCTGCGGACGCCTCTGAAAGAGGGTGTATCCACGAACCCTAAGGAGGGACTCTAGACGCCTCCACCAACCTATGGGAGGAAGCTGCTCCCATTCAGAAAGCCCTTTTTGAGTACTTTTCAACTGCAAGGGGGCAGTTGATTTAGTCCACTCACTCACCAGTTCACAATCATAGTTTATCCTAAAACTATGCGGTTCAATGATAGTGCTCAAATAAGCCTAACAGATCACACACACTGATTACTGAATACTATAATCACACTGGGAGCCAAACCCTAACAAAAATAACAACCCATACACCTGCCTTGTGTAAAGTAAATGGTAAGCTGCTACCAAGTTACTAGGCCAACTCCTGCACCTAGCACTTAAGGGTCCTACGATACCCTTAACATTTAGGTCCCATGTTACACCCTAAACAAATACTCAAAGTTCCACACTTTTTTCCTGCGCAGAAAAATACTCGTTAACCCAGTTATTGGCAACAGTTGATAATGTAAACTTAACGGCTTTGTTTAAACACGTGGCAGCACAACCGGAAATACGTATACGCTATTGTGCGACTAGTCGCACACACACAATGCGACTACTACACAACCGTATTACCCTTAGCTGCGTATGCAAATTTCACAGCATTAGTACTAAATGAATAAACCCTGGATATTACACTTTGAAGTTATGGAACCTTTTACGTGAGTGTGCAGTGTGTAAGTATTATGGGTTTGGGAAAAGACGCTAGTTAACTTGTGGCAGATGCGTATGCATGAAGCTAATAAACAGCGTTCACATGCAGGATATCATGCATTCGCTAATGTGCATTATGTTAACAGCGCAACTGTGCGTTATGTGCGGTGTTTATGCATGTGAGTCTATTTATGATGATTTTATATATATATATATATATATATATATACACATATATATATATATACACACATATATATATATACACATATATATATATCATTCCTTACTAACATTTTTAAACTGCAATGCAATGTGTTATGGGCAGTGAGCTTCACTCTCAAACAGGGTGGAGACCCCCCGCCAATTGCTGGTGCCATCCTGTCTGACAGTGAGTTTAAGAGCTTTCTTCTGCCTAATTAGGATACCTGTGTCAGTTCTTTTCAAGCAGATTTCTTACCATTGTTCATTCAGTCAAATAGAAGTGTCTTGGCCATATTACAATTGCCACAGCTACACATGTGGGATCTCTCCATTTACATGCAAAAACACTCACAGTTTCTGGTGTATTGTCTTTTCTAATTACTTTTCTCAGGAAGCTGTTTTTTTTCTAGTTGTTTTGGTATTTTTCTATGCAAGGTTGTCCCCAGAATGGGCTTGTCATGGCTTCTAAAAGGATTACCAAACACATTGCCATCTGTACTTAGCTCATGAGTTGTAACTTAAAATGGCGCTGGACGGCGATTCGCAAAATGGCGTCGTGCAGACTCTTATTTTTAAAATGGAGTCTGGATTCCATTCGCAAGATGGTGTCGCTCCAAGCTAATTTTACACTGATTCTGTCTCAGCCACTAAACCAGCTTCGACAGAATCAAGGTATTAAGGGTTTGATTCAGAGATGGACGCTATTTGCATCGTTGATGTAAAAACATGCTAATGATGCAGAAGGCATGTGAGGACAAAAGACGCCAACTGCTGGCATCACAGATCCAAGGGCAGCATCCAAGATACAGCATCAGTTCATCAGTATGCCCATCATATTTACATAGCTAAGGCCAGAAAGTCTGCATTGGAAGATGCAGACACTGGTCTAAGCACGTCCATAAAATAGAGGTGACATGCCTCTGTCATGGGAAACAGTCCCCATCACTATGATGAGAGATGGGTTATGGGCGCTCCTGGGTATTGTGTGTGTGGACAGGGAGGGGTGGAGAGAGGGGAGGGGTTGGAGGGGGTGGGTGGTCAGTGTGTAATGTGGTGGGTGCATTGTGGTAAGGAGTAAAGAACACACAGTAGGCTGGGTGAGTGAGTAAAGGTGATAGAATTTATTTGTGTTAATTGTGTTAATAATAGTTCCTTCTTTTGATTGGAGGCACAGTGCTCCTCAGGGAATCGTTGCTTCTCTGGATTGTTCGTGGGGGCGTGCTTCCCAATGGGGGTGAACAGGTGCAATCCACAGTTTGGGAGATGGGTAAACCCTTTGAGGGGGCTTCTTGACATGCGGTCCTTACTACTGCATGTTCCTCTGCTGGACCTTTGGTCTACAGACTTTGGAACTGGGATGCCCTGGTGGTGGTGGTCAGGGGTTGTCCCCAGTGGCGGCGTCCTGCACTGGTGAGGAGGGGTGATGCTTACCTACCGGAAGGTGCCTGAAGTCCGTGGAACTTTGGTGTATCTTTGTTGTAGTTTTACAACAGATATTGGTTTACATACAGTGCCCAATGTGGCTTTATCTCAATCAAAGTGATAAAGTTCCCCGCTGATGCCACAGCTTCAACAAAACCATGCCAACCATATCTATCTATCTATCTATCTATCTTTGGGATTGGTCTGAAATGTATGCTAATGCTAATCCTCGCATCTGCCTCCTTATGTGTGATCAGCATGTTTTATATCCATTACTCATAAAAACTAAGTTCTTATTTCACAGTATGTCAGACATGACACTGAATCACCCATTGAATCAAGATATTTAATCCTCTTATGAAAGGAGTTTTAGATGCTTGTCTTAGCTTCTTAAAATATGTTTTATGACACATAGTGGCATCTTATATATGTCTTTAACTAAGTAACTGTGGCTTTACTTAGAGATGATGTATGATATGCAGACGGGCATGCTGCACTACCAAGACACATTACATCATACTGCTATCTTGCACTTTAAACATTCCTCTTTGAGCTCCTCATGACATGTACCATATTACACTGCTCTCTCATCTCCTATGAAGGTAATTATTAGGGACAACATAAAGTGCACAAGCCTTAAATTTAATAGCAATAGTTCATCAGCAAAAAATATGTCTTGACTGAACTGACAGAGCAAACATTACAAAACAACACTGATTGTTTTAAATTGTGATTGAAATACATTAGTTTAAATGATTAGATTACAGTTTAAAATTATACAAAGAAAGTTACTTGTACTATGCTAACATTTGAATCTGAAACATTTTTAAATTTAATAATGGTTAAACACTGAATGAATTCATATTTGTTAATATTAAAATGTAATAATCCTCAGTGTCTGAAATCTAAATATATTTTCATTTACTAGGAATATTTGTAATGTATCTGATTTTATTTGTAAACCAGCACACAGTTCTGATCATAATTACTTTTTAGTTTCTATTAATATAAATCTCCCAAAACGTGTTTTGTTTTACTGGCATTATTGTTGTTTTTAGAATGTTATAAACCTTATCATAGACAGAAAAAGCAACAGCGACTTCAGCAGGCTAAAGCAATCACTGACATCTTCAGGGTCAGTGATTGCTTTCACTTGCAATAAAACTGCAGGTATTGGCCAAAGTTCAATTACATATAAATGAATGCAGCTATTTCACATTTTGGCATAAGCATAAGTGGCCAAAGCACTGTCTACTTCATATAAAAATAAAACTTAATGTGGCCAGAGAACACACACAATAGGGTCCTAATCAGATGCTGCAAAACATTGACTTTAAGGTTGGGAACCTCTAAGTTACTAAAGGTTATCTAGTCATAAAATCGAAATTAATAAATATACCCCTTAGGCTCAATTCTTAAGCCTTTATTTCTCCAACATATATGGAAATTGCTTCCATAAAATTGTCAATGTTTCGGTCTGAACTCAGACCTTTATCAAGACGCTTCAGATAATCAAATACATATTTCCAATAGTTCTTTATAGAATAACAATAACAGGAACAACATGGTTTAATTTCTTTTTATTTTTGGTAATTGCCATTTTCTATTCATTGCACCACTGTACTGTACGTTATTATAATGAGTGAGATCAGCAGATAGAAGGGGAGTGACATTATGTAAATAGATATGTATGCATGTCCTTTTTGTACTTATGTTATATAGCAAGCACCACTATGACATAGTATACAGCATTATGGGCCTTATTCTGAGTCAGACGCAGCGGCGATTTTGGACGCAATGGAGTTATGTATATTGTCTGAGTTGCACCACGCATTCATCCCAATGGTGTTTGTATAGATGTGCAGTAGAAATTAAGGGGTCTATTTACTGAGCTTTGTTAGGAGATAAAGTGAACTGTGATGGGGTACCAGCCAATGAGCTCGTAACTGCCATGTCACAGGCTGTGTTTGAAAAATGGCAGTTAGGCACCAATTGGCTGGTACCTTATCACTGGTCACTTTATCTCCTAACAAAGGTTAGTAAATAGACCACTCAGACACAAACACACAAAGAAGTGCATCAGAAATGTGTTCAGAACTCCTGGGTGGTTACAGAGGGTTGCTAATCAGACGCAGATGTAGCGGAGTATGGTCGTGTTATTGTAGTGACATGGATGTGGTGCTGAAAGTGGTTGCGTACAGAAATGCTGAATTGCTCATATTGGAGGCCATACTTACAGTAGATGGATAATCTGCACCTAGCAGATGGTGTGACCGATGGTAGCGACTAAAGATGTATTGCAGCATCTGTAGATGCTAAAAGTAGTTGTCTCAGTCCTTGCACATTGAGACGCACGGCTGTGCACCATGCAAGGGGTTTGTAGCGACTTTAGCATAAAGTTGCAATGTACACAAAGACAGGTGCTGCAGCATCCCACTCAGTATTAGGTCCTATGAGAGATTACAAAATAAATATAAGATTCTCTGAGTCTAATGTAGATTTTTAAGGTGCTGTTTAATTCTTCTGCAAAGCAATATCAATATTATGAATGTGTTGGGCATTCCTGGCTGGTTACAGAGTATTGCTAATCAGATGCAGTTGTAGCGTAGTATAGGCATGTTATTGGAATGTTGTGAGAGTGTCACTGACATTGGTTGTGTACAGAGACACTGAATTATTCACATTGGAGGCCATACTCAGATGGATGAAATGCAAGTTGCATAAGGCTTGTGCAAGTTTTGATGTTGCAACTGATGGTGGCATCTAAAGGCAAGGACCAAATTGTATTGTGCTTCTGTAGACACTAAAAAGTAGGCGTCTCAGTCCTTGCACATTTGAACTCATGGCTGTACACAATGCAAGGGGTTAGTAGTAGCAGTGACTATGTCCAACTTAGAATCATTAACTATAAGGAGGGAAAATCCCACCCTCTCAACAGACCCCATCCTGTTTATTAGGGCTGCTTCCAAAAATTTCCCAGCCTGGTTTTCCATCCTAATCTTCCCCTGGTATCAATGGTGGTTTACTAAAATACAGTACTTGCGTTAGTGTGCACCCTCCGGGATGTGATAGTCTTCAGAATATCGGTATATTATACAGTGCATCCAGAAAGTATTTACAACGCTTCACTTTTTCCACATTTTGTTATGTTACAGCCTTATTCAAAAATGGAATAAATTCATTTTTGTACTCAAAATTCTACACACAATACCCCATAATGACAACATGTAAAAAGTTTTTTTGCGATTTTTGCAAATTTAAAGAGAGAAAAACAAGCTTGGCACACCTATCTTTGGCCAGTTTCACCCATTCCTCTTTTCAGCACCTCTCAAGCTCCATCAGGTTGGATGGGAAGCATCAGTGCACAGCCATTTTCAGATCTCTCCAGAGATGTTCAGTCGGATTCAAGTCTGAGTTCTGGCTGGGCCACTCAAGGACATTCACAGAGTTATCCTGAAGCCACTCCTTTGATATCTTGGCTGTGTGCTTAGGGTTGTTAGCCTGCTGAAAGATGAACCATCATTCCAGTCTGAGGTCAAGAGCGCTCTGGAGCAGGTTTTCATCCAGGATGTCTCTGTACATTGCTGCATTCATCTTTCCCTCTATCCTGACTAGTCTCCCAGTTCCTGCCGCTGAAACACATCCCCACAGCATGATGCTGCCGCCACCATGCTTCACTGTAGGGATGGTATTGTCCTGGTGATGAGCAGTGCCTTGTTTCCTCCAAACATAATGCCTGGCATTCATGCCAAAGAGTTCAATCTTTGTCTCTCATGGTCTGAGAGTCCTTTAGGTGCATTTTGGCAAACCCCAAGTGGGCTTCCATGTGCTTTTTACTAAGGAGCGGCTTCCGCCTGGCCACTCTACCATACAGGCCTGATTGGCAGATTGCTGCAGAGATGGTTGTCCTTCTGGAAGGTTCTCCACTCTCCACAGAGGAATGCTGTAGCTCTGACAGAGTGACCATTGAGTTCTTTGTCACCTCCCTGACTAGGGTGCTTCTCCCCCGATCGCTCAGTTTAGATGGCCGGCCAACTCTAGGAAGAGTCCTGGTAGTTCCAAACTTCTTCCATTTATGGATAATGGAGGCCACTGTGCTCATTGGGACCTTCAAAGCAGCAGATATTTTTATGTACCCTTCCCCAGATTTGTGCCTCGAGACAATCCTGTCTCGGCGGTCTACAGACAATTCCTTGGACTTCATGCTTGGTTTGTGCTCTGACATGCATTGTCAAATGTGGGACCTTATATAGACAGGTGTATGCCTTTCAAAATCATGTCCAATCAACTGAATTTACCACAGGTGGACTACAATTAAGATGTAGGAACATCTCAAAGATGATCAGTGGAATCAGGATGCACCTGAGCTCAATTTTGAGCTTCATGGCAAAGGCCATGAATACTTATGTACATGAGATTTCTTAGTGTTTTTTTTTATTAAATTTGCAAAAATCTTAAAAAAACCTTTTACACGTTGTCATTATGGGCTATTGTGTGTAGAATTTTGATGACAAAAATGAATTTATTCCATTATGGAATAAGGCTGTAACATAACAAAATATGGAAAAAGTGAAGCATTGTTAATACTTTCCAGATGCACTGTATGAGGTCTTTTTGTCGATGTCTCAACCGACTCCTCCACCTTCATAAAGGTCTTTTTGTTGATGGTTTCAAGCAATTCCTCCACCTTCATAAAGAGACTTTTCTTCTAATAATCAATCCTTATTTTCCTCCATACAGGTATAAAGTAATGAAAGATATAAAATATCTAATATTGTGAAATATAGTTTATTATATAAAAATACATTAAAATATGCCACCAAAAATAATTTAGAGGTTCAAGCAGTGTACCAGTTTGAGTGGGGTGCGGATATAAAAACACCCAAATACACATGAGTGACGATTATCCAGCTACCTCCTGGGATAGGTGTTGGGTCACTCCTACATGTAGACAAATTAAGTTCCCCACTGTCTTAGCTATTAAGCCTTTGTCACGGTGTGTGTTAATGGTGGCTTTCTCTCCTTATTATACCCCACGGTCTCTCCTCATTGGTTCACCCTTCATTCTAAATAATTATCCTATAAATAGGACAGAAAAGCCAGGTTTCAGCCCTTACCTTGCCTTATTTAATTGATATAATCCAATATGCACCTAGACAGAATGTTAACCATCTGCTCTAAAACATAGAAATTTTGTTTAATTGCCACGTGCGTTCCCTCTCATGGAACACATGCTACTTCCCGTTCCAGTTTCCCAATGATGCTGGATAGCCTCCTGGCCTCAATCCTAGTGTGTCACCCAGGTAGCAACATCCAACAGAAGTGAGGTCAACTTCCTCCGCTGTCCCAGTGGAATGCAAACCGGAAACCGGATGGTGTATTTGGTTCCAAACTCACAACACTCTGATATTCTATGTATCCTTTTTCAATATATAAATATATTCCCTATATATAAAATAGTGACTAATAATGTATAGAAAGACATAACAATATACATATACACAATGGGGAAATATTAGTCTGAAGATATAATGGGTAAGGAAATACAAGTCATGCTATTCAATTACCTACATTGAAAATAGATATTAATTTCTAAAATATCATCATTTAGAAGAATTAGAACAACAAATATGTACATTTACCACATTATTGGCACCATTTCAAGAAATTGAATACAAAGTTTTAGAAAGGGAAATGAAGATTAAAATAGTGAAGAAAGAAAAAGAAATTATTTTAACAAAAAAGAGGAAATACAAAAGAAATAAGTTAGGGAAAGATGGTAGAAAATATCAAAATAATAGGTACAATGAGAAGAAAAACAAAGTAGAAACCCCAAGATTAAAACAAAGAAGAACACTAAGTACACGAAGGGATGACTCCCCTTGCTACTGGGAAGAAAGTCCAGGGCAGGAGAGAAAAACTAATGAATATTTGGAGGGAAGAAAGGAATATAACTCCCCTATGAGGGGTAAAGGTGGGGGGCAATGTACATTCAACTTCCAGAAAAAAAGAAAGAATCACATATATAAATACAATGTGCATAATGGATGGAGACAGAACCATGATAATCATAATGAAAACAGAATTTATGAAAATAGGAACACTTATTATATAAAAGATGAGTGGTACCTGAAGAGAGAGAATAATGATCATAATAGATTCTGAGTGTTTAATGATGATGATTTTTTAGACAGGAGCAGGAGGAGTTACAGAAGGTACTGATATTTAGAAGAGTAAAAAAAAAAGGGGGAAAGGGTTAAGGGAAAGACTAAGAAAAATTATATTAATGTTACAGACCCAATGATTAACGAGAATAAGGAAATTAATGAAACCAAGATTTTTAATTTGAGCAAACACATTTTAAATATAAAAGAATAATAAATTTTAAAGAAGGGCTTAACATTTGCCCCTGACAACAAACTCAATAAATTTGAAACCTTTTTGGACATCCAAAAGTTCATAAGAAAAATCTCCCTTAAAAATACTTCCTGAGTCAGAAAAGTGAAACCACCAATAATAGTGACCACTTTAAACCGAAGTCTGTTTTTAACCCTACATTTAATAGGGGGTGTTTTGTAGAGAGTTTCAGTAAAGCAGTTACCACTGATTTGGAAGGGATGGCCTCTGAATAGAATAAGAACCAAAATGTGAAAAGAAAAGAAAGAGAAGCAATAAAAGGCCTAATTGCAAACAGGTATATTACAATGAAGCCGGCTGTCAAGGGTGGGGGGATTATTATTATGGCCAAGAATAAATATGATGATGAAGTAAAAAGGCAGTTGGAAGATAAAAATACATATGTTCTGTTGAGGAGTAATCCTAGTGATCGTATTCAAAAGGACTTGAGATCGCTCCTTCATATGTATAAGGAGGAGGGTGTAATTATTGATAAAGAAGAAAAATATATGAATGTAGAAGATCAAAATCTTCCTGTTTTTTATATCCTCCCTAAGATCCATAAAGATCCAATAAATCCCCCAGGTAGACCAATAGTGGCCAGCACAGGGTCTCTTATGGCTAATTTATCCCATTTTATTGATTATCACCTACAATCGGAAGTTTTAATATTGAAATCCCATATTAGGAACACTATGGATATTTTATCCAAATTAAATGAATTGAAATGGAAAGACAATTTTTTATTAGCTACGTCTGATGTAAGCAGCTTACATACGGTGATTGACCATTCACAAGGGATAGAAGCTGCAGGACATTTTCTTGGGAAGAGTGACTTGGATAATAATAAGATTTTATTAATTTTAGACAGCATAAAATTCATTTAAAATAATAATTTCTTCTGGTATTATGGGAAATTTTACCAACAAAAGATTGATATGGCCATGGGAACACAATTTGTCCCCTTCATATGCTAATTTATTTATGGGTTTATGGGAGGAGGCAAGCATATGGACCAATAAAAATTTTTTTTAAATATTAAAATGTGGTTCCGTTTTATTGATGACATTTTATTTATCTGGGAGGGTACCGACACCATTCTAAAACTCTTCTGTGAATCACTCAATATTAACAATTTTAATATTAAGCTTACTTATGATATCAGTAAAGTAGAGGTAAATTTTTTAGACCTTACTATTTACATTGAAGGAGGTATAATGAAGACTACAACATTTTGTAAACTGACCGATAGTAATTCGTGCATATCCACTGCCAGTAATCATCATTCAACTTGGATTAAAAATGTACCCAAAGGACAAATACAAAGAATGTGAAGAAATTGTGCAGATATAGAAGTCTTTGAAGATCAAGCCAAGAACCAGAAACAGCAATTTTTTTTTCAAAGGGTAATAAAGAAAAAAATATAGAATAATATATTACAGGGGGAAGAATATAGATAGGGAAGATCTATCAGCTCCTAAAAATAAAGGGAAGGAAGAAAACATACCGTAATCTATTATAATGTCTTATAACAGCCAGCGTAAAAGATATGGAAATAGTTTTAAGAAAACACTGCCGCCTTCTAGTAAGAGAACCAATATTAAAACCTTTCATATCGGAAAAAACAAAATATATATATAGGAAGGCTCATAACCTATGTAATAGATTGGTGAAAAGTGCATTACCACCAAAACAATCAGGAAGAGTAAAGACAGTGGGGTTCCACAGATGTGGAATTTGTTTAATGTGTAGGAGTCACAACACACAACCAAGTAAAGTATAAGAATTAAACTCACCAATAATAAATAAATTGTATAAGATGACAGAATTTATAACCTGTAACACCAGTAACTGTATTTATTTAGTGGAATGCGAATGTGGTCTTCAATATGTAGATCGCATGACCAGACCACTAAAAGAAAGATTTGGAGAACACCTATGCAAAATAAAAATGGTGTAGAAAATTACTCTTTATCCAAACACTTCAAAGAGGGTCACAATATGAAATGTAAATCACTTAGAAAAGTTATAGGGATAAAACAGGTGCACAATATTTGGCAAAAGAAAAATAGTAACCAGGTCTTGGCACAAACGGAGATGTACTGGATTTACAAAATGGGTTATTTAGCCCCAAGTAGTTTGAATATTGAGTTTGAACTCAAACGGTTTTTATAAATATTTTATATATCTTTGGTACTGTTATATGCATGTTTTATATATGGATTTTTATTTATTTGTTTATTTATTATGCAGCTATCTTTTATGATGATATTTTAGTAATTAATATCTATTTTCAATGTAGGTAATTGAATAACATGACTGGTATTTCCTTACCCGTTATATCTTCAGACTAATATTTCCCCATTTTATATATGTATATCACTATGTCTTTCTATATTAGGGCATATATTTATATATTCAATAAGGATACATAGAATATCAGGGTGTTCAAAGTTTGGAACCTAAATACACCATCCAGTTTGCGGTTTGCATTCCACTGGGACAGTGGGGAAAATTTGCTACCTGAGTGATGCACTAGGATTGAGGCCAGGTGGTTATCCGACATCATCGGGAAACCGGAACCGGAAGTAGCATGTGTTCCATGAGATGGAACACAAGCGGCAATTAAACAAGATTTCTATATTTTAGAGCAGATGGTTAACATTCTATCTAGGGGCATATGGAATATATCAATTAAATAAGGCAAGGTAAGGGCTGAAACTTAGCTCCTCTGTCCTATTTATAGGATAATTATTTAGAATGAAGGGTGAACCAATGAAGAGAGACCATGGGGTATAATAAGGAGAGGAAGCCACCATTAACAGACACATTGACAAAGGCTTAATAGCTGAAACACATTGGTGAATAGAAGGAAGTGATGATCCAGGCTGAGGCAGTGGGGGACTTCATTTGTTGACACGCAGGAGTGACCCAACATCTATCCCAGGAGGTAGCTGGATAATCTTCTCTCATGTGTATTTGGGTGTTTTTATATCTGCACCCCACTCAATTATGGCATATTTTAATGTATTTTTGTATAATGAACTATATTTCACTATATTAGATATTTTATATCTTTCATTACTTTATACCTGTATGGAGGAAAATAAGGATTGATTATTAGAAGAAAAGCCACTTTATGAAGGTGGAGGAATCGGTTGAGACCATTGACAAAAAGACCACATATAATATACCGATATCTGAAGATCATCACATCCTGGAGGGTGCGCACTAATGCAAGTAATTTTGTATGACTTTTTATGGTGTGTGACCACCTCAACGGATTAGTTGCAGCACTATTGAGTTGGAGCGCAAGTTTCTCTGTGTACAGTATATACTAAATGGCAGTTTACTGTTTAAAGTAACAGTATTTACTAACCATCGGTTTTGATTATCAATTTAAGTCTGTGATGTCCATTGGTTATTATGCCCTTATCCTTATGCAAATTTGCTGACAAATCCATTGTGGGTTTCAAGCACTGCACAGATCATTAGGATCTGGTTTTGATGTAAAAAAGGTAAAAGTTCATTAGAATTGCAGAAAAAAAAGAGCATAGTAGTCCCCCCCAATTGATAACCAGCCATCTGTAGTGTGTACCCACCTCACTTGGGCTGAACAGTATAGGGCTGATTGACATTATGGCAGGGGACCACATCTCCCTGCTACAGTATCACCAGCCCTGGCTGGTTCAACCTAGTGCTGGTAAGTGAAAAATAGGGGTAACCCCAAGCCATTTATGCCATTTTTCCTCCCTATTCTTCACTTCCAGACTAAACAAAGAGGCCTAGGGATGATTATAAACACAATTTTACAGAATTTTCACATTTTACTGTTTCTCAGCTGCCTGTGCAAAGCCGAAGTGGGTCGCTACAATTCTATAGAGCTGACTGGATCCTTCATAATATCTATGAGGGTAATCCAGAAAGTTAAAACTATTTGTGCATTCCTGCCACCCAGGTCATTCACCCTCCCCAATTCATGGTTGGGAGGTATCCCTATCCTGTTTTCTAAGTGGTCTGTGAGTGGCATGCTGTTCTGGTTGTTTTTGGTGATGTTGTTAAAATTAACCCTACGACTGTGAAGTGTTATTCGATTCTAGAATGTACAGAAATTGAAACCTGATGAAATTTATCAATTAAAGGCGGTGTAAGGTGATATGAGAAAGTGGTGTGAAATGTTCAATAATGTACAAACGTGCATAACGAAGATCAACCAGGAAGCCCTTCACTTGTCACAGATTTTGGTGGGAGGTTTTTGATCATCCTCGCTTAAGTTTTGACCTTGTTCCAAGCGATTTTCACCTTTTCACTAAGCTCAAAGAGTTCCTGAATGGAAAACGTTTTGGAGGTTATGATGATTTGAAGCTTGCAGTCAACAACTTGTTCAATGGATTGGAGGCAGATGAGTACAACAAGGGATTCCAAAGCTCCTGGACATATATGATTAATGTTTAAATAAAGTAGGTGATTATCTGGAGAAATAGACAAAGGTACTTTGTGTTTAAAAAAAACAAAACTATTAACAAAATATTGCAAAAGTGCTTAACGTTCTGTATTACTGTCATATATTTCTGACAACCCATTTGAATTCCCTCTGACCTTCTATCTGCTTTTCCCACTCAGAAATAACCGCAGACAGTCAGTATCTGGCATTTTCCACCAGATTTCTGTAGAAATGTAAAAAGTGAGCCTGTGGCAGTTCTACTTATGTCGTGCTCAGCTGTGTCTCCAATACTGGCCAAGTGAGTGCCCATAATGTCCACCTAGTCACAACATCCAAAATATTCAGCTGTTAGATATTTATACTTAATTCAAATAGCAAATGTTGTCTTAACTCAAAAAGGGACTGAAAAGATAGCAGCGTCCTCATATACAGCTATTCAATAGCCACCATAGCTCCTCAACTCTCCTGGGGAAGATTTTCTTTGGATGGGTGGAAAGAGCAATGGCACTGGGTAAAATATAAGCAGTGCAGTGGATGGTGACTTTGGAAATAAATTTAATTATGCCAGCATGACATGGAGAACAAATGTCTCATTTAAAAACAAACTTTACTGTCTAAAGCTGCCTAATGGTATTTAGAAGACCTAGATTCATTACGGGAGCTAGTGGAGAACCTGGAAGAGTTTCAGAGACACCTAGAATCATGATAGAAGAAAATGAGGTACAGTAAGCAGCTGTGTTAAGAAGGGTTAGTGCAGGATTTTGGTAGGCCAAAGAAGAGTAGGTTACAGTAATCTAGTCAAGAGGTTATTAGTTTGTGTTTGAGAGTTTAATAACTTCCTGGATGAGAAAGGGGATTTAGTTGACATTCCGGCGGTAGGGAGGCCGGCGCTCAGATGCCGGCGCCAGAATTCCAAAACCAGTCAGAATCCCGGTGCCAGCATCACGATGGCTGACATTATGATAGTAAGTATTGGGGCTAGGGGGGGTAAGGGTTAGGCATGAGGGGGGAGGGTTAGGGTTAGGCTGCGAGGGTGGAAGGGTTAGGTTTAGGCTGCGGGGAGGGAGGGTACATACTAGCATGTGTCAGTTGGGTTGCTGGCATCAGGATTCTCACAGCCAAAATCTGGAGCTCCAGCATCCCATACCCAACTCTGAGAAAGGTCCTTATCCTGAAAAAATTATGGAAGTGGAATTGGCAGGTTTGGGAGAGGGACAGGGCATATTCAAAGATATCATCCATACATTGGACATGGGGTGTCACAACGAGAGTCTTAGTCTGTCTTATCCGATCTGTCTGATCTAACACTGTCATATTTGGGTGGGCTGTATCTCTTCAGGCCTTCTGCAGTGTCTTCTGTTTGTTTTCATTTTCTGGGCTACATGGGTGGAGTCATGTTGGATGCAATTAGCTGACTGATCCATTGAGTCATATTCTGAATGCTGTGCTCACATGATCTTTGCATCCAATGACAGCAGGAGTGCTCTATTTAAACCTACAGCTTAGACTCAGCCAGTGTTGAAACAACTCACTTCTGATCTGTGGATCCTAATCTGCTCTAAATTAAATAATCGATCGTTGGTACGATGTTCTAAAGTCAGGCATTTGGATGGTTTTCCATTGGTTTTGACATTAATAAACAGTTGGTTTACAAAAACCAACAGAAAATCCCCCAAAACCCAAAACCAACTTTTAGTAAATATACCCCAAAATCTCTTTTAGGCATAAGGCTTCCTTGGCAGTTCCTGTAAATGCCATGCCTCAATGGTGGGGAGAGGAACAGTGGGTTGTTTCTGCTTGCCCAGCTGACGGCTGATTCTGCCAGTACAAACAGGTATGAACGATGATCATCTTCATCTGATTCCTAGTTGGCATCACAGAAAGATTTCAATACTAATTTCAAGGATGTTGAATCATTTAAGTACTTTAGGGTTCTTTTAACTGCAGTGCTGGTTTAATTGCTCAATTGGGACATGTGATGTGCCTGCCCTAGGTCTTTTACTTTGGAGTTTACAGATGCTTGACACTGGCTATATGTTTCTCCTGCCCTGGTAGCAACAGACCATCCACATATACAACCATGATGAACAATGTTTGCTCTATTGTCTTGTGGTATAGACAGTGATCAGTCTCTGAATGCACAATGTCCATCTCTAATAGTAAAGCACCTAGCTTAATGTACCAACAATGACCACTCTGAATTAGACCATATACTGCTTTTTTTAACAGACAAACTTTTCCTTCTTGGAACATGTCCTCATTGTAATGCTTATGTGGTTTTATATAAATTTCTTCAATTTCTTCTCCATTTATGAAGGCTAACTAAAAGTCTAATTGGTACAGTAGTAAATCATGTATGGCAGATATGGCAATGATTAAATGTAATGTACTGTACCTTGCAACAGGTGAGAAGGTTTCCCTCTAGTGAATCCTGGATATTCATGTATATCCTTTAGCAACAAAGTGGGCTTTGCAATGGGTAATAGTTTTGTCTGTATTTAGCTTTTTACAAAAAAACCCCACTTGTTCTTGACTGTCTTGCCATGACTCAGTCTATTCCATGTACAGTATCATTGTCATTCAATTATACCATTTTTTATCTATTACTGAATTATATTCCTCCCAGTTAGTGCTTGTCTTTGCCTCTTGGATTTTTTTCTGGTTCACAGAAAGCAATATTTACAAACTACTCATAATATCTCCATGGGGTTTTTCCTCTATTGCTTCTCACATAGCTCCTGCTCTGTAATTGGATATCCACATTGGCAGCCTCTAACTCAGACATGCTTCCAGCTGTTGGCATATCCTGCATAATAAACTTGTGCTTTAGTGTTTGTTCCAGCTTCACTCTAGGTGGCACTGTTTCATGGAACATCACATCCATGTATTTGATAAGCTTTATGTCTGTAATGTACCATAGTCTGAATCTTTTACTTTCCTGTCAGTATCCAAGCATGATACACTCAACTGATTGGGATACAGTTTACATCTCTTCTCCTTAGGAATGTGTACGTACGCTCTGCACACAAAGATTCAGAAAAGATTGATGCTTGGCTTTATTGCAAACCACATCTCTAGCTGTGTTTTGCCTTTCACAGCTACTATGAAAGCATGTTTTATTTTAGATGTACTGCGGTAGACAATATTTCTGCCCAAAATCGAATTTCTAGGCCTGTGTCACACAGCAAAGTCTGTGCACTCACCACAATTTTGTGGTTGGCCCACTGACTGATACCATTCAGTTCTGACATTTATGCAATAGTTAGCTGGTTCTCTATATCATATTTCTTCAAGAAGAAATCTACACTTTTGTAATCATATTCCCCACCATTGTCAGATCTCAAGTTTCTCACCTGTTTGAGTCCCACCAAACACTTGTAGTCTGCAATTTTGTTTATTACATCACTTTTAGCTTTAATGAAGTAAACACGTGTCATTATTGTGAAGTCTTCGATGAATATCAGGAGATATCAGTATCCACTGATGAATTTCAACTCCATCAGACCACACACATCTGCGCACACCAATGCCAGTGGTGCATAACACACTTGCCCTCTGCAAACTTGACCTTGAATCCTTTTTGCTTCCACAACACTTATGGCACTAAGGTTAGTTCTGAAATCTAGTAGGAATAACACATTCTGGATGTCTGTGACTATGGTTTCACCTTTAATTCTCTGGTACACTGTGATTGCCCAGACGTTCATGGCTTTAAGGACTTTGGGCCAAATGTAATAGGGTGAGAGTTTAGAAAATGTGAAAGTTTAGCAGTAAAACTCTCACACTAATACATTGATCGAGTTGTATTTTCAAAATGGGAAACACCTGGATGACAGTTTAAATCTTAATAGTTTTTTTAGTCTGAAAAACATGCAAGTTCGCATGTTTTGTGACTTTATTACATGGGCTAAGTTTAAAAATGTGAGAGTTTTCTCTCACATTTTGTAATCTTCACCATATTACATTTGGCCCTTGTCTCTGATCCCTCTGACTGATATAAAGTAGGGTCACATGTGCTCAATGATGTAAGCCATTCTTGGTTGCAACTGAACTGCCTTGTGGCTCCCGAGTCCATGTATCAGCAGTCATTCCTGTGACTGTCTGTGACATCTTGAGCTGACTTGTTTACACTTCTTTTGCACCTCACTTGAATATTTCCCATTGCACTATCCACTTCATCAGGATTTGGATTGTCACCTGGATCATTCTGTTATCTTCCATAACCTTTGTAACATTAGCTACATTTCCATTATGAATTTTCACATTGGGTAATTCCCTAAGTCTCTCAATTTGACAAAGCTCATTCTAGCTACTGCACTGTCCATTTTCTCGCTGAATCAAAAACACAACTTTCCTGTATACTTCAACTTTCCTGTATACTTCACACTAGGGGTGCTGAGCTTATAACCTATTAGTATAACTTACTGGTGTAATGGGATTCAGTAAGGAAGGCGATGGTCAAAATGCCGACCACCGGCATCCCTATGCTGGGAGCCTGATGCCTGACATACCAAACAAAGGTAAGCCAGGTGTCGGGCATGGACAGCCACGGGGGCAGGGCTAGGTTAGGGGCTCCTGGGGGAGACTTAGGGTTATGCACCCACTTGGGAGGGTTAGGGTTAGGCTACAGGAAGGGGGGGTTATGGTTAGGTACCCCAGGGGGAGGTTATGGTCAGGCACCACCCCCGCAAGACTTAGATTTAGGCTGCGGGGATGGGGGTTAGGTTTAGGCACTTAGGGGGTTTGGGGTTAGGCACTGGGGGAGGTTAATGTCAGGCACCCCTAACAAAGGTTTAGGGTTAGGGGAGGGACAGGGTTAGTTTAACTTACCTAAATCCCCTGTCAGGAACCTCACTGATGCCGGCCTTCTGGCATCGGGATTTGAACTGTGCGGCCGGCGGTCATACATACTGATTCCGGTGTAACATGCTTGGTCAGAATAGGTATCAGCGGAATGTGAAATAGTCCACACAGATGTCCTTAACCAGACTGCTGGGTTTATTATGCGAGAGTAGAGTACACAGAGTTAAACAGCAGTGACAATGGTATACACAATAACAGTATGCATGATGTCATCCCACATGTGCATCACCACAGAAGGGAGGAGACAGTACAGGAGTGCACACTCCTCTAACAATTATATGCAGAGCTGTAACAGGGCACAGTCCCTGTGCTGGCCCCTCCCACTGAGCATACAAAGTCATGATGGGGAGGTGACCAGCTGCTCTGGCAGGTGCAGCACAAATTGGCTGCATATAATGTGCAGGGTACCCATCTGGAGCATCCACATGATGCTCTGGTTCTGCTAGTTAGGAGCAAGGGCCGTGGGGGGTGTTGGTGCTGCCTACAGACCCTCTGCACTCTGTTTGATGACACTGGTCGCCCATAGCTAGTTACAGCCCTGATTATATGGCAGTCATTGATGCTTTCTATATTATATGGCAATCATAGATGCTTTCTATATTATATGGCATACCGTGATGTTCTCTGCATTATAATGCGGTCACTGTGATGCTCTCTGCATTATAATGCGGTCACTGTGATGCTCTCTGCATTGTATGGTGGTCACTGTGTTGTTCTCTGCATTATATGGTGAACATATAGGTAGAGGAAGACTACTATCTAGTTCAGAGGATGCACTGTACTGAGGGCCTGATTCAGAGCCGCTACATGTTCGCACATCTCCGCATGCATATGGGTCGTAATATGCATGCGTCAACCAGTCAGTGCGGTTCGAAATCGAGTGTTCGCAAAATAGCGAGTGCCTGCTAATTTGAGTGACAGGATGAGGCGTTTGTGGGTGGTAACTGGGGAAGGTGCTTTAAAACGGGGAGTGGAGAACCGGATTTGCGCTGGGTCATGGGGCTTACAGCGTCACCCTCCCCAGTGTACAGCGGCGATGCAAAGTGTTTTTTCCCTGAAGGGGATGTGGCCACGCCTCCCACAATTAAGCCATGCCCTCTTCCCCTGGGACGGATATCTACGCCCATCAGTGGCCTTGTCCCCCCTACTTGGATTTCGCCCTCTCACTTTCCGGCCTTACAGCTGTAACTTAATGGTCTAGTGTCCCACACTTTATCTGGCTCTACTAAGTCTCGAGACTTCTATAGATCCCATTTACTATTATACACATAAAAGTTTAGCAGTCGCAAAAAATGTGAATTTCGCTGACGCGCACATGCCTGATGTGCACAGTGTGCTGTTGCTTCCAAGTGTGACACTTTAGCCACACACACTTAGTATCTGCTTGTGCCTGCCACCGTCACTCATTCCACACATGTACACGACAGTCTAAATGTGAACATCAAATGCCACTGGTTCCTGGCTGGGGAATCTCTGCCCTATCCCATAAAAGAATCAGGTAGCGTGTGATGTAATAACTGCTATCACTGCAGCTTAATCAGTCACAGGCCATAAAGAAACTTCTGTGTGGGCAGCACCCAGCAACAGAGATAGCCGGCTGCTTGTCATGTACTCCCTGTCAATCCATTGCTGCATGGTATAGACTTCCAGAGCAGTTTCTTTCACAGACAAATGCTGCCCCCAGCACATCTTGACACAGAGAGGGAGAGTCTGTGGGATGTGGAGAGACAGAGAGGGAGAGAGGAGGAGGGAGCTGGACACAAACAAAGAGAGAGGCAGACAGAGGGGGATATTCAATTTGGTGGAAAGTTTAGCGAGGTAAAAAACATTGTGTTCCCCGCTCCCAATATCCAATAAAAAAAAATTATTGCAAGGTTTTCAGAGCTGAAAACCCTGCGGTGCATAAAAAAATTAAATAAAAACACTCACTTGTCCAGGGGGCTCCGGTGGTCACCATGGATACCAGTGGCCTCCCCTCCATCTTGTCACCTGGGAGGTGGCTGCTGGGAGGTGGAAGGGCTGCTGTTGGATGTAGTTCTCCCAGCGCTGGCTATACACTGACATGGGGGAGTTACTCACACAAACACTCATGCACACAAACACTCACTCATACACACTTACATACACTGACACACACTCACATACTCACCCTGCTGCAGAAGATCTGGCACCCTATGCTGGATACGGAAGACACTGCTTTGGAAGGTGAGTAATTAAGGAATAATTAAGCTAATGGGAAACTTCCAATTGCTTAATTAGTCCTGAGGGTGGGTGTCACCTGTGTCCCAGAGCAAATCCCGCTGATTTGAAAATCACACTTGCTCTAGAGCTGTGAGAAAGAAGACGCACCGCTGTTTTTTTTTAAAAAGCCCACCCTCAATTGGATTCCCCCCAGAGAGAGAGAGGAATATTTATTTATTTATTATTTATTAAAGTGCAGGTTTTTAGAAGCACTGCCCGGAGTTGTTGCCCATAGCAACCAATCAGACTATAGCTTATTATCTTCTGGAAGGTGCAAGATAATAGTTAAGTAGAATTTGATTGGTGCAACTCCACTTATAAAAACCCTCACTTTCATAAATATACCTCAGATAGAGAAAGATAGGTAGGATAGATGGAATAGTGCAGTAGCTAATACAAGAGAAAAACTGTGAGCTCTCAGGATGAGTGGTATGAGAGAGACAGGAAAAAAGAAAAAAAGGAAACCCGAGGGACTTCTACTAGTTTATTAGGAGGTCACTTCAATATTTAATCATGTTTTTGTACTTTTCTTGCTATGCTTTAGTAACAATACAATAAAAAAATGTATTTCCTTCTGTTCTTTTGTGTCTATAGTAGACAGTGGAAAACAAAACCACAAATGTTTGTGATATACTTTAATGTATCACACATTTCTGAAAAATATGAAATAATGCAGCACAAAAGAAATTAGAAAAAGAGAAAGTTGTGAAAAAGTATTTTACAAATCCCAGTGCTAATGTTCTAATAATGAATTATTGTTGTTGCACAGCAGCAAGTGAAAGATTAGGATACGCAAAAAATGCTTACCAATAGAAAAGGTGCATACACACATAACGATTTTTTGAACGATTTAACGATAACGACATCGTTATCGTTCAATTGTTGAAAAAATCGCAAAGTTTCTGAGTTATAATGATGAACGATTATCGTTCATGCACCTTCTCATTTGTAGTTTATAGTTTGTAGATCATTCTGACTGACCAACTGAACGATTTTCATTAAGGGAAGTTACAAAAATCGTTTGTAGTTCAAAAAATCGTTCATTACACTTTAAAAAATCTGACAGAAAATCGTTCATAAAATTGTTGGTAACGAAATCGTTGTGTGTGTATGCAGCTTCAGTTATAAAAAAGAAATTCTACATTGCTAATGCAACTATTATGCAATGTTATATAAAGCTCTGCAGTGTGTCATTGATACAATAGATACATTTCTGACATTTTAAATATTTTATAAGTAAAAACATACATATAAATAGACAATAAAAACCTAACTTTTGTTACAATATATAATGAATACTTGATAAAGTAATTTCCACTCTTACAGTAATAGTTATTCAATTCAACTAATATAAACTCTCACAAACAAGAGGCAATTCTGGAGAGTATAATATCTGTTATTCATGCAATCTCTTTGGACTATTAGTATAAAGCATGGATAATTCACTATTAATCCAGAGTATGCAATAGTCCCAAGGTATCTGCTGCATCCAGTATTAGGGGGTACAAGTCCTCCAAAAATGTGCTTGGCCCCAGTATTATAGCCTGCTTAATCAGAGACCCAAGCACACATTTGGAGGTATTGTACCCAATGCATGGCATTATAGCGTCACGCTGAGGGAAGTACAGCGCTGCCCGAAGCATCCTAAGAACGCTCTGAGAGACTGTACAGCCTGCAGGGTGCATACCTGAAGCATCCAAAGGATAGCATTCCATTTACAGGCACCCTGCTTACCAGATGCAGGGGCAGTGGGCCGCGAAGGTGCCGCCCACTGAGCCCTTCTCTCTGTGTGCGATGGCACCACTCGCACACCTCTAGTTACGGCCGAGGTTGTCCCCCTAATGCTGGACCCAGCAGGTACAGTACCTTGTGACTATTGCATATCCAGGACAATAGATAAGAAAAGAAACTAGTTAACTTGGGGCAGATGCGTGCGCATGAATCTAATAAACAGCGTTTTCATACAGGATCTTATGCATTCGCTAATATGCGACTAGTTAACAGCGCAATTGTGCGTATTAATGTGTGTATGAGAAATGGTGAAAGATTCAATCACATGATGCTAATAGTAATATCGCCATATGTACTTAAGTGTGAGTTTACCTAAAATGGCGCTTGGGCGGGCATTCGCAAAATGGCGTCTTGCGAACTCATTTCTAAAATGGCGTCTTTACGATCTAATTTTAAGCTGATCTTGTCTCAGCCAATTATCCAGCTTCGACAGTCCACCCTTTGATAGCGAACAACATGCTATCACAATCTGATTTTAAAAATTAATTTAGGCTTACATTTATATATTTAGGGTTATTATGGGATGGCACAAGGTGGTTCTTAATCCATCAATAATGTGTCTTTGAGTGGGGACATAAAACTACTATTATACGCACACCGCGGATCTTGGAAGATCATGTGAAAGGTGTGGGGATACACCAGTCCTATAAAGGCAGTCTTGAAGTGGAATTTGAGACTTTACATTATCTGAGGTGTTTTAAAAATAACATTTCAATAATACATTCTATGCAGGTCTAAATATAATACATTAAATGATGGTATTTCCTAGTTCAGGGTTGTAATGAAGTTCTATATTTACCTCAGCATTCATATTGTCATTACTGACCACCATCATAATTTCGTTCTTTTGTTTTACTTTATTTTTACATTTTCCACACTTCAACACAATAGGAACACACCACACACATATGCCAATTATTATGATGACAATCAGTATAAGGATCAAGAATTTGCCTATGCTGGCGATTACTTCCTGGACCCATTTCCCTAGACCTGAGAACCATTTCACTGGGTTCAGCCATGAAACCCATTCTTCTATCTTCTCCCCTACTTCAGCCACTGACTACCCTTCCCAGGTACAAACCTTTGGAACCCGGGGAGAGCCACTTATACGCCTTTCTTCCACATATAAAATATACATTATCGGGGAGAACATAAGGGATGGTATGCATCATTATCATTAAACACATTTCCCTTGCAAACAATCCTATCTCAGGTTCTTCCATCTGGTATATGCAAGTTTCTGGTTGCATTATTTTAGCACAATAACCATCTGGTACCTTACCAATAATTTCTTTGGTGGAACTCAATGTATACCGGTACCTAAAATGTTTCCACTAGATTTAATTGAACGTAACAGATCATGATTTATGGACTCATTATCAGCTCTCTGTGAAAAGGTCATTGTCTGATTATTCCCTGTCACTTCCCAACTCCCGGGTTTATTGGGGTTGGTTATGTTCAAACACAAAAGTGATATATCTACTTGGAATTGATAGAGTTTAAAATGAGGTGGTTTGGATGAGAGGAATTTTCCATCCAATGTTTTCCCTTTTTGCAATTCTAAAATTTCCGTGATATTCAGTGGAAATGGCAACAACCCTACATTATGCTGTCCCTGTGGCACATGTGAACACACCCAGCAATCAGTTTGATTTAATATTTTCCCTACCATGCTATGATAATCATCTAAAGGATACCCACCCCAGTATGGGTTATATTTAGGCTGGAACCGTTGAATACAGTTCTCATCAACTAGGGACCCACAAAGCTCACAAATACAGGAATCTTCAGACAATAAACTTCCACACCGTCCCCGAGTATCCGGAATAACAGCTGTCTTAAAAATAACAGTACTAAGATTGGTCAGACACTCCCCTTATTGGTATAGCATTCCTTCTGATTCCACTCCATCAGCACTGCCATCAGCTCCCATCTCCTCTATCGGTCCCCCATCACAGAAATCGGATATCCCAGAACCAACCAGAATAGTGAACACTCTAAAAGAGAATATGAAAATGAACACAGCAGGCCCATCCATCGCCACAACAAGACCTTCAAATTTCTTTTAGTTCAGGTATCTCACTACGACCTTTTCAATCCTCCCGGAACAAGTTCGCAATCGACAGGTCCTGCTATCAGCCTTGTCTCCGACTTGTTTCTCCACCGATTGATTGACCTTTTTGCAGTGAGTGGAATGGACCCAGGTATCTCTCTCAGCCACTTTCAAAGATGTAGTACTTGTCAGCAGCACCTGGTATGGACCTTCCCACCGATCAGTCAAACAACCTGAATGCAAGAAATTTCTGATCATAACATATTCTCCTGGTTCAACATCATGACAGTTAGTTTCAGGCATATCATGGGACAACAATTTCAGTTTCTGCTGTTGCTGTTTTAATTGCTTACTCATTGATATAAGATACCTTACAGTTACCTCGTTGTTACCTTTCAAGTCTTCCTGTGGACTTATAATCAACCGAACAGTATTTCAAATGGGGACAGATTTAGAGGGGGTCTAGGAGTGGTCCTTATGCTATGCAGGACCAACGTTAATGCTTCTGGACATCCTAATCCAGTCTCTTTTACTTATTTTTAATAGTCCCGTTCATCCTCTCTACCTTTGCACTGGCTTGCGGTCGGTAGGGGGTGTGAAGTCGGCTGTTAATTCCCATTAGCTTACACATATTTTGGAAAATATAACCTGTGAAATGAGTACCCCTGTCACTCTCGATGATTTTAGGGATACCGTATCTGCATACAAACTCCTGAACTATTTTCTTGGCAGTAAATGCAGCAGTATTAGTGGCCGCTGGGTAGGCCTCAACCCAATTAGAAAGTACATCAGTGCACACCAATACACACTTGAGATTCCTGCAGGGTGGTAATTGGATGAAATCAATTTGTATCACCTGGAAAGGTCCATCAGTCGGTGGAATGTGGGACGGTTCGGTAGGGATTGCTTTCCCTATGTTCTTCCTCAAGCAGGTCAGACAGGACATTGCTCTCTTTTCTGCTTGTGAAGAAAAACCTGGTGCATACCATTATGCTCTTACCAATTTGCACATACCTTGCTTTCCCAGATGAGTCAGACCGTATGCTGCCTCAGCCAGGCTGGGCTACTGGTTTACCTTGTCCGTCCCTCCAGAGCCCGAAGGACTCTTGCCCAAATCCCTTAGACTTCCAGATGGACCTTTCCTGGATTGAACACAAATTTTGCATCTCAATTAATTTCAGCATATCAATTGTTTGGAAAGACATAATTTGTTCAGTTGGAGAAAACATTTTTAACCCTGCTGCCCATTTTGCAGCTTCATCGGCTCTGTTGTTGCCCAGTGACACCAGATCATCCTCACATGTATGGGCTTTTCACTTAATTACTGCCACCGGTTTGGGCAGTTGGATTGCTTCTAAAAGATGTTTTATGTGTCGGGAATGTGCAACTGGTGTGCCTGCTGCTGTCATAAAATTTCTCAGATGCCATAGAGCCCCGAAATCGTGCACCACCCCGAACGTGTACCTCGAGTCAGTGTAAATGTTAGCAGACTTGCCTGCTGCCCGTTCACACGCTCTAGTTAGTGCTACTAACTCTGCCACCTGGGCTGAGTGAGGAGGACCAAGAGGTTTAGCTTCTATGATGTCTGTGTCATTTACAACAGCATAACCTGTACATAATTCACCTGTGTCTGTTTGTCTATGACAACTCCCATCCATGTAAAAAGTTACATCTACATTCTCTAAAGGTGTGTCATGTATGTCAGGTCTAGCAGTAAAGGTCTGATTCAGATATTCCATACAATCATGTGCATCATTATGTCCGCAGAACTCACCTCCCGCCAGCAACTCATCTTCTTCCACCCTTTGTACATCATGTACATATGGTAAATACGTTGCTGGGTTCAGCGTGCTGCAACGTTTAACAGTGATGTTTGCAGGTGCGATTAGAGCTAGTTCCCATTTGGCAAACTTAGCTGAAGAGACTTGTATGGTTTGAGCAGAGTTCAGCAGAGCAGATACAGCGTGGGGAGTATAGACAATCATATCATGACCCAATACTACGTCCTCACTTTTACTCACCAACAGAGCAGTAGCTGCTACACTTCTCAAACAGGTGGGGAGTGATCTTGTCACAGTGTCCAATTGGGCACTGTAGTATGCTACGGGCCTACTGGCATCACCATGTTTTTGTGTGAGGACACCTGCAGCACAACCATCGGCTTCCATACAATACAAATTAAAAGGTTTTCATAATCAGGTATTCCCAAAGCAGGTGCTTTTGTCAGACTATCCTTAAGATTAAGGAAAGCCTGCTCTGATTCCTCTGTGTGTATGACATGATCGGGCTTTGAGGAAGAGACTAAGGACCTCATTCAGAGTCGGTCGAAGCGGCCGCACGGTCGTATGCCACCGATGTTCGCTATACTGCGCATGCCTAAAGTTCGCAATGCGCATGCGCAAACTAGCCGCTATGATCAGAAATTTCTCTCTCCTTGAACACAGCCAGGTCGGTAGTTTGAGTGACAGATGGAGGCATTTGTGGGTGGTAACAGGGGAAGGTGCTTGAAAACGGGGGAGTGGAGATCCGAAGGCAGGCGTGCCTCATTATGCGAACAGCATTTTATGGGAGTGCATGCGGATTATGGGAGTGCATAATTAACAAAGTAGCATCATGGCACATGTGACATGGGAGGTTTTTACACTGACATGATCGTAGAGCTTAAGAGAGGGTATGGTCAACCTTAAGCTCTACGACCAGTTCCGATGGTTCCCGATGGTCTCGATTAATCCTTATATGGCCGGAGATGACGTGTAATGCGTATGAGAATGGGGCATATTTTTTTGTCTTCCGACCGCTTCCTCCCCTTGGTTGGCCAGCTACCGATCCGAACTTAGGGACACAATTTGCAAGGGAATCATTTGCATATCCGGCCCCTTTTCCCGTATGACCGTGCGGCCACTTCGACCGACTCTGAATGAGGTCCTAAGTCCTGCAAAGGCAAGGCCAAAATAGAAAAACCTGGGATCCACATTCTACAGTATCCACACATTCCCAAGAAGGTACGAATTTGCTGTTGATTCTGCGGCAGTGTCGTGTTCTGTATGGCCTGGATTCTATCATTTGTGAGATGTCGTAACTCCTGGGTTAGGCAGTGTCCCAAATATTTTACTCTGGATTGGCATGGCTATAGTTTGTCCTTAGCAACCTTGTGTCCTGTATGCGAGAGATGAAGCAACAAAAGTTTAGTATCATTCAAACATAACATAAACAAATCAGATCATAGCAATAAATCGTCCACATATTGAATTAGAACAGATCCATTGGCAGGTTGGAAAGATTGTAAACAGTCGTGCAAGGCCTGGGAGAAGATACTGAGGCTGTCTATGAAACCTTGGGGCAACCGTGTCCATGTATATTGTACACCTCTGTATGTAAATGCGAATAAATACTGACAGTCAGGGTGGAGAGGCACAGAGAAGAAAGCAGAACAGAGGTCAATAACAGTGAAATGGGTTGCGTTTGGAGGGATCTGCATAAGAATGACAGCTGGATTTGGCACTACGGGGAATTGGCTCTCTACTACTTTATTAACACCTCTAAGGTCTTGTACCAGCCTATAACCCCTCCCACCACTCTTCTTCACCGGGAAGATGGGACTGTTGTCTACACTAGCTGTACGAATTCAAATTCCCTGTTGTAATAATCGCTCAATTATTGGAAAAACCCCTAATTCTACCTCCTTATTTAGTGGGTACTGGGGAATTTTTGGAGCTTGCCTACCGCCTTTTAAATTTACCATTACGGGGCTTACGTTTGCCATTAATCCAGTGTCCTGTCCATCCTTAGTCCAAAGGGAATCTGGAATTTGGGACAACATTTGATCTACCTATGATGGATTTTCATTTAAACTGGTAGAGTGATACATTATCCTTTGGGGAGTGTCTAACATATCCACACCTCGTGCACAACTCTTTCTGGGATATCTAGAAATACACCATCAGGGGTGCAATATATCACACATCCCATCTTACATAACAAATCTCTTCCCAGCAGGTTAGTAGGAGCTGCAGCAGACAGAAGGAAAGAATGCTTGGTATGCAATGGCCCAATAGTAACCTCTGTGGACTTTGTTAAAGATTAATGTTGCACTTTACCTGTTACACCCATTGTTGGTACTGTCTCGTTGGTCACCTGTAAATTAACGGGATATTTTATCACTGACCTGGTCGCCCCTGTGTCTACAAGAAAAGGATATTCAGTACCAGCTACATCAACCATCATGACCGGTTCTTCCCTAGTACTTCCCGTTAACCTGACTAACTGTAGACTACAGGTATGACCTGACCCCTAGCGTTGGCTACCATTCTCCAATAAAGCATTAACGGCCACAATTGGCGCTGGCGCTTGCTGGTTATTTGCTGGCCTCTAGCATATCCCTTATGGGGATATGCAGGTTTTCCCTGATTTGAGGGTCCTACCCTTTATACTCTGCAGTTTCTAATTAAATGTCCTTGCTGGTTACAATGAAAACATGTTCGTGGACTGGATGAAGACACGGGTTGTTGTGAGGTTTGAGCAGGGGGAAAAGGTGATGGATATGGGTAGGGATATGGAGGATAAGGGTATTGTGGAGGGTATGCAGTTTGTGAGTAGTATGGGACCTGTGGATGTGTAGGATTAGTAGAATAGAGCTGTGTTTGCTGTTGTGTGGGATTAGTGAGGGCATATAACTGTTCAGGTGTAAGTGTGTGTGTAGATGCAAGATGTTACCATCATTCCTTCCAGAGCCTGGATACTGACAGCCATTAGTTTTTCGCTCTGGGTCTCTCTCTTTTTTGAGATGTTCTTATCATGTTCTATGGCAGATTCTATGAGGGTATCTATTGTGACTCCCCTCTAGCCAGGTTGTGAGGTCTGAACCCGAGTCTTTAAGTCGTCTTTCAGACCGTCCATGAGTACCCTGACTATCATTCCCCTGTGGTGAGTGCTATCTTTAATATCTTCTATCCCAGTGTACTGGGTGATAGCCTGCAGAGCCCGGTTGCAATAATCTTCTCTAGATTCACTCTCCTTTTGCCTTATAGTGAAAATTTTGTTCCAGTTAACTACTACCAGAAAATATATACCCAATTGAGTTACAATGCGGGAAATGTTACCTTGGTTTACTTGGTCTGTTAAGGGAACGTCACCATCCAATACACAATCCGTGAAAAATTTTGTCACGTCGGTATTGCGTGGCAGACAGGCCCTTAACACCACACGCCAATCTTTATTAGTTGGCTCATGAGAACTACCCAAATTCCTCAAAAATCTTTGACATTTGGCTAGTTCCTTTTTGGGATCGGGGAAATCATTTATGATGGAATTCAGTTCTGCTCTTGTCCAAGGACAATGCATTACCACTTCCCTTGTGGGCACTATACCATTCGCATCTGCATTTCCAATCGGAACAGTTATTGTCCGAATGGGATGCAGACCGGTAGTGCTGCTACCTTTGACCTTGTTACCTGGCTGGGGGTTTAATCTGCTGCTGCTACGTATGGTATTAATGACTTCCTCTACGGGTGCAGAGGGGGCTAGCACTTCTCTTACTGTTACCGATGGAGATGGCGGCACCACTCATGATTGTTGTGGTGCAGCATCTATTATCTGCACAGCATGGGAAATGGCAGACACTACAATAGGCTCATCATCCACATCATGAACATTTTCTTTATGGTTGCTTAAGAGAGGGTACAAATTGCTTGTTACATTTTTATGGGTATTTTTGATAACTGTACTTGCACCTCCACCCACATAAGGTAGAGGTGGTGCGCGTGAACTGCTGACAATACTTTCCACAACGCTACCTTGCTGCACGTGCACGCCATTTTGCGGCTTGCCCCCATTGCAATTTAGCATCGCAGATATATTCTCTGGCAATGTGCTCGCAAAGCGCTAGTTTGCGTCGCTTGCGCATTTTTAAGTCACGCATCCCCTTCATGCTGCCACAACTTTAAACATTCATAATATTTGACCATTTTCTCTCGGGAGCGCATCAGACTGATGTGATCCCGGACATTATCTAATACATCTTTATCAAAACTACCAATTCTGGGAAATGGTCTAACACTCTTCATCGTCATTTTAAACCATACATCACAATACCTTATTGCATAAATTTTTCAGAAAAAAAGTAAAAAAATCTGCGCTCCAAATAGTGGAATATGCTGCTTTAGCAAACAATGTGGTCCCCACCACACTTATACAGAACACAAAATACACATAAATACCAAGCGCAATTTCCTGAGGGTACCTCTCAAACACTGTCTTCTATGCAGTATATATGTATATCTTCCTCTTTTTCCCTCCGAGAGAAGAGAAAAGTCAACCAATAAGTAAATGTAAATCCTTTTGCTGGGATAACAATATCCTTACTTACATGTAAATTCGAAATCTCTCTCCTCTACTTTTCCAATTCATTAGTTTCTGACAATGTGACCATAAGGACCGCGGCCTGTTGGGGACTGGATTGGATTGGAGAGGTACTATATGGATATGGTCTTTTTAATCCGGAACAAAAGCCCATTGGTGTATATGTCAATATCATCTTCCTTGATCCGAAGGCCCCCTGTGGTACGCAGGCATTTTATTGTGCAATTATGTGTATGTATATGTAATAAAGTTTTTTGTGGAATTACACTATGGGGTATCCCTGTTTCTAAATTGTTTTTGAGGGACAACGGGATTCTTGCATATAAGTCCATCTAGGTGAAACTAATAAATTGGAAAAGTAGAGGAGAGAGATTTCGAATTTACATGTAAGTAAGGATATTGTTATCCCTGCAAAAGGATTTACATTTACTTATTGGTTGACTTTTCTCTTCTCTCGGAGGGAAAAAGAGGAAGATATACATTTATACTGGATAGAAGACTGGTGATTCATATGGACTTCCTTTATATTTTATAGTGGACAGTGTTTGAGAGGTACCCTCAGAAAATTGCGCTTGGTATTTATGTGTATTTTGTGACCTTATTGCATAAGTACCGTACTTAGTATGCATAATACGATGGGCCGATCCAAGCGGCGCTTCCATTAGCAGCACATCATTGTCCAACATCGCTATTGTTTGCATGGCTCCCATTCTGAGACAACTCCTACGTTTTTCAATAAAGATTTAAACTGGTGAAAGACAGTCAAGATACTTTCACTTACCTGTGGACGATTTAAACAGCAGCGCCCACACACCTGTGAAGATTTGAAGAAGGCTACGCCACACACCCGGATAAGATTTAAGAAGGCAACTTCCACACCTATGGAAGTTTAAGTCGGCTACTTCCACGCACCTCTCTACAACAAAGACAACATGTACACCTGCTACTGTGTATAGAATGGTAAGCTGCTTACCGAGCGGCTAGCACTTAGCCCTTAAAGGTCATACGGTACCTCTAACTTTAGGGAACAAGTTACCCCTACCAACAAATACTCACTGTTACACACTTTTTCCTGCGCAGAAAAATACGCGTTAACCCAGATATTGACAACAATTGAAAAGAATGTAAACCTCAACGGCTTTGTTTAAACACGTGGCAGCACAACCGGAAGTACGTATACACTAGGGGTGTGCACCGGCCACTTTTCGTGTTTTGTGTTTTGGTTTTGGATCTGGATCTTTCTTCGTGTTTTGGATCTGGATTGGTTTTGCCAAAACAACCCTTCCGTGTTTTGGGTTCTGGGTTTTGTGTTTTGGATCTGTATTTATTTTAAAAAAAGCATAAAAACAGCTAAAATCACAGAATGTGTTGGTTTTTCTGCTCCTATGCTATTATTAACCTCAATAACCTTAATTTACACTACTTTCCAGTCTATTCTAAACACCTCACACCTCACAATAGTGTTTTTATGTCCAAAAGGTTGCACCGAGGTAGCTGGATGACTATGCTAAGCGACACGAGTGGGCGGCACAAACACGTGACCCATCTAGGAGTGATACTGCAGTGGCAGACAGGATGGCAGTTTGAAAAACTAGGCCCCAAACTCTACATAATGCAAAGAAAAAAAAGAGGTGCAAGATGGAATTGTCCTTGGGCCCTCCCATCCACCCTTATGTTGTATAAACAGGACATGCACACTTTAACAAAGCAATCATTTCAGCGCCAGGGTCTGCCACACAACTGTGGCTGAAATGATTGGTTCGTTTTGGCCCCCACAAAACAAGCTGGCAATTAATCTGTCCCTGCACAAACTGGCTCTACGGAGGCAAGATATCGTCCTCATCCTCCTCATCCACCGATTCCTCAGCCTCTTCAGTGTTGTGTACATCCTCATCCTCACAGAGTATTAACTCGTCCCCGCTGGAATCCACCACCACAAGTCCCTCTGTACGTTCTGGAGGCTGGTCTCCCTGGAAGAGTTGATAATTCATTTTTATGAACATCATCTTCTCCACATTTTGTGGAAGCAACCTCCTACGCCTTTCGCTGACAAGGTTCCCGGCTGCACTAAACACTCTTTCGCAGTACACACTGGAGGGGGGGCAACTCAGGTAAAATAGAGCCAGTATGTACAGGGGCCTCCAAATTGCCTCTTTTTCTTGCCAGTACAGGTATGGACTGTCTGACATGCCTACTTGGATGCTGTCACCGATGTAATCCTCCACCATTCTGTCAATGGTGACAGTATCATATGTAGTGACAGTAGACATGTCAGAAATTGTTGCCAGGTCCTTCAGTCCGGAGCAGATGTCCAAGCTTGGTCCTGCCTGCCCTGCATCACCACCAGCGGGTGGCTTAGGATACCTAAGTTTTTTCCTGGCAGCCCCAGTTGTGGGAGAAAATGAAGAAGGAGCTGTTGACGTGTCACGTTCCGCTTCAGCTGACAGTGTTTTCACCAGCAGGTCTTTGCACCTCTGCAGGCTTGTGTCGGCCGGAAAGAGAGACACCACATAGGCTTTAAACCTAGGATCGAGCATGGTGGCCAAAATGTAGTGGTCTGATTTCAACAGATTGACCACCCTGGAATCCTGGCAAAGCGAATGAAGGGCTTCATCCACAAGTCCCACATGCCGAGCGGAATCGCTCCATCTTAGCTCCTCCTTCACTTTCTCCAGGTGCTTCAGCAAAAGCCTGATGAGGGGAATGACCTGACTCAAGCTGGCAGTGTCTGAACTGACTTCACGTGTGGCAAGTTCGAAGGGCGGGAGAACCTTGCACAACACGGAAATCATTCTCCACTGCGCTTGAGTCAGGTGCATACCCCCTCCTTTGACTATGTCATAGGTGGATGTATAGGCTTGAATGGCCTTTTGCTGCTCTTCCATCCTCTGAAGCATATAGAGGGTTGAGTTCCACCGCGTCACAACCTCTTGCTTCAGGTGATGGCGGGGCAGGTGCAAGAGTGTTTGCTGGTGCTCCAGTCTTCAGCATGCAGTCACTGAATGGCAAAAGTGGCCAGAAATTTTTCGGGCCACCCAAAGCGTCTCCTGCATGCCCCTGTCGCTTTTCAGAAAATTCTGCACCACCAAGTTTATTGTGTGAGCAAAACATGGGACATGCTGGAATTTGCCCAGATGTAATGCCCGCACAATATTGGTGGCGTTGTCAGATATCACAAATCCCCAGGAGAGTCTAAGTGGGGTAAGCCACTGGGCGATGATTTCCCTCAGTTTTTCTAAGAGGTTGTCGGCGGTGTGCCTCTTACTGAAACCGGTGATACACAGCGTAGCCTGCCTTGGAACGAGCTGGCATTTCTGAGATGCTGCTACTGGTGATGCTGCTGCTGTTGCTGCATAAGGTGATACATCTACCCAGTGGGCTGTCACAGTCATATAGTCCTTAGTCTGCCCTGTTCCACTTGTCCACATGTCCGTGGTTAAGTGAACATTGGGTACAACGGCATTTTTCAGGACACTGAGGACACTTTTTCTGATGTTTCTGTACAGTCTCGGTATCGTCTGCCTAGTGAAGTGGAATCTATACGGGATTTGGAACCGGGGACACACTACCTCCATCAATTGTCTAAATCCCACTGCACTAATGGCGGATACCGGATGCACGTCTAACACCAACATAGCAGTGAAGGCCTCAGTTATACATTTTGATTCAGGATGACTGCTGTCGTACTTCGTCCTCCTCGCTAAGGACTGTTGGAGGGTCAATTGTTTAGTAAAAGTAGTGGTGTTCCTACTTCCTCTCTGGGATGATGAACGACTCCCAGCAGCAGCAACAGCAGCAGCGGCAGCAGGAGGCGTAGCAATGCAGGAACCTCCGGAGGAATCCCGGATAGGAGAGTCAGTCATGCCATTGACATGGCCTGCAGGACTACTTCCGATCCTGACTAAGGAGGAAATTGACGAGGAGGGAGTTGACGGTGTGGTTTGCAGGCGCTTGGATACAACAGGACAACGGGATTTAGGTGTCCCTGGACTGCTTACAGTCTTAACCAAAGTTTCTGAACTTGACAGTAACTTTTTATGAACGCGCTGCAGGTGCCGTATAAGGGAGGATGTTCCTAGGTGGTTAACGACCCTATCCCTACTTATTTCACCTTTACATATGGTACATATGGCAAGACAGTTGTTGTCTGGATTTGGATAGAAATATTGCCAGACCAAAGAGGTGGAATGTTTGGTCTTCTGCCCAGGCATGACCATGATGGGCTTTTTCATCCCACGGACAATAACTGTCTCCCCCGGAGCCTGATTTAAACAAACCACATCACCATCAGAATCCTCCTCGCCAACTTCCTCATCAGCGCCAGCTACACCAGTATCCTCATCCTGTTGTACTTCAACAGTGACATCTTCAATTTGCATATCAGCAAGTGGACTGTGGGTGCTCCTTTCAGCACTTGCAGGGGGCATGCAAATGGTGGAAAGAGCCACCTCTTCCCGTCCAGTGCTGGGAAGGTCAGGCAAAGCAACCACCACCACACTTGGACTCTCCTTGGGGATTTGTGATATCTCCTTAGAATGCACAGTTCTTCGCTGTGCTTTTGCCAGCTTAACTCGTTTGATTTTTTTAGTGGGAGGAGGGCTTCCATCGTCATGTGAAGCTGAACCACTAGTCGTGAACATAGGGAAAGACCTTAGCCATTCCTTGCCACTCCGTGTCATAAATGGCATATTGGCAAGTTTACGTTTCTCTTCAGATGATTTAAATGTTTTTTTCAAGGTAATTTTCCTGAACTTTGTCATTTGGGATTGTATGTGCCCTCTACTATAACATTGGGCATCGGCCTTGGCAGACGACGTTGATGGCATGTTATCGTCTATGTCATGACTAGTGGCAGCAGCTTCAGCACTAGGAGGAAGTGGTTCTTGATCTTTCCCTATTTTATTTTTATCGGAGAAAGTTTGGTCCTCCATTTAAGTTATATTGATATATACGTGCGGCTAAGGCGCACACAAACACAGAAAATATTTTTTTATTTTGTTTGGAGTACCCTTTGGGGGTTACAGCACCCTTTAATGGTCAAGTCAGCCGGCCCTTTACTTATGGGACACAGGCACATGCTTGGCGCTGCTCCTTTGTTGATGCACGTGCAGCCACAGTGCACACAATTCACAAACACAGACAATATTTTTTTATTTTGTTTGGAGTGTACTTTGGGGGTTACAGCACCCTTTAATGGTTAAGCCAGCCGGCCCTTTACTTATGACACAGGCGCACGCTTGGCACTACTTTGTTGATGCACGTGCGGCTACTGCGCACACAATTCACAAACACAGACAATATTTTTTTATTTTGTTTGGAGTGTACTTTGGGGGTTACAGCACCCTTTAATGGTCAAGCCAGCCGGCCCTTTACTTATGACACAGGCGCACGCTTGGCACTACTTTGTTGATGCACGTGCGGCTACTGCGCACACAATTCACAAACAAGGAAAATATTTTTTTATTTTGTTTGTAGTGTACTTTGGGGGTTACAGCACCCTTTAACGGTCAAGCCAGCCGGCCCTTTACTTATGACACAGGCGCACACTTGGCACTACTTTGTTGATGCACGTGCGGCTACTGCGCACATAATTCACAAACACAGAAAATATAATTTTTTTTGCACATGGGGGGAGCACCCATGATTGACAGAGCACCCCCTGGACAACACTACAGCACCCCTTTAGGACTGGGACTCTGCACAGGACTTTCGAGTGGACACAGCCCCTGCACAACACAGTCCAGCCAGCCCCTATGGACTTTGGAGGAGTGGACACAGCCCCTATGGACAACAGCAGCACAGCACAACACAGCCAGCCCCTATGGACTTTGGAGGAGTGGACACAGCCCCTATGGACAACAGCAGCACAGCACAACACAGCCAGCCCCTATGGACTTTGGAGGAGTGGACACAGCCCCTATTGACAACAGCAGCACAGCACAACATAGCCAGCCCCTATGGACTTTGGAGGAGTGGACACAGCCCCTATGGACAACAGCGCACAGCACAGAACAACACTACACTGCACTACACTACACTACACAGCCCAGCCAGCCCTAACTCCCACCCTCCCTCTTCACTGTCCACGGCCGAGTGAGAAAATGGCGCCGACGCGGGTACCTTATATAGGATCCAAAACCCGCGAGACCCGGAAGGCGGGATGATGACGTTTTGCCTCGATTTCAGATCCGAGTCAGGCGGGAAAAGTCGAGCCTGACTCGGATCGGCCTCGGATCGGGAAGGCTCGGGGGGGGTTCGGATTTCAGATATCCGAACCCGCTCACCCCTAGTATACACTATTGTGCAACCAATCGCATACACAATAATGCGACTACCACACAACCGTATGACAACCTTTATCTGCTTACACAAAAGTGCGTCTTGACTGTGTGCAAAACTGCGACTCAGCCGCGTGCTCAATACTGCGGCACCCCTCTAAACATAAGGTTCTATCAACAAAGGAATACAAACTTTTTCCTCTCTTGTCCCTGGATTCTAGTCAGCGTCCCTGGCTCACACGAAAATGGGTAGCGATTTCTCAGCACCGAGTGGTTGCAGGTAAACCCTGCATGTGGCCACTCTACCCTTTGGTGAGATATCGATAACCGTATGTATCATGTGAGTAGGTAAATGACTTCACTATGAGCCCCCAACTAAGGATATTGAATTAGAACCTCTATACACTCCTGCCTATACCTTCTAATATCCTGCCTATAAACCTCTAAGGATGATGCTATTTTGCGTACGCAGTCATATAGTAAAGAAAGACTCCAGACCTTTTACCTGTGGTTCCAAAGCACAAAGTGATATTTCAAGTAAAAGTACAGTCAGTTACAGGCTATGATCTAAGTACAATTTAGCGCAAAGAACTATACAGACCCAAGTACAATTATACATACGCAGCACTTCTGGACCAGATGTAGGCTTCAGCAAGAAACCCCCGTTTATCAGCATTCTGCAAGAAGACTCAGACTGGGGTCACAACACACACATTTATACTCTCACAGAAACAGACAACACAATAGAGAGGCTTGTCACTGATGCCATTGGTTCCCAGGAGGATGCATCTGTTGCAGAGCATTTAACAGGTTGATTCAAATAGACACAGTCCAGCCTCTAACAACTGGTTGTCTATGGTTTCCTGTTCATGCACATCCTAACAGTTGGTCATATAATGTACATTTCGGTGCTTTAAGTCTCTGCTGTCCATAAGTTGTGGATGCATGTTGCGATCTTCACACTGACGATATCAAAATGCTGTTGAAAGAGTGCAGATCAGTATAATATCAAACATGACTTACTTATCATGTATTAAACCTTAGCTACCAAATAAGCTTTATTTCTCAGCAATTATAATAAATGAACAAACTTGAATCTTATACTTTAAAGCTTATGAGACCTTTTATGTGAATATGTAATGTGTAAGTATGTGGGGTTTGATATAAAGACACTAGTTAAATTGGGGCAGATGCTTGCGCATGAAGTTAATAAACAGCGTTTTCATACAGGATCTTATGCATTCGCTAATACGCGACTAGTTAACAGCGCAGTTGTGCGTATTAATGTGTGTATGAGAAATGGTGAAAGATTCAATCGCATGATGCTAATAGTAATATCGCCATATGTACTTAAGTGTGAGTTTACCTAAAATGGCGCTTGGGCGGCCATTCGCAAAATGGCGTCTTGCAATCTCATTTTCTAAAATGGCGTCTTTACAATCTAATTTTAAGCTGATCTTGTCTCAGCCAATTATCCAGCTTCGACACGGGTGTCGGGATTTAGTAGTGGGGCTAATAATAGGCGTCAGGATTTCAACGCCTATCTTTAGTCCCATGTCAGGATGTGGCTGTCGGGATATCGGCAGGCGGAATAGTGTCCGCTGGTATCCTAACTACATCCCCCCATGAGATTGCAAAAATAACAGGTATTATACTCTCCAGAATTGCCTTTTATTTGTGAGAGATTTTATATCAGTCTATCTGAATAACTATTTGGAAATTACTTTATCAAGTATTCATTATATATTGTAACAAAAGTTATATGTTATTATCTGTTTATATGTATGTTTTTGTTTATTAAATGTTTAAATTTACAGAAATGTATCCATCGTATTAATGACACACTGCAGAGCTTTATATAACATTGCATAATAGTTGCATTAGCATTAGCAATGTGGATTTTCTTCTCTTTTGTAACAAAAACAATTAGGCCAATTTTTGAGATCTCTTTACGAAAGATTTATTAAACCTGTAACCTTAAGGCTGTATTTTACCACATACCTCATCTGATCTGGTTTGCAATAAAATGTATGGGCCATATCTTCCATTTTATTTTATTTCCAGTCTCTGAATTCCTTGTGTCCATACCTGAGGTATGTTATACCACCAACAAAGATCTGAAATTGATACTTAAAGCTAGACAGCTTTGACTACATTACTATATCAAGAAAACATTCCAACCAAATACTATTCTTTAGAGAGAGGAAGGGTAGTAACAGAGTATGTGTGAGCTAAGGAATACATTCTAGTTTTGTTAGCTGGAAAGGGAAGTAGCACATAAAGTGGACATATTGTAGGACTTTAAATATATTGATTAGAATAACTCCAGGAGGAGCAGTAAGACCTATTCTCTGATTTAAAATATCTGGCTGTTATAATACTTGGCTAGACAGTGGGGAAACCATGCCAGACCTACAGCAAACAGCTCATAATGAGGTGTTGCTTTTTCCTTTACCTGTAGAATTACAACTTCATTGCCATTGCATGATACTGTATCAGAGAGAAATGTAGGAATAATGTAAAAACGGTCATTTAACGTGAGATTGGGAAAGTTTTTTTATGGTAATAGAGAAACTCTCATGTGGTGAGCAGAGGAGCTTTCCTTTTTTACTCTAGCAATGTCTGCAGTGATAGTTGAAGGAAACTGATTACCCAAAGTGAACTTTGATTTTAGAAAATCTAACTAATAATTAACCCTTTCTCTTCCAAAGATCCATGCTTCTTTTCAGGACAAATGTACACTAAATTTTTCACATTTTTGTAGTACATCAGCTTATTTATTATTGTTTTATATATTTATTTTGTGTGTGTGTGTGTGTGGGGGGGTAATCTATAACTTGAACTTAAACTCAAAGTGTTCATTTTATCAAGATGCATTTCTAGCAGTTTGGATAAAAATTTTTCTTTAGAAACATTAATATATTAAACATAATACAGTAAGAATAAAATTGTCACGCTCTGGACTTTTAAAACTATTTTGTTACCTCTGCTGTATCTGTCCCGGCTAGCACTGAGGTCCGCTTGCACTGTGTCTGTACATCACTCCCGGACGACGCAGAGGTCCGCTCACACTGCACATCACTCCCGGCTGGTTGTGAGGTCTGTTTGTGCTGCATACATGCCTAATCTCCTGGGAATCGCGGGAGGCTCACGATTTTTCAGGTAGCCCCCCGCACCCAGGAAGAGTAGGCATATCTCCCGCATCCTGCCCACTTCCTAGTGGCGCTAATCGCCTCATTTACCCCTGCCCCCTCCTTACGGACCTGCAAATCATGTGGGGGAGTTAGGTTCTGAAACGGGGCAGGGCATAATGCAGTCTATTGTCTGTCCCCGCCGCCCGAAGATGAGAGCAGCAGGTCCCCTCCTGCTGCTCCTGGAAAGCTGCCCAGGAATGTCGGCAAGTATGCTGTGATGTTCCTGCCCAGTCCTCTCAGTGTTCTTTGTCTGGGCATGTAGGTGGCTCCCCAGAGTGCTCTGTTCACATTGTGCTTGCTCAGCTTGATGGTACATAGGCTGCATGCCAGAGTTCCCTCCAAAACCACTGTATGGGTGCAGCCATTTTGGACTCAGTCACCTGAAGATCCTCCACCACTCAGAGAGCTGCTCCCAGACCAGCTGATCACTGCATCCAATCCCTGGGTACTCAGCCTTATAAATTCCATTTCCTGAGTGGCCCAACTTACCAGTACAACGTCGCTTCAGCTGGAGTTACAGCTCTGTGCTGAGCTCCCAGGTACTTTGTATCTGTATGGTTCTAGTTCATCCTAATCCAGTTCCATTCTGGTATATACAAGTCTCCATCTTCGCCAAGTATCCCAGTCTGATTTATGCAAGTCTCCATCTTTAAGCATCCCAGGCTGGTCTTACAAGAAGACTTAGGGCCTGATTCAGAGCCGGACGCTATTTGCGCTCGCTCGTTCAGAAAATAGGGGTGGCTATTCAAATGAACCGTTCGCTCTTTGCGGTCTGTTCACGCCTCTATGTCTGAACGAGCGAACAAAACTTGCGGTCATTTTTTTGGAGACTACGCCCCCTGGCCGCTCGCATCCTACGTCATGTCCGCTATTTATTAGATTAATGGAGTACATCGACCAGCGTATGAACTGCTCGCTATTCTTGTGGTTGGTTTTTCCTACCGCAATCATGCGAGCAGTTCTGACTATAAAATAACCCAGTGACATGGTCAATGACGCTGCTTTTTTAATTATGCACACCCGTAAAACGCCCGTTTTGACCTTTAAGCACGCCTGCGTTCTGATCTCCACTCCCCGTTTTCAAGCACCTTCCCCTGTTACCACCCACATACGCCTCCTCCTGTCACTCAAAATAGCAGGCATTCGCTATTTAGCGAACAAACGATTTTCGGCCGCACTGACTGCTTCGGGCATGCGTATTACGATCCATACGCATGTGCAGTTGGGCAAACATCGCTCGGAACGAACGAGCGGCCGCTTACGAGCGACTCTGAATCAGGCCCTTACTCCTATCTACAACATCGGACTCAATCTGATATCTACAACATTGGTCCCAATCTGATATCTACAACATTGGTCCTAATCTGAAATCTACAACTTTGGCCCCAAGCCGATATCTTCAACATCGGTCTCAATCCGATATCAACAACATCGTCCCCAATCCGATATCTCTACATCGGTACTTCTGCCTCCTTCCTTCTCTCAACACATGAGGGAGAGATGGATCAAACCTCCTAGCTTCATACACGCCTCATTCAGTCTCCGGTTCAGCCTCCCACATGCCTGCCCAAGCCAATCCCAACCCTCAGGCATGACAAAAATAAAAGTTTATTTTGGCTGCATGACAGTAATGAGTATGGAACAGAGATGGTTTTGTATTTTAAATTACAACTCAGCACTCAATGCAAGCATTGCTACACAGTTGTTTAGGGGCTTTAGTTGTCTGTTGAATAAATTATGTTAGAACTGAATGGCTTCTGCAGATATGAGGATGGTAATAGTTGAGGTCATGTTTGTGATGTGTGGTAAGATTGCTCTCACTACTTGGGCATTGCAAACCTGTAATTATTTAATTATTTTACTTAACCCTGTTCACATATTTGTGTTTATATGGATTGCTCTAGTGTCAGGTAAATTTTGAGACAGAGGATTTCATTTTTGTTAGAGTCATTTCTGTATTGTGGTTCCTTAAAAAAAATGTTGAGGGATTGTAGAAACTGTGGCTTTTGCAGGAGATCAGCAGATCGGTACCTTACCTGGGGTTCTAGTTTCCATGGTGTAACCTTGAATACACTCTAGTGACCTCCTATGCCATATGTATTCTTCAGTACCAGAAACTGTGTCACTGATTAGTATTAGTGACACCACCGTGCAGGGGTGTATCTAGGGATCCGAGCGCCCCTGGCAATGTAATGGACTGGCGCCCCCCTCCCCCCATAATTTCAGGCTTTGCCTCCAGTAGTATTCCCCCCTATGCATTGCCCCCATAAGCAGCCACCCTCCCCATACAGTGCCCCCAGTAGAAGTCCCCCCTATGCAGTGCCCCCAGTAGTAGTCCCCCCTATGCATTGCCCCCATAAGCAGCCTCCCTCCCCATACAGTGCCCTCAGTAGAAGTCTGTTCACAATGGGCTTTGGGCATGTTCATAATATATGTTCTCATTTATAATTGAGTCTTAACATTCACATTGAGTCATTTAACATGTTGCATTTGATAAATGGTGCAGAAGCCAATCATCTACCAAATGACAATTTGCACACAGATTCCAGTTGGTAGGTGATTAGCTGCAGCACCATTATCATATGCAACGACTTGGAACACTCTTTGTGAATGTGTCAAACTCGGTGATAAATGAGGCACTTATAAGCAAATTTTGATTTGTCTATAGACTAAGGGCCTTATTCAGAGATGTACTTTCATCCAAGGATGAATGTACATCTCCAGATGTTTTAGGGTCTGTGCCTGCACATGACCCATTATGCGCATATGCAGGATGGGTCCTATGATCACCCTTGCAGATCCCCAACCTGCAGCATGATTTACAAGCCGCAGTGTAGGGGCCTGTCTGGGACCCATTCACGGAATGGAGGTGTGACGCCCAGGAAGGAAGAGACCGGGGTCTGCATCAATTAAGGCAGATTCTTGACCTCTTGCATGATCAGACATGCCAGGCTGCAGAAAACTTTAGCTCCCGCAGCCTGGCCTAAGGGACAACAATCATGATAGATGGTCACGAATGTTCCAATTGTGATTCCAGGCTGTAACCTTGGTTGCATCGATGGGTCATGCAGATGCAGCAAGGAGGTGTCTGACACTTCCTTTTTCATTTGCATCTGAGATGGATGGATCTGCACAGCTGCTTGTGTGCGACAGTGCAAATCTGTCCATCTCTGAATCAGACCCTAAGATAGACCTGATAAGTATGTATCTTCACCATACATGTTACGATGTAAGTGCTGCAAATACAAAATGGGATTTTGGTACCTACCGGTAAATCTTTTTCTCTGATTCCACAGGGGACACTGGAGGTGCTTACGCTGGGTATAGAGGCGTGGATAGCTGGAGCCGGCACTTTAAATAATTTAGAAGTGTGAAGCTCCTCCCCCTCTATGCCCCACCAGCCCTCAGTTTAGAAAATGAAGGCCGAGAGGAGATGGAGAACAATCGGAGTAAAAAAAAAGGAGAGAAGAACACACAATAACTGAATCATACAACATATGGAACAAGCCGAACAGGCAGGCTAAGAGCACAGAGGTGTTCTGTGGAGTCAGAGAAAAGGATTTACCGGTAGGTACCAAAATCCCATTTTCTCTTTCATCCACTAGGGGACACTGGAGGTACTTATGCTGGGGACGTCCCAAAGTTTTCCCCACGGGCGGGAGCGCTCTGCAGCGCCTGCAGGCGGCCAAAACGGGATGCCGACATAGCAGACGTATCAAATTTGTAAAATCTGACAAACGTGTGAACTGAAGACCAAGTGGCCGCACGGCACAACTACCTGCCGCCCATGATGCACCCACAGAATGTGTGGGATGAGTTGAAATAGATGAAGGAGACCAACGGTCGGCACTAACATAAGCTTGATGAATAGTCAGCCGGATCCAACGTGTTTAGATGCTGTATACAACAGAAAAGAGAAAGTAGTCCATATAACGGAATGCACTGATGTGTCACTAAATACTTGAATGTTAAAACATAACTTTTATTAATTATAAATTAAACACACAGACAATATAAAATCAGCGAAATAAAATGATAGTAAAGTAAGAAAAAATTATTAAAATAAGGGCTGTAGTAATATTGTGTCCCATCAATAATAGGAAACTGTATGTGAATATTGTAACTACTTACAAATAGTATCAGTACTAGCAGTGGGCAGAGTTATTCGACAATAATGTATCCAGTAGCAGAAAGACAGATGTATCTAATCTATCAATAGTTTATTAAATCCTAAAAGATTACTCCGCACAGAGCTAATCTCTTAGCCAGGAATGTTAAGAAAGGCCTCCTGTATTTGTATAATATAATATAATCAGATATAGATATGGAATTACAGATAGATATATATAAAGTCACTGAGTAACCTTGAATTCCTGAATAGTTATCAGTTCAAGTATCCATCACATAGCTACTAAATAGCCTAATATCCCATCATCTGTCCTTTTGTCTGCCCTGCTCTATGTCCGCTAAACATTTTTGTGATTGCCGTCTTATGCAGTCATGCTGTACATGCTATAAGGTTAAGCAATGGCTGTAATCCGCTGTAAATAGCTACTAATATAAGCTTGTATCTACCTAAATAATGGTAGTCACAGCGTGCAGCACTCTTGCTATAAACATAGCCACAGTCAGCTGTAAGCTGCTGTTGTTGCCGGGTAATCTCTGCCTCAAACACTGGCAGTCACAATATGCAGCGCTCGTGCCGCGATCAGACCCCCTTATTGCAGGAGGTTAGTAGCGGTTAGCACTCTTGCCATAGACATAGTCCCAGTCAGCTGTAAGCCACTGTTGTTGCCGGCTAATCTCTGCCTCAAACACTGGCAGTCACAGTATGTAGCGCTCGTGCCGTGATCAGACCCACTTATTACAGGAGGTTAGTAGCGGCTAATTCATTGACAATATCACACACATAACATCTTAACAATACATGTTCCAATTTAATTGGGCACAAATTTTAACTACTACAGCCTAACGCTGACGCGCGTTTCGCTGTAGCTTTTTCAATAGGCAAGCCGACTGTTACCTCTCCCGGGTCATTTATACTTCAATCCACCAATCAGTAACTGTCACTCATTTCAAAAGAGGAAAAAAGGCAAATCTGATTGGTCTCAAGCCATTCAATGTTAAAGATGATGAAAAACAAAAACAAAGAAACATAAATCTTACACTTCCTATTTCTTGTGTGTGTTATTAGTATGCATAACAACTATTAATGCACTATAGATGTAATATGATAAAATAAATTATACATATATAAATAGCAATAACTCTAATAGTGAATATTACAATAAAATATAATTAAATCATTAATAATTATTAGTATCTACAATGTTTATTATACAACCATATTAACCCCAATTAAATCCTAAATAAATAATCTGAATGTGTAAATACAACATAGAATAAATTATACAAATATGTAGTGCCTAATATAAACCCTAAAATTAATCTAACTATAAATAACCTTTATCATCCCTATACATCAATGATAACAGTGCTAAATATAAATGAATTAAATATTGTTAAAAATTATCAAAAGTGTAAAATCTATATATATGTGTAATAATAAATGTGTTATTTTCCAAATTAATGGTTAATCCGTGCATATATAATATAGTGAATTGTATTACAATAGATAATATCTAAATTAATAAATAGTGAATAATCTATAAAAAAAAAATTTTTAATTAATTAATAATACTACTATAGTGACAGGTTACTAAGTACCAGAATTGATCAAAATGATATATATGATATTGTAATCATTTACAGTGGGTTTACTTTGATAGTATACGATTATTATAGTAAAAAATTATCCTACTATAATTAATATATCTTTAAAGCTGTTCCTATTCGTGCACTTATACATAGGAAAAGATCATGTTTATTTGTTTATTATAAAAACATGGAGTAATTTATATTTTCATTAAGACCTCGGGGTGCCACACTATCCATCAAAAAGATTAATCTAGCCTCTCTTTTAAGGAGTTCACTGGTAATGTCTCCCCCCCTTAGGCCCAAATGAATTTTCTCCATTCCAAATGCCTGCAATCCTTTACTTTTACCCTCATGATGTTTCAAAAAATGTCTCGCAATACTTGTAAGGGTTTTCATTCTCTTCTCATCTTTCTGGGCATTGTGAATATTGTAGATATGTTCCATAATTCTCTTTTTTAATTGTCTCTTCGTCATGCCCACATAAATTTTATTACATGGGCAGGTCAAACAATATATGACCCCAAAAGTGGAACAATTAATAAAATCTTTTATTGTACATTTGTTGTTATATCTATCTTTAAAATGGCTTTTCTTTACCATAAATTCACAGGCCTTGCAATGTCCACACTTGTGGGAGCCAATGTTTTGATCTTTTAATTTCTTTTTAACACCAAAATGACTATGTGTCAAGTGGTCTTTTAAGTTTCTTGATCTCCTCCAGCTTATATCAATTCGGGGACCTAAAATAGTTGCCAAATCTTCATCTGTTTTAAGAACATGGGAGTATTTCTGGAAAATATACCTCAAAGTTCTCCACTGTTTACAGTAAGTCCCTATAAAACGAATTGATTGTACTTTCTCAACTTTTGGTTTTTGGTACAGTACTGTATCCCTGGTCTTCAGTTGGGTATCTTTATCAATAATTTTGTTGCTATAGCCTCTAGTTTATAATCTTTCCTTTAATTCCTCCGCTCTTTTTTGAAATGTTGTATCTGTTGAGCAGTTCCTCTTCATTCTAAGGAATTCCCCTTTTGGGACACTTTTCTTTGTAGCAGGATAATGTGAACTGTGGTAATGCAGGATGCTATTAGTGGCCATCTTTTTGCGATATACATCCGTTTCAAAATTTCCTTCATCATTTATTTTAATCTGAAGATCAAGAAAATTTACCTGTGTATGGTCAATTTCAGCTGTTAACTTCAAATTAAGAGGATTCTTATTGAGTTTCTCAATAAATTCTCTTAACAGATCCTCCTCTCCTTCCCAGACAATAAAAATATCGTCTATAAATCTAAGCCATAGTGCCAGTTTTTCCGTATATTGGGAGTTTTCTTCTGCAAATACTATCTCCTGTTCCCACCAGCCTAAATATAAATTTGCGTACGTCGGAGCACAGGTACTACCCATTGCAGTTCCCCGTACCTGCAAATAGTATCTCTCATTGAATAGGAAGTAGTTCTTAGTTAAGATGAAGTTCAATAATTTTAATAAGAAGATGTTAAATTCCTCATCTCTTGCTTCCATATCCATGAAATACTTTGCAGCTTTTAAACCTGAGTCATGATTAATGCTGGTATATAGACTTTCGACGTCGCAAGTGGCAAGTATCGTATTGTTGTTAAGGGAAATACCTTCTATTTTTCCCAATAGATCCATTGTGTCCCTCAAATAGGATGGTAATTGAGTGACAAATTTTCTAAGATGTTTGTCCACAAATCTGCTGGCTTTCTCTCCCAGGCTAGTACATAACTCTGCCCACTGCTAGTACTGATACTATTTGTAAGTAGTTACAATATTCACATACAGTTTCCTATTATTGATGGGACACAATATTACTACAGCCCTTATTTTAATAATTTTTTCTTACTTTACTATCATTTTATTTCGCTGATTTTATATTGTCTGTGTGTTTAATTTATAATTAACAAAAGTTATGTTTTAACATTCAAGTATTTAGTGACACATCAGTGCATTCCATTATATGGACTACTTTCTCTTTTCTGTTGTATATAAGATTTATTGTCCAGGGATAGTACCCTTCTGAATATTTATATAGAATATCTATTAGTTACTATAATTAGGGAAGGTGTATGGTGTTAACATAAATACATCAGTTTCTTTGGTGCGACCTATTATGTTTCATGGGTGTTTAGATGCTGGCCAACCCCTGCAAACAGCATCATAGAGGACAAAAAGCGACTCGGACTTACGGAGGGACGCTGTCCTGGCAACATAGATCCGGAGAGCCCTAACCACATCCAAGGTAGAAGGACCACCAGAGTCCTCCACCAATGACGGTACCACAATAGGCTGATTAATATGAAAAGCCGACACTACCTTGGGAAGGAAGGCGGCTACCATCTGGAGTTCAGCCCTATCAGCATGAAACACAAGGTAAGGTGGCTTATAGGACAGAGCACCCAATTCCGAAACCCTATGAGCCAAAGTGAGAGCCAAGAGGAGGACCGTCTTCCAAGACAGGTACTTAAGATCAACCTCCTCCAAAGGTTCAAACATGGGCGACTGAAGAAACAGAAGCACCAAGTTAAGGTCCCAGGAGGCTATTGGAGGTACAAAAGGAGGCTGCACGCGCAAGACCCCTTGAAGAAACGTCTGCTCCTCAGGAATGAGGGCCAATTTCCTTTGAAAGAAAATGGAGAGGGCAGAAACCTGCACCTTTAAGGTTCCCAGACGAAGGCCAGAATCTAGACCCATCTGAAAGAAAAGCAAAAACCGGGACAAACTAAAAGTCCCTAGATGGAAGAGCCTGACTGGAACACCGTGAGATATAAGCATGCCAGATACGATGATAATGCGCAGCCGAAACTGGCTTCCTGGCGCGTAGCATTGTGGGAATAACCGTGTCTGGGATGCCTTTGCATCTTAGGATATCGGATTCAAGAGCCACCCCATTAAACGCAGCTGCACTAAGTTGTGGTGTATGAAAGGGCCCTGCTGTAGAAGATCAGGGTGCAGAGGAAGGGGCCACTGATCATCCAACAACTTCTCCGAGGCTAGTTTGGAGCCACAAGAATTACAGAGGCTGTCTCTTGTTTTATCCTTTCTAAAAGACGAGGAAGAAGCAGAATCTGAGGAAAAATGTAAACGAAGTCGTAGATCCACGGACTTGTCAGAGCGTCTACTGCTTCCGCCTGTGGATCTCGACTTGACACGTATAATGGGAGCTGATGATTCAATCGTGACGCCATGAGGTCCACCTGAGGACATCCCCATCGACGTATCAGCGCGTTGAACACGTCTGGATGAAGCTGCCATTCTGACTGGTTCTCTGCCCACCGGAAGGATCTGAGTTACTTCTCGCATAGCCATGTGACTCCGAGTCCCTCCTTGGCAGTTGATGTAAGTGACGGCCGTTGCATCGTCGGACTGAACTCTTACCGGACGAGTCTTTAAAAACTTTGTTGCCTCTATCAGAGCATTGTAGATCACTCTGAGTTCCAATACATTTATGGGCCACTTCTGTTCTAGAGGGGACCATCGACCCTGAAAGTAATAATTGAGGACTACTGCTCCCCATCCTCGAAGGCTGGCATCCGGTGTTACGATGATCCAGTGCCACACTCCAAATCTTCTGCCTGCTAACAGATTGTTGGATTGTGTCCACCAAAGAAGGGCTACTCTGGTAACCGGGCTCAGACGGATCTGTCGATGTAGAAGCAGATGAGACCCTGACTCCTGTGTTAGCAGGTCCAGCTGAAATACCCTGGAGTGGAACTGGCCAATCTGTAGCGCTTCGCAAGCAGATACCATCTTCCCCATGAGATGCAGACAAAGAAGCATTGACACCTTTTTTGGTCTGAGGACCAGTTGAACCAATAACTGGATATCCCTGTTTTTGGAAGAAAATCCTCTGATTTCATATCCAATATCATGCCCAGAAACAGAAGTTTCTGGGACAGACTGAGATTCGACTTCTTGAAGTTGATTATCCAACAGTGTTGGATTAGAGTGTAATATGTCAGTAAGGCATGATCTGATAGAAGAGACACTGATGGAGCCTTGAGTAACAGGTCATCCAAATAAGGGATTATGTTCACTCCTGATGACCGAAGGAGAGCGATCATGACTGACATGAGTTTGGTGAATATGCAGGGAGCCGAGGATAACCCGAACAGCAATGCCCGAAACTGATAATGATGTTTCAATATGGCAAAATGCAGAAAGGTCTGGTGTGGTTCCCAGATGGGAACATGGAGATAGGCATCCTTGAAATCCAGGGATAATAGGAACTCCCCTGGTTCCAAGCTCACTATGACTGACTGCAGAGACTCAATTTTGAAATGATACATCTTCAGACAGAGGTTCAAGGACTTGAGGTTTAAGATGGGCCCTGACCGAGCCATCCGGCTTGGGTACTACAAACAGGCTTGAGTAAAATCCCATACCTCTTTGATGTTCCTGGAACCGGAACTAGCACAGACGATACCACTAGGGACTGGATAGCCTTCTGTAGAACCCTGGCCTTCTACAGGTGTTGGCAGACTTGTAGTGAAGAACCGAGGTGGAGGGAGGACTTCGAAGTCTATTCGGAACCCCAGGGAAATTAGTCTGTGGATCCACAGGTCTGGTGGTTCCAAACTTGTTGAAAGTTCTGCAGACGGGCTCCCACTGCAGAAGGTACCAGGTGGGACAGAAGACCATCATGCCACCTGTTTTTTCGCTGGTTTAGGCTCTGGACTACGTGCAACCATGTGTGGACGACCTCTACCCCTGCCATCTAGGTTGCGTGGGAGCACCTCTGGCTCTACCACGAAAGGAATGAGGCACACAAAAGGAATGAAACGAAGGTCCATTGTAAGATCTTCTGGGAGTCGGAGCAGTTGATGGGTGGAAGGAAGACTTACCCCCCGTGGACTGGAATATCCATTTGGCTAATTCCGGGCCAAAGAGCATATTGCCAGTGAATAGTAAACCCTCCACCGCATGCTTAGATTCTGCGGTTGTTTCCAGGCCACTGAGAGCTGCTGTTGAAGTTGCAGTGAGAACGGAAAAACCACCGAGCTCTTTGTTCATGAAATAATTCACACTCCTGGGATGCAGGAATTACATCCTTGGGTAACTTCTGTGTTTTTATAACCACCAAAATTAAAGATTCCACCCCGGGAGAGGTGGACTCCAACTCCTGAGGGGTACCGTCCTGTAACACGTCCTCCAATTCTCCTCTTCGGTATCCTCCGTAGTGAGGAATTCTTCATCTGACTCCTCTGACTGGAGAACAGTCGTCAGAGTACACTTTTGTGTCAGGCTCTGGTAGGAGGTGGGGGGTGCAGATGCCGCTGTACCCATAACCTGTACCAGGGTGTCTAAAGACTTGGTTAAATCAGCCACCTAGGGAGGCTGAGACTTACGTGCCTCAGCTAACTCTGAGGTTAAATCCGTCATTACTCCTACCATGTCAGCGGCCCATGGAGGAGCAGGTGTGGCCGTAATAGCCATCGGTGGATCTATTGCTATACAAACATCACATAACGTGGATCCAGCGGCATGCGGCCTGGATAGTTTGTTGTTACACTTAGAACAGACAAACATCTTTTGAGCTGCTTTTGTTCTGTTAGACATAGATACACACAGTCACCCAGAGGGACACCAGAAGTGAATTAGAAATAAAAAAACAGAAGGCTGGTTGGGACACAGATTAGATTCCCTGCACTTACACCCCAGTGATTACTCACAGCCTCTTGCCACGGATGTAGTCAGGAGAATCATCCTTCTGCATGTGCTGCACCCTACCTATAATGGAGAGATGCAGGCAACAGTGGGTTAAACAAACAGCAGCCACGCTGTTCTCACAGCCACTGCCGCGTAAATGAGACAGGGAGCCGGCTCTGTTAAGCTCCGCCTCCCTTCCTCAAGCCCACAGGGGCTCTAATATGGCTGCCACACTAAGTAATCACCTTCCCCTGCAAGCCCCACTGTGCTCAGCAGCGGGGAGAGGGGAGATGCAATTCAATGAGCAGCGATGTAGCCACTGTTCAAGCCCCGCTGAACAGGAGCCTCTAGCCGCTCAGCAGTGGGAAGAGGGGAGAAGCTCTATTAACAGTGCCATAGCACTCTCTGCATCCCGCACTGGCCGTGGGGCAGGAGATAGGGGATGCGCAGGTGATTTACTTACTGCGCTCCCTGGATGGCTTCCCTCCGAACAGCACTTTCTTCTTGAGAGGGAGTCACCTGACCGGCAGCTGCTTCTGAAGACTGCCCGTATAAGTGTGTGTGTGGCGGTAAGGAGCTGTCAGTGCTTTTAGTATAAGCACTGTGCACTCCTTCCTGCCTTCTATTAAGGACAGGGCGCCAGGTACCCGGACCCCACCTTTAGAGAGGTGGCGAAGGGTACCTAAAAGGTGTAAAAAAAATGTTAGAAAATAATAAAACTAATTAAATAAAATAATGTAATGCTGGAGCACAGCAGGTTGTGACCAGCTCCGTAGGCACATTTTCTAAACTGAGGGCTGGTGGGGCATAGAGGGGGAGAAGCTTCACACTTCTAAATTATTTAAAGTGCCGGCTCCAGCTATCCAAGCCTCTATACCCAGCGTAAGCACCTCCAGTGTCCCCTAGTGGATGAAAAAGAAACATTAATTCTACATATGGGGTAAATTATGACTGCCTTATTATGTACCTTCAGCCACATTTTGTCCCTCTAAAGAGCCAATTTCATGGCCATGGGTGGAGGCAGGGCTGGAGGATGCAGCCCAGTTTGAACCTGATGAGGCAGAGGAGGGAGATTGGGTAGAGGAAGGAGAGTGGGAAGGAGAAGGGGAGTGGGGAGGTGAGTTGGCAGGGGAGTGAGAGTGGGCAGGGGAGGAGGAGTGGGGAGGGGAGTGGGCAGGGGAGGGGGACAGGACAGGGAAGAGGGAGTGGACAGGGGTGAGTGACTGGACAGGGGAAGGGGAGATTGGGTGAGCAGGCCTACTGTGACTTCTGTCTTGTGTGCTCGCTGTTGTCCTAGGGAAAAAAAAATACTCATGTTTCAAATATGATTAAACATATTTTTTAATGAAAAAAAATCAAGTGATATAAATATATATATATATATATATAAAGTCCAGTATTAGTCCACACTCACGTCTGAAAATCCAATTGCTGGGGTAGCCACCCAAAAGGGATTACCTGTATCCCTGCATACAAAAAATGAACAAAGGGGGTGCACTCACCAGACTTCTAAAATGAGTTTTTATTTCATCTTTTTAAAAAAAAATTTACAGCATCATAGTAAAGCTCCGACGTTTCGGTCCTAGCCATGGACCTTTGTCAAGGTACAATTCCAAGTAGTACTTTGCATCAATATATACCTGAGTCCAATTAAGAGACTCCTCCCTCACAATCATGTGAGTACAAACAATACAAACATATAGAGACATGAAGACATCATTTGTAATTGTGCAATAATACCAATCAAAGACTAACTAAAAAATGAAAAGTAATGAAAAAAAAAAAAAAAAACCATGTTAACAGACACATATATAAAAACAAACCTTACAGGTATAATCGAGCTGCATCCCCCGCTAGCGTGCGTGTCAATTCCCCAAACTTCCTACCAAGTGGAACGCAAGTCGGTACCATTTCCTGTCAAGTGGCACGCAAGCTAATACAGCAGTCATGACAACCGCTGTTAAGGCTTCCTGCACTTCATCCGTCGATGCTAGCGCCCGGATCAATCAAATCACAAAGTAATATACAAGAACACTAGGGACCCGGTGACGCAGACAAACAAGTATACGTCACCATATAACCCATTAATTTAAATGAAGATGTAACTAACAGAGTTTTCATATATTGACTCATCAAGCTAATATCAATCGGGCAGTCGACATGCACGTCCATCAAAAAGACGCAGCCTGTAAGCAAACCAATGATAAACACCTCCTCATAGATAATATAATGATAGGACAATGTCTATCCATCTGGATTGAATTACATATGCCTAAATTATAATGTATACAAAAACATGGTTTGTCAACAAAAATTTCAATTATAAACAACCAAATTTAGACACATTAAATAATTAAAAATAAATAACAAATAAACAAACTCCATAGGAAACCCACATTGCCACAACACTCGAAAAAACAAAAAATAAAAAATAAAAAAAATTGTATCATTACAAAATCTGATGATGCACCCCCACTTGAGATCCAAAAATACTTTAATCCAAAAACATCCCAAGGTGTATAGCTTCATTAAGGCCGCGAGGGTGGACCGTATCCAATTTATGTATCCACATCGCTTCTCTCTGGAGCAAGAGTTTGGCCCGATCACCTCCTCTCTTGGGTGGAGGCACCCAATCGATAATCATGCATCTCAATGTTGCTAAAGCATGCTGTGTTTCAAGGAAATGTCTTGCTACAGGTTTATCAGAAGAACCATTAACAAGCGCGGCTTTAATAGAGGATCGATGGTTAGCCATCCTCTCACGAAGTGGACGTTTCGTCTTGCCAACATAGACCAGAGAGCACGGGCACACCAATAAGTAAACCACATGGTCGGAGGTACAGGTGACTCGATGTCGAATGTAGATCTTGGTACCTGTGTGTGGGTGATGAAAAAATTGACCCACCATCATACTCCTGCATGTAATACAATTTACGCATCGAAAGCATCCTGGCTTCACTTGGTTCATCCAAGTTTGAACAGCCACAGCCTTTGTTCTATCAGGACGCATTAGTCTGTCCTTTAAATTCTGGCCACGCTTGAAGCTCATCAATGGTCGTTTAGGTATACAATTTTTTAAAACAGGATCTGTAGCAATAATATCCCAGTGCTTAACCACTGCATTATGGACAATCGAACCAGCAGAGTCAAATGTTGTAGTAATTACAAAAGGATCCTCAATTTTAGATCGCTTTTTCGCATTATAACCTTCACAAAAAATCTTTTTGGCCTTTTGTAAACATATATTCAAATTTTTCAAGTTATATCCTCTTTCAAGGAAACGTTGTCGCATCTCACCGATCTGGACATCTGCCATCTCAGGATCAGAATTGTTCCGAAAAACTCGTAAGAATTGTGAAATTGGCAAATTTCTCTTAAGAGCAACTGGATGATGACTTTTGTAGTTTAAAAGCGTATTACGGTCGGTGGGTTTCCTATAGAGTTTGTAGCCATAGCCAGCATCAGTGACAAAAATAGTAATGTCCAAAAAATTAATTTTGACACTATCATAAGTCATGGTAAATCGTATTGGCGAATCTAGGTGATTAAGACATTCCAACATTTTCAATAAAGAATCCTCAGAATCCTTCCAGATCAAAATAATATCATCGATAAATCGACGGTAAAAACCGATACTATCTCCAAACGGCGGAATCAGGTAATTTTTTTCGTACGAATCCATATAGATGTTTGCATAGGCTGGCGCGATATTACTGCCCATCGCCATCCCCGCCGTCTGGAGATAGTATCGGTCACCGTATCAAAAATAATTACATGTTAACGTCATCTCCAATAACTCCACTAGAAACTCAATGGGTGGAGATCCCACATGTGTATTCAATAGAGCCATCCTAACTGCCATCATTCCCTCCGTGTGGGGAATCACAGTATACAACGACGATACATCGAGACTGGCCAAAAAACCATTATGTATTAAAGGTAAAGACCTCAATTTAGTAATCAGATCTTGTGTATCCCTAAGGTAGCTGTCAGTCCTAATGACACATTTCAGGAGAAAGCTGTCAAGATACTGGGCAATTGGAGAAAACAAAGAATTGTGTGCCGAAATTATCGGACGTCCAGGTGGATGATCAAGGGATTTATGGATCTTGGGCAGTAAATACAAAATCGGACATATCGGATATTCCGTTGTCAAAAAGCCAAAAACAGCTTCATTAATCCAACCATTCTTTAACGCACCATCCAAGACCAAATCCAATCTGTTTTTAAAACCCACTATCGGGTCACCAATTAACAATCGATAAGTACCAGTATCTGACAACTGTCTCCTTACTTCAGCGTCATAATCAGTAGTGTTAAGCACAACCACTGCCCCGCCTTTATCCGCTGTTCTAATCGTAATTTGCTCATTTTTACTGAGATCGCGTAAAGCGATTCTTTCAGCTAAAGGCAGATTGTGTCTCACTCTTTGTTGTACACTGAGAGATTCTTGTATACTTTGATCCAATAACCTAGAAAACGTTTTAATGCTGGGGTTTTGCGATGGTGGATCGAACGTGCTCTTCCTTTTAAATACATTACATTGTGTACTAGTATTCTCATTAAATCTCTCCTTCAATCTTAATTTCCGGTTCATTTTATATTTGTCAATACTCCACCTAAAATCGTTATGATAGGTGGTGGGGACAAACGATAAACCCTTCGATAGAAGGTTCATCTCATCTATATTCAATTTATAAGAAGACAAATTTATGACCGAATTTTTTGCGTTTTCGTCGGTTTTCTCCCTCCCTTTGTATTTGCCCCGCCTCGGGTGGGGCCTTCTGCGTTTAAAGCAATGTCAAACTGGGAGCGAGTATTATCCCGTGGTAAGGGTGGTTTAGTGTTGGTTTGCGTGTCAGAGGAGTCCCTATCAGAGGAAGTATAGCTATCAAGTTGAAAATGGGGATTTCTAGATCTTATATTTCTAAATCTATAGGTCTGGTTATCAGTACCTGTCAACCATCGATAGACACGATGTTCCTGATAGTCCCTACTAACTTTTTCAAGTTTAACCCGCTTGAAGGCTATCAAATCTTTCTGATATTTATCTAGTTGTACTTTTAATTTATCAATCCACTGCTCTGAGATATCACCCTGCAAAGTTGTCACTATATTAGGTTTAATGCTTGCAATTTCACCTCTGACTTTTTTTAAATCTACTCCAACCTCTTCAATCACCAACAAAAGCAAATCAAAGGAGCACTTATTAAGTACTGTACACCATTTACTACAAAATATGGGGTTATTTCTTCCAATCGTGGGAATATTCTTTATTCTAAAACCACGAGGGATCTGCTTTTTTCGAAAGTAATCAGATAAAAATTGCCCATGGAGTAATAGATCTATTTCTCTTTTCTCTAAGTGTAGAAGTTTGTGGAAAAGGTCAAGAGCACTCTCAGCAGGCAATTTACTGAAATCATTAACCCCAAATAGCACACGTTCAGCATCCTCATCTGTCAGAACCAATTGATCATGTTCAGCACTAAATAACAATTCGGCAGAAACCAAATTTTCCATATGTTTAGCAAAACTACAGTCACCACTATGGCTGGCTATGGCAAAAAAATGTTAGCATCAAAAAAAGAAAAAATATAGAAAAAGAAAAACAAACATTAAAAAATCCTTTTTTTAAAAAAAAACACACGAATGTTCTTTAGATGCATATACTCCTTGTTGAAAAAAACATTGATTTATAAATCATAAGTCTTGAAAATATCCAAAATGTAACAAACACTACGGGTGCAGGACAATGCAAAAAATTTTTAAAGTCCAGTATTAGTCCACACTCACGTCTGAAAATCCAATTGCTGGGGTAGCCACCCAAAAGGGATCACCTGTATCCCTGCATACAAAAAATTAACAAAGGGGGTGCACTCACCAGTCTTCTAAAATGAGTTTTTATTTCATCTTTTTAAAAAAAAATTTACAGCATCATAGTAAAGCTCCGACGTTTCGGTCCTAGCCATGGACCTTTGTCAAGGTACAATTCCAAGTAGTACTTTGCATCAATATATACCTGAGTCCAATTAAGGCACGCAATTTCGGCACGCAATTCTTTGTTTTCTCCAATTGCCCAGTATCTTGACAGCTTTCTCCAGAAATGTGTCATTAGGACTGACAGCTACCTTAGGGATACACAAGATCTGATTACTAAATTGAGGTCTTTACCTTTAATACATAATGGTTTTTTGGCCAGTCTCGATGTATCGTCGTTGTATACTGTGATTCCCCACATGGAGGGAATGATGGCAGTTAGGATGGCTCTCTTGAATACACATGTGGGATCTCCACCCATTGAGTTTCTAATGGAGTTATTGGAGATGATGTTAACATGTAATTATTTTCGATACGGTGACCGATACTATCTCCAGACGGCGGGGACGGCGATGGGCAGTAATATCGCGCCAGCCTATGCAAACATCTATATGGATTCGTACGAAAAAAGTTACCTGATTCCGCCGTTTGGAGATAGTATTGGTTTTTACAGACGATTTATCGATGATATTATTTTGATCTGGAAGGATTCTGAGGATTCTTTATTGAAAATGTTGGAATGTCTTAATCACCTAGATTCGCCAATACGATTTACCATGACTTATGATAGTGTCAAAATTAATTTTTTGGACATTACTATTTTTGTCACTGATGCTGGCTATGGCTACAAACTCTATAGGAAACCCACCGACCGTAATACGCTTTTAAACTACAAAAGTCATCATCCAGTTGCTCTTAAGAGAAATTTGCCAATTTCACAATTCTTACGAGTTTTTCGGAACAATTCTGATCCTGAGATGGCAGATGTCCAGATCGGTGAGATGCGACAACGTTTCCTTGAAAGAGGATATAACTTGAAAAATTTGAATATATGTTTACAAAAGGCCAAAAAGATTTTTTGTGAAGGTTATACTGCGAAAAAGCGATCTAAAATTGAGGATCCTTTTGTAATTACTACAACATTTGACTCTGCTGGTTCGATTGTCCGTAATGCAGTGGTTAAGCACTGGGATATTATTGCTACAGATCCTGTTTTAAAAAATTGTATACCTAAACGACCATTGATGAGCTTCAAGCGTGGCCAGAATTTAAAGGACAGACTAATGCGTCCTGATAGAACAAAGGCTGTGGCTGTTCAAACTTGGATGAACCAAGTGAAGCCAGGATGCTTTCGATGCATAAATTGTATTACATGCAGGAGTATGATGGTGGGTCAATTTTTTCATCACCCACACACAGGTACCAAGATCTACATTCGACATCGAGTCACCTGTACCTCCGACCATGTGGTTTACTTATTGGTGTGCCCGTGCTCTCTGGTCTATGTTGGCAAGATGATACGTCCACTTCGTGAGAGTAGGGGTCCCTTGAAAATTCCAGAACCAGCACCGAACTCTTTCTAGCAGGGGGATAATGCCACAGCCAGGGAAAACCTTTCACCGGTTTCCCCAGCCAAAGCATTATCCCTGACTGCTAGTCAGTCCAGGCCGGGGATCCCTGGGGAGTTGGGTACCCCCCAATAAAGGGGTACCCCTCTCCAGGGCACCCCAGGCCTAGACTGATAGCCCGGCTCTATCCCCGGCACCCCAGGGCGGTGGGTGCCGGGTTGATAGTGTAAAGTGAAAGTGCAAAATTTAATTTACCATATTGTCTTTATTTGTAGAACCACAGGTACCAGCAAGCCTCCCCTGCATGCTGGTATTTGGAGAACCACAAATACCAGCATGCGGTGCATTACGGGCCCGCTGGCACTTGTAGTTCCACAACTAAAGAAATACGTAAATAAACAAACTTACACCGTGAAAGTATAATTTTAATAAAACATACATGCACACTCACACTCACACTCACACATACTCACCTATTATCCGAAGTAATCCATAGGGGTGTACCTGAAAAAAAAAATCCATACTCACCTCTCCTATGCGTAGGCAATCCAGGGGTTAAAATAAAAAAACGAAAAAAAACCTAACCATACGAACTGAGCAAAGGTATGTGTGTACACATACCTTTGCTCCGCGTAAATGACCAGGGCACACGTGTGCCCCGTCAGTGCAGGGGCCGCCAGCCAATCAGGGAGCATCTCCATCGGAGCAGCTCCCTGATTAGCTGAATGCGGCCAGCCTCTGTCTCCCATAGACGTCTATGGTGAGAGCCGCTACATAGTAACAGCAAGATTAATTGATGTTAATCTTGTGGTTACATCAATGATACAATGTCGCGTCACATATACATACTGTATATGTAATGAGCGGGTCTGGTTTCTCACTTGACTCGAATCTGAAAACTAGACAAAATGTCATCAAACCCATGTTGGACACTCAAGGGTTTTGGATTGTATATAAATCCCTCCCCAAGGTGATTGTCGCCATTTGCTTGCTTAGTCCATCCAGGGAGGGCTGTGCTGTCTGTCCACAGACTGTGTTGTCCATGCAAGCATGTGATGTGCTGTCCATTCAGGGGTGTGCTGTGCTGTCCATCCAGGGGTATGTTTGGTCACTAAAGTCAATAGGAAATTTCCTGTGAGGCAGACAGAATGTGGGGCCGAATGCCGTCATGTGGCTCTGCCCCCAATAGTGTGTCACACATAATTCCTTCTGACGGGCCTGTCAGAGGCCCATATCTCTGCTCTCTCCACTCACAGACCCCTCCCCCATCTGCACCCACCCTTCTCTCACACAGGTTCTCCTCTTCAGCTCTCTCTCCACTCACAAATCAAAACCCTCCTTCATCTGTGGCACCCCTGCTCCCCACCATCTTTCCCAACACATGTTCTCCTCTTCAGCTCTCTCTCCCCTCACAGATCCAACCCCTCCCCCATCCATGGCACCCCCACTCCCCCCTCTTCCACCACACAGATTTTCCTCTTCAGCTCTCTCCCTTCACAGATCCAATCCCTCCTGCATCCAGAAATCCCCTTAAACCCCATTTCCCCACACAGGTTCTCTTTTTCAGCTCTCTCTCCCTTCAGAGATCCAATCCCTCCCCCATCTGTGGCACCCCCTGATCCCCTCATTTCCCCACACAGGTTCTCCTCTTCAGCTTACTCTCCCCTCACAAATCCAACCCCTCCCTTATCCGTGGCACACCACGACCACCCCATTGCCCCCAACAGGTTCTCTTCTTCAGATCTCTCTCCCTTCATATATCCAACCACTTCATAATCCGTGACCCCCTCTCTTCCCCCACAAAGGTTCTCTTCTTCAGCTCTCTCTCTCCTCTTAGATGCAACCTCTCCCCCTTCTGCAGCACCCCCGACCCACCCGTTTCCCCATACAGGTTCTCCTCTTATGCTCTCTCTCCTCTCACAGATCCAACCACTCCACCATCTGCGGCACCCCCGTCCATCCCATTTTCCACACAGGTTCTCCTCTTCAGCTCTCTCTACCCTCACAGATCCAACTGCTCCCTTACCCCCGGGACACCCAGACCCCCCATTGCCCCCCACAGATTCTCCTCTTCAGCTCTTTCTCTCTTCACATACCCAACCACTCCATCATCCGTGGCACCCCCCGACCCCCCCATTTCCCCACACAAGTTCTCCTCTACAGCTCTCTCTACCCTCACAGATCCAACTACTTCCCCATCTGCATCACCCACCAAGCACCACATTTGTCCACAAAGGTTCTCCTCTTCAGCTCTATATTCCTTCACAGATACAATCCCTCCCACACCTGAGACACCTCCCCCACATAGGTTCTCCTCTTCAGCTCTCACTCCCCTCACAGATCCAACTGCTTCTCCATCTGCGGGACCCCCCCGCCCTCTATTTTTCCACATGTTTTTTCCTCTTCAGCTCTCTCTCCCATCACAGATCCAACCCTCCCCTATCCACACCCCCCCTGATCCGCCCCCATTTTCCCACATGAGTTCTCCACTTCAGCTCTCTGCCCTAATAGATCCAACCCCTCGACACCCACATTTCACACCCAAGTTATCCTCTTCTGCTCTCTCTCCCCTAATAGATCACACCCCTCCCCTATCTACAACATCCCTGACCTACGCGTACCACCACACAGGTTTTCCTCTTCAGATCTCTCTCCTTTTTTCATAAATCCAACCACTTCACCATCCGTGGCACCCCGACCCTTCTGTTACCCCACACAGGTTCTTCTCTTCAGTTTTCTCTCCTTTCATAGATTTAACTACTCCAGAATTCTCTGCACCCCCAACACCCCTTTTCCCCCACAAAGGTTTTCTCTTTTGCTCTCTTTCCCCTCTCAGATCCAACCCCTCCCCCAACCGTGGAACCACCGACCCCCATTTCCCCACACAGGTTCTTCTCTTTAGCTCTCTCTTCCTCTCACAGATCCAACCACTCCCCCATTTATGGCACCCCCCAACCCCCAATTTTCCCACACACATTCTCATCTTCTTTTCTCTCTCTCCTCACAGATCACACCCCTCCTCCAATCTGTGGCACCACCGACCCTTCCATACCCCCACAAAGGTTCTCCTCTTCAGCTCTCTCTCCTTTTTTTTTAACAGATTCAACCCTTTCACCATTCGTGGAACCCTGACTCCCCCTTTCTCCCACAAAGGTTCTTCTCTTCAGCTCTCTCTATGCTCAAAGATCTAACCACTCCCTCATCTGTGGCATCCCCATCCACCCTCTTCTCCACACAGGTTCTCCTCTTCAGCTCTCTCTCCCCTCACAGATCCAACCACTCCCCCATCTGCAGCACCCTTCAACCCCCTCTAACCCCACACAGGATCTTTTCTTCAGCTCTCTCTCTCCTCACAGATCCAACCACTCCACCAGCTGCAGCACCCACCAACCCCCCCATTTCCTCACACTGGTTCTCCTCTTCAGCTCTCTCTTTGCTCACAGTTCACACACCTACCCCATCTGCAGCACCCCCGACCCTTCTATTTTTCCCACACAGGTTCTTCTCTTCAATTTTCTCTCATTTCTCAGATCCAACCCATCCAGAATTTTCAGTACCCCCGATACCCTTTTTCACCAAACAGGTTCTCCTCCAGCTCTCTCTCCCCTCACAGATCCAACCCCTCCCCCATATGCTTTCACCCCCAAGCCCCACATTTACCTACACAGGTACTCCTCCAGCTCTCTCTGTACCCTCACAAATCCAATTCCTCCTCCATCCATGACACCCCCTCCCACACAGGTTCTCCTCCAGCTCTGTCTCCCCTCACAGATCCAACCAATCACCCATCCGCATCACCCCCCCGAGCCCCACATTTTCACACACAGGTTCTCCTCTTCAGTTCTCTCTCGCCTCACAGTTCCAACCCCGCTCCCATCCACAGCACCTGCTAACCCACTGTCGAAGCTGGATAATTGGCTGAGACAGAATCAGTTTAAAATTAGATTGGAATGATGCCATCTTGCGAATGACCACAAGATACCGTCTTAAAAATGAGATCTGCAGGACGCTATTTTGCAAATGGTCGCCCAGCGCCATTTTAGAGAAACTTACACTTAAGTACATATGGCGATGCTATTATTAGCATCATGTGATCGCATATTTTACCATACCCCATACACACATTAAATACACACCGTTGCACTGTTAACACGACGCACATTAGCGAATGCATAATATCCTGAATGCGAACGCTATTTATTAGCTTCATGCGTACGCATCTACCCCAAGTTAAAAGTCCTCACTACATAAATCTAACTAGCGTCTTTTCCCAAACCTCTAATACTTACACACTGCACACTCACATAAAAGGTTCCATAGCTTCAAAGTGTAATATTCAAGGTTTATTCATTTATTACTAATGTTGTGAAATAAAGACTATTTGATATCTAAGGTTTAGTACATGATAAGCAAACCATGTTTGGTGTTGTACTGATCTACTCTGTCTCAAGAGCTTTCCAGTATCATCGGTGAGAAGATCGCAACATGCATTCGCAACTTATGGACTGTAGAGAGTTAAAACACTAAAATGTACTATGTAATGTTAGCAGCTTAGATTTGCATGCAGCGGGAAAAAGGAAACAAAAGGCTGTTGGAGGTTGACCTGTGTCCATTTGAATCAACCTGTTAAATGTCCTGTAACAGAAGCACCGTGATGGAGAACCAATGGAATCATCACAAACTTGCCTATTGTATTGCTTATCCCTGTAAGGGTATATATGTGTGTTCAGATCCCAATCTGGAGTCTTCTTGCTGATGCTGTTGACAGAGGTTTCTTGTTGATGCCAGTAACTGGTCCCAGAGCGTGTGTGTATTTAATAACTGTACCTTGGGTCTGTACCTTGGGTCTTTAGATCACAGCGTGTAACCCACTGTTTTTATGTTGAATAATAACCTTTGTGCATTGGAAACACATTTCAAGGTCTGAAGGCATTTATTTACTGTATGACTGCGTACACAAATAGCGACAATTCTAGAAGGTATAGGCAGGATTTAGAAGGTATAGGCAGGAGTGTATAGAGGTTTAAATCCAGTATCATTACCCCGTAATTTCAATACACAGGTTCTACTACGCAGCTGTCACTCCCCTCACAGATCCAACCCTCTCTAATCTGAGGCACACCCCGATCCCCCAATTTTTGACAAAGGTTCTCTTCTTTAGCTCTCTCTCCCTTTCACAGATCGAACCCCACCCCATCTGCCATACCTCCACCCACAGAGTTTCTCCTCTTCAGCTCTCTCTCTCCTCACAGATCCAACTACTCCCCAATGTGTCACCCACCAAGCACCACATTTTCCTACAAAGGTTCTCCTCTTCAGCTCTTTATTCCCTCACAGATCCAATCCCTTCCTCATCCGAGACTCCATCCCCCCCTCCTCTTCAGCTTGCTCTCCCCTTACAGAGCCAACTGCTGTACCCCCCATCCCCTATTTTTCCACACAGTTTCTCCTCTTCAGCTCTCTCTCCCCTCACAGATCCAACCACTCACCCATCCGCATCACCCCACGAGCCCCCCATTTTCTCACACAGATTCTCCTCTTCAGTTCTCACTCCCCTCACAGATCCAACCTCTCTCCCATCCATGGCACCCACTGACCCCCATCATTTCGATACACAGGTTCTACCCTGCAGCTGTCACTTTCATCATAGATCCAACCCTCTCTCATCTGTGGCACCCCCCGATCCCCCATTTTCCCACAAAGGTTCTCTTCTTCAGCTCTCTCTCCCTTTCACAGATCCAACCCCACCCCATCTGCCATACCTCCACCCACACAGTTTCTCCTCTTCAGCTCTCTCTACCCTCACAGATCCAACTACTCCCCGATCTGCAGGACCAACTCCCTACCCATTTCCCCACACAGGTTTTACTCTTCAGCTCCCTTTCCCCTCACAGATCCAACCTTTCCTTCATTCATGGGACCCCCCAACCCCCTCTTCTCTCCACAGGTTCATCTCTTCAGCTCTCTTTGCCCTCAAAGATACAACCCCTCCCCCATCTGCAGCACCCCCACCCCACCATTTCCCCACACAGGATCTCTTCTTCTGTTCACTCTCCCCTCAGAGGTCACAACCCTCCCCATCCGCGGCAACCCCAAACCTTATGTCTTCCACGCAGTGACAACTCTTTAATTTTCTCTCCATTCACAGACCCAACATCTTTAGTATTCTCCGCACCCTTGACATCCCCTTTCTCCCACACAGGTTCTTCTCTTCAGCTTTATCTCCCCTCACAGATCCAAACACTCCCCCATCCATGGCACCCCAGAACCCCCATTTCCCCACACAGGTACTTCTCTTCTTTTCTCTCTGCCCTTACAGAGTACACCCCTCCCCCATCTGAGGCACCCAAGACCCTTCCGTACCCCCACACTGGTTTTCATCTTCAGCTCTCTCTCTCTTTTTCATAGTTCCAAATCCTTCACCATCCTCAGCCCTCCCAACCACCGATTCCCATACACTGGTTCTCCTCTTCTGCTTTCTCTCCCCTCACAGATCCAACCCTTCCCCCATCCAGAAAACCCCCAACCCCCCATTCTCCACAGAGGTTCTCTTCTACAGTTCTTTCTACCCTCAAATATCCAATACCTCTCCCATCCGTGACACCTTCAGCTCCTCCCATTTCCCCACACAGGTTCTCCTCCAGCTCTCTCTGCCCTCCCAGATCCAACCCCTACCCCACCCATGTCACCCTCTGAGCTCCCCATTTCCCCACATAGGTTTTTTTTAGCTCTCTCCTTTCACAGATCCATTCCCTCTCCCATCTGACCTCCTTTTATTTCAAAACACAAGTTATACTCTTCAGTTCTCTCTCCCCTCACAGATCTAATCCAACCCCTATCTGTGACACCTCTACACACACATGTTCTCCTCTACAGCTCCCTCTCCCCTCACAGATCCAACCCCTCACCCATTGCTGTCCCCCGACCCCTTCCCCTTTTCCCACACAGGTTCTCTTTGGTCTCTCCAATTCAAAGATCCAACCAAATGACAATCCACAATACCTCCTAACACCCTAATTTCCCCACACATGATTTTTTCTTCAGCTCTCTCTCCCCTCACAGAAGCAACCTTTCCCCCATCTGTGGCACCCCTGACCCCCCATTTCCCCACACAAGTTCTTCTCTTTAGCTTTCTGTCCCCTCACAGATCCAACAACTCCCCCATCTGTGGAACCCCCAACTCCACATTACCCCATGCAGGTTCTCTTCTGTTCTCTCTCTCTTCACAGATCCAACCCTTCTCCAATCTGTGCCCACCCCGACCCCCTCCCCATTTTTCCACCCAGGTTCTCCACTCTCTTTCCTCACAGATACAACCCAACACCCATCCAGAAGACCCCCCTCCCCCCCGATACCCCCATTTCTCCACACAAGTTTGTCTCTTCTGTTCTCCCTCCTCTTTACAGAACCAGCCCTTCCCCATCCATGGCACCCCCAACTCTTCTGTACCCATACACAGGTTCTCCTCTTCAGCTTGCTCTCCCCTCAAAGATCCAACCACTCACTCATCCGAAGCACCCCCACCCCTCTGATTTCCCCACACATGTTCTCCTCTTCTGCTTTCTCTCCCCTCACAGATCCAACCCCTCCCCCATCTGGGAACCCCCTGACCTCCCTCTTTTCCCCACACAGGTTCTCCTCTTCAGCTCTCTCTCCCCACACAGATCCAACCCCACGCCCATCCATGAGACCCCCCTGATATCCCCATTTTCCCACACAGGTTCTTTTTTTCAGCTTTCACCCCTAACAGATCCAACCCCTCCCCCATCCGTGGCACACCCAACTACCCCAAATTCGTGCACAGGTCCTCTTCTTCAGCTCTCTCCCCTCACAGATCACATCCCTTCCCCATCTGTGGCACCACCAAACCCCCTCTTAACCCACACAGGTTCTCCTCTTAAGCTCTCTCTCCCCTCACAGATCCAACAACTCCTCCATCCGTGGCACCCTTCAATCCCCTCTAACCCAACACAGGTTCTTCTCTTCAGCTCCCTCTCTCCTCACAGATCAACCACTCCACCAGCTGCAGCACCCCCTCTTAACCCACACAGGTTCTCATCTTCAGTGGACTATCCTTTCACAGATCCAACCTATTCACCATATGCAGTACTCCTACACCCCCTTTCTTCCACATATGTTCTAGTCAGCTCTCTCTCCCCTCACAGATCACACACTTCCCCCATCCATGGCACTCTCAACCTCCCCCTTCCACCACACAGTTTTTTCTCTTAAGCTCTCTCTGCCCTTACAGATCCAACCACTCTCCTCCATCTGAGGCACCCCTAAACCCCATCTTAACCCACACAGGTTCTCATCTTCAGCTGACTATCCTTTCACAGATCCAACCTATTCACCATTTGCAGCATCCTTGACACCCCCTTTCTTCCACATATGTTCTCTTTAGCTCTCTCTCTCCTCACAGATCACACACCTCCCCCATCCAAGGCACCCGCAACCTCCCCCTTCCCCCACACAGGCTTTTCTCTTAAGCTCTCTCTGCCCTTACAGATCCAAACCCCTCCCCATCCAATGACCTCCTCAACTGCACCCCGTTTTTCTACATATGTTCTCCTAATCAGCTCTCTCCCCATAACATATCCTCACCCATTCATCGGCACCCCTGACCCCCCTTCCCCCACATAGATTATCCTCTTCAGCTCTCTTTCCCTTCACAGATCCAAGCCCTTCCCCATCCACAACACTGCCTGACCTTTCTCATTTTCCCTCACAGTCTCTCTTCTTCAGCTCTTTTTACCCTCACAGATCTAACCCCTCCCCCATCTGCGACACCACCAATCCCACTCCCATCCTTAAGACCCCCCTGATATACCTATTTCTCCAAACAACCACTCCCTTATCTGAAACCCCCCTGATTTTCCCACACAGACTCCCCTCTTCAGCTCTCTCTCCCCTCAAAGATCCAGCCACTCCTCCATCCACGGGATGCCATGACCACCCCATTTCCCCACAAAGGTTCTCCTCTTCATCTCTCTCTCCTCTCACAGATCCAACCCCACCACCATCTAGGCACCCCCAACCTCCCCTTTTCCCCATACTGGTTCTCCTCTTCAGCTCTCTCCCCTTACAGATAACACCCCTCCCCCATCTGTGGCAACTTCCTTCCCCCACACATGTTCTTCTCTTTAGCTCTTTCTTCCCTCACAGATCTCACCACTCCCCCATACACAGCACCCCCAACCCCCCAATTCCCTTTACATGTTCTCCTCTTCTGTTATCTCTCCCCTCACAGATAACTTCCCTCCCCCTCCTCCCCCATCCGTGGCACCCCCAACCCATTTTTACACCCACACAGGTTCTCCTCTTCAGTTCTCTCTCCCCTAACAAATCCAACAAGTCCCCCATCTGCGGTACTCCCCATTTTCCCACATTGGTTCTACTTTTCTGTTCTCCTGCCTCTCACAGATCACACCCCTCCCCCTTCCCCAGGAACCCCCTACCCCTCTTCCCCCACAAAGGTTCTTCTCTTTAGCTCTCTCTACACTCACAGATCCAAGCACTCCCTCATATGCAGCAACCCCCGAAATTCCTCTCACATGTTCTCCTCTTCTGTTCTCTTTCCCCTCACAGATCACTTCTCTCCCCCATCCATGGCACCCTAACCCTTCCGTACCCCCACACAGGGTCACCTCTTCAGTTCTCTCTCCCTGACAAATCCAACTACTCCCCCATCCATGGCACTCCCCATTTCCCCACATAGGTTCTCATTTCCTTTTCTCTCCCCTCACAGATCACACCCCTCCCCCATCACCGACACCACCTGATTTTCCCCATTTTCCCACACAGGTTCTCCTCTTATGCTCTCTCTTCCCTTATAGAGCCAAACCTTTCCCCATCTGTGGCACCCCTGACACCCCCATTTCCCCACACATGTTCTCCTTTTCAACTCTCTCCACTCACAGATCACACCACTTCCCCATCCACAGCACCCCTGACCCCACCTTCCCTTACACATGTTCTACTCTTCAATTCTCTCTCCCCTTGCAGACCACACCCTCCCCTATCTGCGGCACCCCCCAACTCCCTTGTCCTCCACACAGGTTCTTCTTTTCAGCTCTCTCTCCCCTCACAAATCCAACCACCCCCCCATCTGTGGCAACCCTCAATCCCCAATTTCCCCACACAGGTTCTCCTCTTCTGTTCTCTCTCCCATCACATACCACACCACACTCCCATTTGCTGCACTCTCAACCCTTCCATTCCCCCACAAATGTTCTCCTCTTCAGTGCTCTCACCCCTAACAGATCCAACCCCTCCCCCATCCGTGGCACACCCAACTACCCCAAATTCGTGCACAGGTCCTCTTCTTCAGCTCTCTCCCCTCACAGATCACATCCCTTCCCCATCTGTGGCACCACCAAACCCCCTCTTAACCCACACAGGTTCTCCTCTTAAGCTCTCTCTCCCCTCACAGATCCAACAACTCCTCCATCCGTGGCACCCTTCAATCCCCTCTAACCCAACACAGGTTCTTCTCTTCAGCTCCCTCTCTCCTCACAGATCAACCACTCCACCAGCTGCAGCACCCCCTCTTAACCCACACAGGTTCTCATCTTCAGTGGACTATCCTTTCACAGATCCAACCTATTCACCATATGCAGTACTCCTACACCCCCTTTCTTCCACATATGTTCTAGTCAGCTCTCTCTCCCCTCACAGATCACACACTTCCCCCATCCATGGCACTCTCAACCTCCCCCTTCCACCACACAGTTTTTTCTCTTAAGCTCTCTCTGCCCTTACAGATCCAACCACTCTCCTCCATCTGAGGCACCCCTAAACCCCATCTTAACCCACACAGGTTCTCATCTTCAGCTGACTATCCTTTCACAGATCCAACCTATTCACCATTTGCAGCATCCTTGACACCCCCTTTCTTCCACATATGTTCTCTTTAGCTCTCTCTCTCCTCACAGATCACACACCTCCCCCATCCAAGGCACCCGCAACCTCCCCCTTCCCCCACACAGGCTTTTCTCTTAAGCTCTCTCTGCCCTTACAGATCCAAACCCCTCCCCATCCAATGACCTCCTCAACTGCACCCCGTTTTTCTACATATGTTCTCCTAATCAGCTCTCTCCCCATAACATATCCTCACCCATTCATCGGCACCCCTGACCCCCCTTCCCCCACATAGATTATCCTCTTCAGCTCTCTTTCCCTTCACAGATCCAAGCCCTTCCCCATCCACAACACTGCCTGACCTTTCTCATTTTCCCTCACAGTCTCTCTTCTTCAGCTCTTTTTACCCTCACAGATCTAACCCCTCCCCCATCTGCGACACCACCAATCCCACTCCCATCCTTAAGACCCCCCTGATATACCTATTTCTCCAAACAACCACTCCCTTATCTGAAACCCCCCTGATTTTCCCACACAGACTCCCCTCTTCAGCTCTCTCTCCCCTCAAAGATCCAGCCACTCCTCCATCCACGGGATGCCATGACCACCCCATTTCCCCACAAAGGTTCTCCTCTTCATCTCTCTCTCCTCTCACAGATCCAACCCCACCACCATCTAGGCACCCCCAACCTCCCCTTTTCCCCATACTGGTTCTCCTCTTCAGCTCTCTCCCCTTACAGATAACACCCCTCCCCCATCTGTGGCAACTTCCTTCCCCCACACATGTTCTTCTCTTTAGCTCTTTCTTCCCTCACAGATCTCACCACTCCCCCATACACAGCACCCCCAACCCCCCAATTCCCTTTACATGTTCTCCTCTTCTGTTATCTCTCCCCTCACAGATAACTTCCCTCCCCCTCCTCCCCCATCCGTGGCACCCCCAACCCATTTTTACACCCACACAGGTTCTCCTCTTCAGTTCTCTCTCCCCTAACAAATCCAACAAGTCCCCCATCTGCGGTACTCCCCATTTTCCCACATTGGTTCTACTTTTCTGTTCTCCTGCCTCTCACAGATCACACCCCTCCCCCTTCCCCAGGAACCCCCTACCCCTCTTCCCCCACAAAGGTTCTTCTCTTTAGCTCTCTCTACACTCACAGATCCAAGCACTCCCTCATATGCAGCAACCCCCGAAATTCCTCTCACATGTTCTCCTCTTCTGTTCTCTTTCCCCTCACAGATCACTTCTCTCCCCCATCCATGGCACCCTAACCCTTCCGTACCCCCACACAGGGTCACCTCTTCAGTTCTCTCTCCCTGACAAATCCAACTACTCCCCCATCCATGGCACTCCCCATTTCCCCACATAGGTTCTCATTTCCTTTTCTCTCCCCTCACAGATCACACCCCTCCCCCATCACCGACACCACCTGATTTTCCCCATTTTCCCACACAGGTTCTCCTCTTATGCTCTCTCTTCCCTTATAGAGCCAAACCTTTCCCCATCTGTGGCACCCCTGACACCCCCATTTCCCCACACATGTTCTCCTTTTCAACTCTCTCCACTCACAGATCACACCACTTCCCCATCCACAGCACCCCTGACCCCACCTTCCCTTACACATGTTCTACTCTTCAATTCTCTCTCCCCTTGCAGACCACACCCTCCCCTATCTGCGGCACCCCCCAACTCCCTTGTCCTCCACACAGGTTCTTCTTTTCAGCTCTCTCTCCCCTCACAAATCCAACCACCCCCCCATCTGTGGCAACCCTCAATCCCCAATTTCCCCACACAGGTTCTCCTCTTCTGTTCTCTCTCCCATCACATACCACACCACACTCCCATTTGCTGCACTCTCAACCCTTCCATTCCCCCACAAATGTTCTCCTCTTCAGTGCTCTCACCCCTAACAGATCCAACCCCTCCCCCATCCGTGGCACACCCAACTACCCCAAATTCGTGCACAGGTCCTCTTCTTCAGCTCTCTCCCCTCACAGATCACATCCCTTCCCCATCTGTGGCACCACCAAACCCCCTCTTAACCCACACAGGTTCTCCTCTTAAGCTCTCTCTCCCCTCACAGATCCAACAACTCCTCCATCCGTGGCACCCTTCAATCCCCTCTAACCCAACACAGGTTCTTCTCTTCAGCTCCCTCTCTCCTCACAGATCAACCACTCCACCAGCTGCAGCACCCCCTCTTAACCCACACAGGTTCTCATCTTCAGTGGACTATCCTTTCACAGATCCAACCTATTCACCATATGCAGTACTCCTACACCCCCTTTCTTCCACATATGTTCTAGTCAGCTCTCTCTCCCCTCACAGATCACACACTTCCCCCATCCATGGCACTCTCAACCTCCCCCTTCCACCACACAGTTTTTTCTCTTAAGCTCTCTCTGCCCTTACAGATCCAACCACTCTCCTCCATCTGAGGCACCCCTAAACCCCATCTTAACCCACACAGGTTCTCATCTTCAGCTGACTATCCTTTCACAGATCCAACCTATTCACCATTTGCAGCATCCTTGACACCCCCTTTCTTCCACATATGTTCTCTTTAGCTCTCTCTCTCCTCACAGATCACACACCTCCCCCATCCAAGGCACCCGCAACCTCCCCCTTCCCCCACACAGGCTTTTCTCTTAAGCTCTCTCTGCCCTTACAGATCCAAACCCCTCCCCATCCAATGACCTCCTCAACTGCACCCCGTTTTTCTACATATGTTCTCCTAATCAGCTCTCTCCCCATAACATATCCTCACCCATTCATCGGCACCCCTGACCCCCCTTCCCCCACATAGATTATCCTCTTCAGCTCTCTTTCCCTTCACAGATCCAAGCCCTTCCCCATCCACAACACTGCCTGACCTTTCTCATTTTCCCTCACAGTCTCTCTTCTTCAGCTCTTTTTACCCTCACAGATCTAACCCCTCCCCCATCTGCGACACCACCAATCCCACTCCCATCCTTAAGACCCCCCTGATATACCTATTTCTCCAAACAACCACTCCCTTATCTGAAACCCCCCTGATTTTCCCACACAGACTCCCCTCTTCAGCTCTCTCTCCCCTCAAAGATCCAGCCACTCCTCCATCCACGGGATGCCATGACCACCCCATTTCCCCACAAAGGTTCTCCTCTTCATCTCTCTCTCCTCTCACAGATCCAACCCCACCACCATCTAGGCACCCCCAACCTCCCCTTTTCCCCATACTGGTTCTCCTCTTCAGCTCTCTCCCCTTACAGATAACACCCCTCCCCCATCTGTGGCAACTTCCTTCCCCCACACATGTTCTTCTCTTTAGCTCTTTCTTCCCTCACAGATCTCACCACTCCCCCATACACAGCACCCCCAACCCCCCAATTCCCTTTACATGTTCTCCTCTTCTGTTATCTCTCCCCTCACAGATAACTTCCCTCCCCCTCCTCCCCCATCCGTGGCACCCCCAACCCATTTTTACACCCACACAGGTTCTCCTCTTCAGTTCTCTCTCCCCTAACAAATCCAACAAGTCCCCCATCTGCGGTACTCCCCATTTTCCCACATTGGTTCTACTTTTCTGTTCTCCTGCCTCTCACAGATCACACCCCTCCCCCTTCCCCAGGAACCCCCTACCCCTCTTCCCCCACAAAGGTTCTTCTCTTTAGCTCTCTCTACACTCACAGATCCAAGCACTCCCTCATATGCAGCAACCCCCGAAATTCCTCTCACATGTTCTCCTCTTCTGTTCTCTTTCCCCTCACAGATCACTTCTCTCCCCCATCCATGGCACCCTAACCCTTCCGTACCCCCACACAGGGTCACCTCTTCAGTTCTCTCTCCCTGACAAATCCAACTACTCCCCCATCCATGGCACTCCCCATTTCCCCACATAGGTTCTCATTTCCTTTTCTCTCCCCTCACAGATCACACCCCTCCCCCATCACCGACACCACCTGATTTTCCCCATTTTCCCACACAGGTTCTCCTCTTATGCTCTCTCTTCCCTTATAGAGCCAAACCTTTCCCCATCTGTGGCACCCCTGACACCCCCATTTCCCCACACATGTTCTCCTTTTCAACTCTCTCCACTCACAGATCACACCACTTCCCCATCCACAGCACCCCTGACCCCACCTTCCCTTACACATGTTCTACTCTTCAATTCTCTCTCCCCTTGCAGACCACACCCTCCCCTATCTGCGGCACCCCCCAACTCCCTTGTCCTCCACACAGGTTCTTCTTTTCAGCTCTCTCTCCCCTCACAAATCCAACCACCCCCCCATCTGTGGCAACCCTCAATCCCCAATTTCCCCACACAGGTTCTCCTCTTCTGTTCTCTCTCCCATCACATACCACACCACACTCCCATTTGCTGCACTCTCAACCCTTCCATTCCCCCACAAATGTTCTCCTCTTCAGTGCTCTCTCCCCACACAGATCCAACCCCTCCCCCATCCATGGCACCCCCTGACCCCCCATTTCCCCAACACAGGTTCTCCTCTTCAGATCTTTCTCCCCCCACAGATCCAACCCCTCCTCCATTTGCAACACTCCCCGACCCACCCATTTTCCCACACAGGTTCTCCTCTTTAGCTCTCTCTCCCCTAACAGATTCAACTCATCCCCTATCCACGATACCTCCAACTACACAGGTTCTCCTCTTTAGCTCTCTCTACCCTCACAGATCCAACTGCTTCACCATCTGTGGGACTCCCTGTCCTCCCACTACTCCCCACAGTTTCTCCTCTTCAGATCTCTCTCCCCTCACAGATATAACCTCTCTCCCATCCACAACACCTCCCCAACATGGGTTCTCCTTTTCAGCTCTCTTCCCCTCACAGATCCAACCCCTCCCTCATCAATGGCACCCATGACTTTCCCATTTCCCCACAGAGGTTATCCTCTTCTTCTCTCTCTCCCTTCACAGATCCAACTCCTCCCCCATTTGTGGCACACCCCGAACACCCCAAATTTCCCCACACAGATTCTCCTCTTCAGCTCTCTCTCCCCTTACAGATCCAACCACTCCCCATCTGCGGCACCCCCCAACCCCCCCATTACCCCACAAAGATTCTCCTCTTCAGATATCTCTCCTTTCACAGATCCAACCCCTCCATTATCCACAGCACTCCTGACACCCCCTTTTCTTCCACTCAAGTTCTCCTCTTATGCTTTCTCTCCCCTCAAAGATCCAACCCTTCCCCCATCTGTGGCAACTCCCAACCTCCCCATTTTCCCACACAAGTACTCCTCTTCAGCTCTCCCTCCCCTCACAGATCCAACCACTCCTCCATCTGCAGCATCCCCTGATTCCCATTCCATCACACAGGTTCTCATATTCACCTCTCTCTCCTTTCACAGCTCTGCTCCCTTTCTCCTCACAGATCCAACCCCATCCCCCTCCCCCACACAGGTTCACTTCTTCTGCTCTCTCTACTCACTAAACTCAACCGCAGGCTTCTGCTCGCACTGGCAATGGTCGCGATGGTCAAGACCATCGCGACCATCATCCTGCACGCTCGTATAGGCTGTGGGTGGTGACCCACAGCTATACGAGCGTCCAGGAGGATGCTCCATATTTATGGAGGTGGGCCCTGATTCAGAGCGAGCGCTCTGGTCAGAGCGTCCGGCTCTGAATCAGGGCCTAAGTCCCTTAATTCACTGCTGCCCATTGGAGATTTAACATTGTATCGAGTAGTACACATCAGATACAATGTATCTACTAATTCCTTTCATTTCTGACTGAGCAGGCTGATGTGTAAGGCCGCCCATACACTGTAAGACTTTTTAGACGATATGTATGATTTTGATCGATAGTAACAAGCAACCGTACACATCATACAGAATGTTGTTTTGGTGTACATATGATGGCGATGCGCGTCCCCGCAGTCATACAATTGGATTGCCTCTCATACTGGAAAACCGTTTGAGGGTGACCTATCTTACCACGATGTGACACACATCAGATCACTTTTGGCAGGTAATTCAATCCGATGTCTGATTACAAGGTGTATAAAATCCCTAGCCACCCCGCTCCTCCATTTTGTAATGAGAGATGGCGTTCTGAGCAGCAGCATTGAACCGCAGCATGTGTGGTGTTGAGATTGAAGTGAGTATACATCGTGACACTCAGTACATTTGTCTCTGGCATTGCATTGTTTATATACCACTATACCATCAATGCATATGCCCTTTGGCCCTACCATTCTTATATACTATGCCACCAATGTGTGTCCCCCCCACATGGCCCAGCAATGTTTATATACCACTATGCTACCAATGCATATGCCCACTGGCCCTGCCATTATTATATACCACTATGCCACCAACTTGTGTCCCCCCACATGGCCCTGCATTGTTTATACGACGGTCATAATTTATGTACATAGATAAATATTTCAAAATTTAAAATTTTATTAAAATAAACTTAACTCAACTATTAACTAAAACTCAACCAACTATAAACTAAAAACTAAACCATAAACATTATAACACAAACAATTATCAACAATAACATTTTCATATATTTAAGCATTAAACATATATAATTACAGATGTTTCTGATTTTTATTTCCACAGAAATGAATAGCCCTTGAAAATGTCAGTTTATAAGTGGTTTTCTCAAGCATTATCATGCTGACGAGTACCTGTGGAAGGTGAAGTCCAAGGACTTTAAAAATAAACATCGCAGGGCGGCAGCGATAGATGACATGGTCACCTTTTCCCTCCCTTCCATGATGAGGCTTGTCCAGATTGGGTGAGAAGATGCATCCAAAACCTCCGCACAGTGTATGTTAAGGAGCGGAGGAAGGAGACCAAGTTGCGGGCGTCAGGAGCAGGGACGGATGACGTCTATAACAGTACACTCTGGTACTACCCTCTTCTTGAATTTCTCTACGAGGTAAAGCCTTCACAAAGTCTACATGTAGATACAGGCCTGGAAGAAGAGGCTGTACCAGTGAGAACCCAGAGAATGAGCCGGCATCTACTATGGATGTGGTAAGTACATACAACTTCATTATCTGATACTGTCCTCCTGCCATGGTACAGCGCCCACACCATTAAAGTATTGCTCCCTTACCTCTATTGCCTGCGCACTCGCTACTGTCTCCCTCACTGTTGGTGTGGCAACAGGGCATTTCTAAACCCTCGTGTTTGCTCCTGCTCGTCGATGGCCATCCCCATAGTCCACAGTTGTAAGGTACGTTCTTTCTTCAAATCATTGTGCAGAACACAACAGGCTATGATGATAGAATCAATTTTTCCACGCAAAGGTTTATAGCCGTATGGAATATCCAGAACCTGCTGCACATTATACCAAACGCATTTTCAACTGTTCACCGGGCCCTAGATAGGCGATAATTGAAATTTAGTTTCTTTCTGGTCAGTCCCCTTTGTCCATATGGCTTCAATAAATGTTCATGTAGAGCAAACGCATCATCAGCCATGGACACATAGTTTGGGCCGTGCTTTGTAAACCGCTGAAGATGGCAAATTGAGACGGTTGGTGGATAGTCTGTGATAAAATTCTGTATTTTTGAAGGATCCACCATCTGAAGCATGGCCATTTTTTCCCACTTCCACATAAATAAATTCATAGTTGGCAATGACCACCGCCATCAGCACGATACTGTGAAAGCCCGTGAAATTAAAATAAAATTAGCCAATGTGGGCAGTATGTGTTTCCCATCACTGGCTCCTCTGCAATTTGGGAAATTCCACCAGCAAACAAATTCATCACTTATGGTCTGCCAATCCGTTGTAGGAAACTAAAATAAAGAAAAAATATAAATTAGACTTTACTGTATATTAACACTAATCTCTCTCTACTCCTACAGTCTTTCCCGGCTGATTTGGACCCCTCTAGTAGTCCACAAAGTACACAGGCTACAACTTCTGAGAGTATTGCAGAGGCACCACAGCCTCCCCGCTGAGCTATAAGACAGGCACGCAAGAGTCTGCCATACCCGGATCCATTAATGCAGCAAGTCAGACAGGCACTCTGCAAACCCCCAGACCAGTTCGACAGCCTGGGGTTCCACGTTACAAGTACAATCCGGGTGATGGAGGAGGACCAACAGCTTCATGCTGAAAGAATTATTTACCAGTCATTATGTAGGGTAAATTAAAGAAGCTGACAGGCACCTCCATGCTTGACCTACAGCCTGTAACCCCGTCGCCTCCTCTCCCACCTGCAGGTCCTCTACTCGAGTTGCCTCCAATTTATTCTGAAACGCCATACTACCATGGTCGCCCACCGCCAACCTACCAGGCCATAGAATGAATGGGACCATCCCCATCCATTCCTACACTGCCTCCCACTTACAATATGCCCAAGAGGATCTACCCCTCCACATCCACCTCTTCGGAGAATGTATATAGTGCCATGTTGGCTGAGGGGGATGAGAATCCTGAATTTTATCAAATTGGGTGATACGGAAAAAAGTTTTATGCTCTTTTTCTACTGTTTCAGCCATTGTTTTCTCTCCCAATAACTACCGCATGATATGGGGTGTGGATGATGCAGATTTGGGCAGGGCCACTAAAACACATGGCGCAAGGGCAGATTGTGGTTTGCCGGGGCCTCAATCTGCACTTGCACCATGTGCTTCTTGGCCTGTTCAATCCGTCATCTGACACACCGCATACCATGCAGCCGGTATTGGGTGACAAAAAAATATCTGATAATATTTATATGTGTGTTCCTGTAAAGCAGGGGTCTTCAACCTTGGCCCTCCAGCTGCTGTGGAACTACACATCCCAGCATGTAGTGCCACCTTTTTGATATAACAGCATGCTAAAACTATGGCAGTGCATGCTGGGATGTGTAGTTCCACTGCAGCTGGAGTGCCAAGGTTGAAGACCCCTGCTGTAAAGGAAAAAGTTATGCTCCAGTGGTACGGGGTGACGAAAAACTGGCTAATATGTTGTGTTAACAAACAAACCATGTTGGTTTGATTAAACATTGTTTATATTTTTACTACGTTGATTACAATGTAATTTGTTAATTAACGTAATGTCAATTACAATGTAACATTTGATTGCAAACAGGTTACAAAAAAAAATTAAATTTTTTGACACCAATAAAAAAACTGTTGTGTTTTTACTAGCCTTAAGATACTGGTACTTCAGGACTTTTACAATTCCATCACAGGTTTCGAGTATGATGCGCCCCAATGCCTGGGAGGAAATGAGGGTCCCAAACTTCAGGTCTTCGAAAGACCGTCCTGTAGCCAGATATGGCTGGGTAGCCACTAACCTGTCCTCAGCCGGAATGGCCATTCTCATGCTGGTGTCCTGCTTCTGAATATAGGGAGTCACCAGAAGCAGCTACCCCTGGAAGGTGTCATCATCCTTACGCAGATAGTTGCAATAATCGTCTGAGTTGTTCTCCCTAATCTCCATCAGCAGGGGCATATGGGAGCGACTCTCCCTCCTTATCAGCCACTCCTTAGTCCAGCACGACCTCATCCTCCACTTCCTCCTATTCTCCTCAGCTTCATCGACTTTCAGCTTCAAGTAGCCATAGGCTAGCAAAAGCTTATGGTGATAGGAATCCATCAGAAAATGATAGAAAGAAGAAGAAATACAACACTTTGTACAAGGCAAGCTTTTAACCACTTAACTGATGATTTTTTTTCCAAAAACCGGTCCAAAATTGTCTGGTTTTTTTATGTGAATTAGGTGAGGAACATCCATTTTAACTTATCCAAAATTGTTTCCTAAAAAAATTTTTAAAAAGTTTTTGTTTTTTTAAGATTTGTAAAAAAAATAGTTCTTTTAAAAAAATAACTGAACATCGGAACCACCATCGGAACATCGGAAACATTGGAAACATTGTGACCATCGCAACGTTCAATTAGAGACCGGATACAGGAACCAGGTATGTCAGGGGCATTAGGGGGGAGGTTAAACTTACTTTTCCCCAGCGGCTGCCCAGTTCTGCAGGCGCTGAGTAGGGGGTCCTGCTTTGCTGACTGATCAGCAGTGATCGGCAGCACAGCAGACAGAGGGGGAGAGGGTACTGGCAAGCAGAGGGACCAGAAGGTCCCTCTGAGAGCAGCAGCTGCGGGAAGATTCTCTTCCTGCAGCCGCCTTCATGTTTATGTCTGAACTAAATTTTACGTCCAGTACAGACAGGGGCTGGCTGGTGAATTTTAGCATGGGGGGCAAGCACACAGCACCAGCAAATGAGCAGTGACTTCCCCCTCTCCCTACCCTAACTCTAACCCTCCCTCTCCGGTGCCTAAACCTAACCTCACCCCTAGTTCCTAAACCTAACCTCCCCTCCCTGCGCTCAAAAAAGCTTCAGTAACACACCCCCCCTTATCTACACCACACCATCAGTTACACACTCCCCCCTTATCTACACCACACCATCAGTTACACACTCCCCCCTTACCAACACCCCAGCTCCAGATATACACTCCCCTCTCTGCAACACCCCAGCACCAGTTACACACTCCCCCTCCCAAACACCCCAGCACCAGTTACACACTCCCCCCCACTTACCAACACCCCAGCACCAGTTACACATTGCCCCCTCCCCAGCACCAGTTTTACACATTCCCCCCTCCCCCCTTACAAAACACCCCAGCACCAGTTACACACTCCCCCCTCCCCAACACCCCAGCACCAGTTACACACTCCACCCTCCCAACACCACAGCACCAGTTACACACTCCACCCTCCCAACACCACAGCACCAGTTACACAATCTCCCACTTACCAACACCAGTTACACACTCCCCCCTCCCCCCTTACTAACACTAGTAGCATTTACAAACATCCTCCCTTAGCAGCTCTATTTTAAAAAAAAAAACTTCCTTACCTGATGCTGGTCACTGCTGGTCTTCCAGTAGAAACTCGAGGCATCACAACAATGCCTGGAGGCAGAGCCTGAGAAGCTCCGCCTCCTTGAGCTCTGCTGGGAGCTTCCCGGGTATGGCTGCTTTTTCTCCTGCTATATTGCCAACTGCCAGTAGTAGCAACTGCCCGGTTGCAATTACAATAAAGAAAACTTGCCTGAAAATAACAAGAGGGGGGGTCGCAGGAGGGGGCGGGGCCTGCGGTGTGGGCCTTGGAAGCCCCAGGCAGGCTGCTGCTAACAAGAATATGCAGCACTGAGCCGGAACGTCCAGGAGGGGAGGCGGAGCTGCGGGCGTGACGCTCCTTTCCAATCCTCCCCCTCGGTGATGAGGTTACAGTGCTGGCCCGTCATGTGTATGCAGCCTATGGCTGCAGTAAGCTGGCTGCCTCCCTGGGCTTAAATTGTACCGGCCCAGGGGGTAGATGGCATCCTGCCCCCCGGCCCAGTCCGCCACTGAGTACAGATAAAGAACTGCCTGGTGTGGACAGAAAATTACATCCATGCCAGGCAAGTGGTTAACAAGCACACTAGCACTGCACAGCGTTCAGTAGGTATACAACCAAGCTTCACTAGTCACAGAGCAGAGTATATAACATACCTAAAATGGTGGATGCCTTTTATACCCCCTAGATTAGCCCTCCCCTATTCACATTCCAGCAGATTCATTGTAATGTTTAATGTGCACAACCGATCGCTCATTTACAATTTGTAATCGTGAAACAAAGAATCGGATCGTATGATTGTATGAAAAATCGTACACCTTTTGAACACATTGTATGTAAAATTTCAAGGGAAAATTTAAAGGGAAATCTTATAAGACGTTGTACGTCTTATGGGCCACATACGTATCTTTCTCACAGTATTACTGGGATAGCTGCCAGTTCTATCCCAGTCTTAGGCTACAGATACATTTGTAGCTATTTAACATTGCAGTTATTGAAAAGCATTTTTTAATGCCGAGTGCTGCAAACTCCCTGATCCCTGGCACACAGTGTAATTAGCTATGTGTTCTTGTTATAATTGCTCTATATATTGCCAGATAAAGGGACTGGTACTCAGGGCCTGATTTAGACCCGCTCGCGAGCGCACAGCGCTCACAAGTGGGTCAATGGTCCCCCACTGTGCATGCGCATGCCGGAGCCCGCTCCGGCGTGTGCATGCGCGTGACCCGGCCAGCGACGGGTGCTCCATCGCTACGGGTCTCGCATCAAAGCGGGGCAGCTGTCGATTGTGACTGACAGCTTGCCCTGTTTTGGAGGCGGGCAGGGGGGTTGGCTGGCCAAACGGAGGCATTCCTGAAGGAACGCCTGCCGTTTGGGGGCGGCCCCACTGACACCACGAGTGATGTCAGTGGTGAGCTTCCGGCTCTATTAGAGTCGAAAGCTCACTGGGGCTTGCAGGAACGAGACACTACCACAAGGGTCTCGTCGCAAGCCTCGATGGTCGCGATGGTCGTGACCATCGCAACCATCACCTGGCAGCTCGCTAAAGCTGTGGGTGGTCACCCACAGCTTAGAGAGCGGCCAGGAGGCTGTCAAAGAGCGTCCGGCTCTGAATCAGGCCCTTAGCACATAAGCAGGGACCTTTAATACCAAATATATTATAATATATATACAGTAAGTGGATGTCTTTAACATAAGCCACTTCTTATAACAGACCTCTGATTATAAGGTGTCAGAGCTACTAATGCTAAATTATCACTTCAGTAGTCTACAGGTAAGTTTTAATTCCAATGCAGTGAGCAGTATCTGCACATATGAAGTAAAACAGCTCTCAAATATAGATGATCTAGGCTATTTATAAATAATCAGGGCTGCTTATGATATCTTATCACAGTATTAGCCTCCAGGTACTGTGGGCCTGATTCAGAGCCGCTCGTAAGCGGCCGCTCGTTCACTCCGAGCGATGTTTGCATATCTGCACATGCGTATGGGTCGTAATGCGCATGCGCCAACCAGTCATTGCGGTCAGAAATCGAGCGCTCGCAAAATAGCGAGTGCCTGCTAATTTGAGTGACAGGATGAGGAGTTTGTGGGTGGTAACAGGGGAAGGTGCTTGAAAACGGGGAGTGGTGATCCGAACGCAGGCGTTCCAAATGGTCAAAACGGGCGTTTTAAGGGTGTGCATAATTAACAAAGCAGCGTCATCGACCACGTCACTTGGTTGTTTCTTAGCCTGAACTGTTCGCATGATTGCGGTAGGAAAATCCAACCACAAGCACTGCGAGCAGTTCAGACGCCTTTCGATGTACTCGATTAATCAAATAAATAGCGGAGATGACGTAGGATGCGAGCGGCCAGGGGGCGTCTTTACAAAATAGCGAGCGCATGTTTCGTTCGCTCGCTCAGACATAGAGGCGTCAACAGACCGCAAAGAGCGAGCGCTCAATTTAAATAGCCAGCCCCTTTTTCTGAACGAGCGAGCGCAAATAGCGTCCGGCTCTGAATCAGGCCCTGTATGTATTGCGATCACAGTGTGACATGTATTATTAACACTTGTAGATTATAACGTATTGTATCTTTCACATTCTGGTACCACCACAAAGTACATATATATATATATATACACAGATGACAATCAGACTAGGTACAGTTTCAGAATTTTAACATCTTAAAATCTATTAGATGCAGACAGCACACAGCGGTATATGCCAGCAACATAGTGGCAACATATGCCTGTGATAATTTCAGTTATTTGGATACCTATCTTTAAAGCTAATTAATAAAGTATAGAAATTTTAATTATTTAATTTTGTGGAAGGGAGGAGTGTACCCTTTGTATAGCTGATACCTTTTTATTTTGTGAATAGCAGGCAAGATCTGCCAATCTCCTACACGACGCATTGGAAATCGTTAGGGGCGCACAATAGATTGTTGGTCAGATTGGACACTTTTAAGCACCATATTGTGTCCTGGAGTGCTGGGAAGCTGCTGAAGCTGCTGGGGAGAGTTCAAGGGTAATTGTTCACGATATCGCATTGTGAGCACATTGTCTAATGTGTACCCACCTTTAGGCTGCCATTAGGGTAAGGCTGCAGTTACAGTAGGGTTAGGATTTGGCTGCCGTTAGGGTTAGGCTGCAGTTAATGTTATCCTGTAGTTAGGGTAGGGTTAGGGTTAGGCTACAGTTAGGGTGGGGTTAAAATTAGGTTAGGGTTAGGCTGCAGTTAGAGTTAAACTGTAGTTAGGTTAGGATTAGGCTGCAGTTAGGGTAAGGCTGTAGTTAGGGAAGGGTTAGGACTAGCTGCGGTTAGAGTTAGACTGCAGTTTAGGTGAGGCTGTAGTGAGGGTAGGATTAGGATTAGGCTGCGGTTAGGGTTAGACTGCATTTTAGATTTGGCTGTAGTTAGGGTAGGGTTAGGATTAGCATTAGGATTAGACTGTAGTGAGCGAAGGGTTAGTATTAGGTTGCAGTTAGGGTTTGGCTGCGTTTAGGGTTAGGCTGTAGTTATGGAATGGTTAGGCTTAGGCTACGGTAAGGGTTAGACTGTAGTGAGGTTTGGGGTAGGCTGTAGTTAGGGTAGGGTTAGGATTAGGCTGAGGTTAAGGTTAGGCTGCTGTTAGGGTTGACTGCAGTTAGGGTTAGGCTTCATTTGTGGTTACGGTCAATTAGGTTGGGCATTAGGGTGCATTTAAGGTGAAGGTTAGGGTTAGTGTTAGGATAAAATTGCATTATCAACATTTTGACTGTCAACTTTCAAAAGCATTAAGAGGTGCAGCACTGCAGATAGAGTTGTATTTCTAGATGGTTTGGGGGCCCTTGCATTTGAGGTCAGACTGGCATGTGTTATAGCATGTGGAGGCATGTGAGCTGGTCAGAGTGGAATGTGGGGTGGTCAGAGTAATGTGTTGTGATATGTGGAAGAAGGTGGGATGGTTAGAGGGGTAACTATGTTTATTGTAAGCAGGTTGGGTGGTTTGATTTACATCCAGAGACACGTGAAGAGGTCTGAGTAGTATTTGCTCTGCCACTCTCTTTTTAAAGTGTGCGGATAAGAACACTCTAGTGCTGGGTCCGCCTACAGTTGATTTGGTGCTGCCCATGTGAGGCCACTTCCACAAATTTTTCCAGGGCCACTTTTAGTTCCTAATCCACTCCTGGTGCTGTCCATCCAGGGGTGTGCTGCGCTGTCCATCCAGAGGTATGCTATTCATCCAGGGGTTTGCTGTCCATCCGGTGTGTTGTCCATCCAGGGGTGTGCTGTGCTGTCCATCCAGGGGTTGTGCTGTCCATCCAGGGGCTGTTCAGTCCATCCAGAGACTGTGCTGTCCATCCAGGGGCTTTGCTGTCCTTCCAGGTGCTCTAAAAAAGTTATAAAAAAGTTTTTAAAACATTTTTAAAAATAAAAGTAGGTTTTTTTGTGCTGTACCCCAGTGTATCCATATAAGCACTGGTGGGTACTCTGCAGGCTGTATACCCCTCCCCCAGTGTATCCATATAAGCATTGTGATGTTGCAGGCCGTACCCCAGTGTATCCATATGAGCACTGTGATGCTGCAGGTCATATCCCAATGTATGTTTTCATACCCCAGTGTATCCATATAAGCACTGTGATGCTGCAGGCTTTGCCCACTGAGTTCACATATGTTGTGTGACACCACAGTGTAATTTTTTAACACAAAGTTTAAAAAAAATTATAAAAAGTAAAATATACAGTATATATATTTGTTGTTGTACTGTTTCATTCAATGACTGTGTTGTATTGTCCATCCAGTGGCTGTGTCCAACCATTCCCTATCCTGTCACAGACTGGTGCTGCAGTGACTCTGCAGGCCATAGTTAACTGCATTTACTAACTTTGCAGAAGCACTGTGGCTCCAAGCAGAGTCAGTTGAAAAAAAAAAGTATAAAATAAAGTTTAAAAAAAAATGTTTGGTTCTATTGTTACTAGTACTGTTCTGTGTGTTGTACCACAGTGAGTTTGTTCATGTTAAAATCCCTTTGAATCACTGCAGTGTGAGCTGAGCTGCAATTTGAAAAATTAATAATGATCAGTTTAGATGAGAAAAGCAGGAGCAGCAACCAAATACTTTTGATGCAGCTGCTGCCACCAGTCATGAAGATTCTAGTCCTTCAACGTCATCTAAAGCTTATGCCCAAGGGCATAGGGGGTTTAAGTCAGGGTATCTAAGTCAAAGAACCAATATTTTACAGTGGTAAAGAACAAAACATCAAAGAGAAACTTTGCTGCAGAAAAACATAAAATTGACAAAATGCCATTGACCACACGAAGTGGCAAGGAAAGGCTAAGGCCTTGGCCTTTATTTATTAGTGGTGGTTCTGTAACTGTCAGTGAGGCATGTTTTTCTGCCTCTTATGACAATGTTGTTGGAGACGATGTTGTAGATAAGGATGTTGCTTGTGTAAATCAGGCACCAGTGGAAACAGTTACACAACAAGATAATAGTCACCCCAGCGCAATAGGATACACATTAATTGCAGCAAATGTTTCTTAAATAAATGTCTGTAGTAAAGTTCAAAGTCCACTGGTCCACCGCTGGCACCCCCGCTCTGCCGACACCGCCGGTACCTTTCACTGAGAACACTGCCAGCACTGCCATTCCAAGTACTGAGGACACCACCAGCAACCCCCGCACTGCCGACACAGTCAGCAAACCTGCAATGGGGACACCGCTGGTACCCCCGCACTGCCGACACAGCCAACAAATCTGCACTAAAGACACCAATGGTACCCCCACACTGCCAACACAGCTAGCAAAGCTGCACTAAAGACAAGGCTGGCACCCCCACACTGCCGACACAGCCAGCAAACCTGCACTAAAGACACAGCTGGTACCCCTGCACTGCCGACACAGCCAGCAACCTGCACTAACACACCGCTGCACCCCCGCACTGCCGACACAGCCAGCAAACCTGCACTAAATACACCGCTGGCAGCCCCGCACTGCCGACATCACCGGTACCCTTCACTGAGGACACTGCCAGTACCGCAGCACTGCCATTCCATGTACTGAGGACACCGTCAGCAAACCTGCTGTGCCGACACTGCTGTCACAGTAAGTGCACTATTGGTGTATCCAACCCACACTGTATAACACACTGTATCCGTGTTGGAAATTAGAAACTGAACTGCCACATGTTAGTGCTGCCCACTGTGTCACTTAGCTTAGTCAGCCAGCTAGCTGGATGCAACCTTTTGGCCTTAACTAGATTAAGCAAATAATATTGTGAGGTGGTCAAAATTGATTGGAAATTATTGGTAATAAATGTTATTGAGGTTAATTATACTGTAGGAACAAAAACAGGTCCATTTTATGTGATTTTAGCTGTTTTTATGATTTTTTAAGAAAAAATCCAGATCCAAAACCAAAACACGAAAACAAAACACGGAGGTGAGGTTTTGGCAAAACCCATCCAGATCCAAAACCAGGGTAGATCCAGATCCAAAACCAAAACCAAAACACGGGGGTCGGCGCACATCTCTAATAGAAATCTCAATAATGGAGCGTACACACGGTCAGATTTGTCAGACTTGTCAGATTTGTCAGATGAACGATTGAACGATTAAACGATCTGAACGATTTGAACGATTTGACCAAAGTTTTGAACGATTTGAACGATTTGAACGATTGAACGATTTTTGACTGCATTAAAATGAATGGAATCGTCCAAGTCTGACTGCAAACCCATCAGATGTCAGATATCGTTATCTGACAAACGGGAACGCGCATCGTTGATCGTCCATCGTTCAGGCATGTCAGATATGAACGATTTTCCTTCAGATATGAACGACTGAACGATTTTTAAATCGTTATCGTCCATATCTGAAGAAAAAATCTGATCGTGTGTATGCACCATTATGCTTCAGATTGACATTTTCTTGCTTCTTTTTAACCTGCAAGCTTTCAGGACATCACATAAACTAAACAGTCACAAGTCTGCCAAAAGTGACTACATACAGTGATTCAGAAATCACACATGTACTGTAGAGTAGACATTGTTAACTAACAGTTAATAACTAAAATGTTGCAAAAAATGAATGCTAATTCATCAGGGAGTCCATCCCTCTAAATTTAGTAACGATGTGTCTTTTGGCTTTTCCCCTGCATAATATTTAATTCAGTTTAGTAAGGGATGTAGACATTTCTCATATTAATACATGATACAATCATTACGTAATCAGGAACCATTTACTTTATGAGGTTTACTTTTACTCTTCCTCTAGGACCCTATGAATGCTCATAGAGAACTGTTTTCAAATGTATTGTACTTTCTATGCTGCTCTTCGGAGGAATCTATGAACACAAAACAAAACAAACTCTATATTTATAGCTCAAATGGCATCATTTCAAGCAAGGATGCATTTCAAATGGAATAATAACGGTAATGGCAGGTATCAGACAGGACAATTAATTGCAGTTCCCTTTGTTTCTTGGTGTCCTTTCTCATTCCTATTTTCAGTGAAGCCATGGTGATGTACCAAATTTTTGTCAAAATGTCAGTCTGTTAAATTATTATACAAAGGCTTAATTCTGTATAATTTTATTTAAAACAAACATATTTTAAGAAAAACAAATTTGTAGTTCCCAGTTTACCATTGTTTTCCAATCCTGTACCATACCTATTTTGTAATATCAACCTAAGCAAAGACATAGGAGTATATTTACTAAGGTGCGGGTTTTTTAAAGTGGAGATGTTGCCCATAGCGACCAATCAGATTCTAGCTATTATCTTTTAGAAGGTGCTAGATAAATGTTAAGTAGAATCTGATTGGTTGCTATGGACAACATCTCCACTTCGAAAAACTCGCACCTCAGTAAATATACCTCATAGGACCATATTCAATTAGGGTGCAAAAAGTCTGTGCTGGACTTTTTGCTTTTCTGGGGATAAAGTATCGGGCGCACGCCCACTTTATCCCCGTATTCAATTTGAAATGAGCGAAAATGGGACCCGGCGAAATTGTATCTACGAAAAAAAAAACTGAATTTTTGGGAAATGTGCCTGGGACCCCCCTAAAGATGTCCAAACATGGGGGATCACTATGGGTACCCCCATTTTTGCCTGCTGAAGGAAGTCGGGGTTTGTAATAACCGCGGCAGGTGCATATTTGCGGCTATGGAGAAGTGGTGAAGAATAGCACTTCGATTTTTTTGGAGGGGAAATTAACTAGTCCTATCAAATTTGGGGTACATGAAAATGGGGGTAAGCATATTTTTAAGTACCTAAAGTTATTTTTAAAAATTCTGCAAAAATGCACCTGCTGCTAACACCCGCATTCTTTTAAACACCTGCCTCATACTTAACTGAATTAATTTTGTTATTTAAAAACATCTTCCCCATATTTTTTTTTTTAACCCCAAAATTAAAGTTAATTTTTTGAGGTGTCCCGATTTTATTTTTTACTTTTTTTTGACACAGTTTATTTTTATATTACACTCCCATAGGTGCAGGCTATTTTATTTAAGCCTGCACCCCTAAACCCCAATTCTGCACTTTTTTTCACCACCTATTTCAGTGGTGAAAAGTGGTGAAAAAAACGGGGATGTTTTTTTCAAAGACTTTTCGAACCTGCAAAAAGTTGAAATTGAATATGGGGATAATTGAAATAGGCGAAAATGACATCTTCTGACTTTTCGCTGCCTAATTGAATACCCCCCATAGTGTCCTATAAACATTGCATTAAAGAACCATATTTTATTACTTAAAATGAACAAAGGCATGGACTTTCAGTTCCTGCGCCAATTATGTAGAAAGCTTGCAGCTGCTGCTCTGCTGTGAATACAGCTAATCAATGAAAATAGGTTTTACCCAAATTCCAAGCAGGACCCAAGATCCTGGAGGAGAACCACTTATGGAGAGATTCCTCACTCCCCAGATGTAGCCAAGCCACTCTGGCAAATGGCGTGAATCCAGCATGGTCACTTGGTCCAATGGTCAGGTAGGATATACTGCTGCCCCTGCTGCCTTCCACTATCCAATGCCTTTTGCAGACTCCCTTGTGAACTATGGGGAGGTTGTCAGAACTATAAAGGAGACTATAGATCCATTAGCTCATGAATAAGCTACAGTTTTTACACAGGTTATTCAGGAGGATAAGACTCAGATACAACAACTTACTAAGCGTTTTGTGATACTGAAAGTTAAGAGTGTGCTAACTTCCATGATGTTACTGATCTGAAAAAGCAATCTACCCATTTGCAAAAAGTTCATTATCAGGTTTCATCACATAGAGAATATATCCAAAGGTAATAATGGGCTCATAGAATTCACGAAAGATTAAGTTTTGTACAATTTTCTAAAGCAGGTATGGGCAATAAGCAGCCCTCCAGCTGCAGAATTACATAACCCAGCATACACTGGCACAGTTTTGCTATTTGGCCATGCTAAAACGTTTTCCAGGACATGCCGAGATGTGTAGTTCAACAGCAGCTGGAGAACCGCTTATTGCCTACCCTTGTTCTAAAGTATACATTCAATGGCCTTTTGGAATTTGGGATGTCTGTTCTGATCTGGTAGTGGAACAAGCTAACCTGGCCACCCCCAGGACAAATCTAGAAGTCAGGCCCTATGTGGTGATTTTCCACTGATTAAACTTTATGCATAAAGAGGTTATATGGGCTGCCCCCAGAGATCATCACAACTTGTCTGGGAATCGCTACCGATGGCGGAGAGTCTAAGTCATGACGTGTCTCACGCCATATGGCGCCAAAAAAAATACATGTATAAGGACACATCAGTACCCACTAGTACACTACTTCAGCAGTACTTGCTTGCCAAAGTCTTCTATGCTTTTTCCTTCTTTGTAGCCTCCAAGTTACATAGATGGGCAGCTTTGCTGATGGAATGAAGCCAAGCAGAAAAAGGAGTCTATTCATCATCACTCAATTTCTACAAAAGAAAGTGAAAATTAACATTTTCACCTGCTTTTGTAGAAATGAAGTTTTCAGGTCATTCATCAAAAAGGTAATGCAGGGGATATCACAGATGTCACCTGTTTACCATTCTCTCCTGGAATGACCAGCTGTCCCCATACTCTAGTATGGAGACAGAATATATCAAGCTCCGAAAATACAATATTTTTGGAGCTTGACTGCGGGAGCATTCACCATCTTCAGATTGTGGACCTGTAGGTCACGTAGGCGCAGTAGTTTCACTGCTCTGAAAGGAGTGAAGTGTTCAGGGATTTTCAGATCAGCTGTCTTCGCGCCAGAGCAATGATGAATTGCTCCAGCGCTCTTGTTAAGATGGAATGTTAATTATCAGGGTCAGACCCTGATAATTAACATAAAGAATAGAGCCCTTAGGGAGAATTGAATTGTTTTATGTTTATGTAATGGGCACCCGACGGGCGCTATTTGTTTATGCTAATGGAAGCAAGTACCGCCAGTGTCCATTACTTTGCACATGTCGCACCCAAATGCACTGGGTTTTGAGGCATAAAACAACTAAACCCATGCAAAGTAATGGGCGTGCTCCCAAAGTAGCAGTTTGGGTGCCCAAAAGCCTGACTTTTGCAGATTTCTGCTCACCTGCTCAGGAGGGTGCAAGCAGAATTAATGGGCTCCCATGGCACTTGCGTCCATTTGCATAAACAATTGAATAGCTCCCATCACAGCAGTTGCGGGCAGTGTGATACAATTGGCTTACCTCCTTAAAATTTGATCAAGGTCCTCTGATAGAACAGTGAGATGAGGTACCTTATTGCAGTATGTAGTCATATAAAATAAATGAAGAGACTGCCACTTGTGTGTGGCTTAGCAATTCCATCCTCTGCTGAATCAGGACCTTAATTCGCTCTTGATTAGGTAGAAAATACAATCAAGACACTTGAAATGTGAATGAATATAAAAGTAAAAGTGTCTTGATTGTACTTTCTACCATGTCAAGGCTGAATTAAGGCCCTGATTCAGAGCCGCTCGTAAGCGGCCGCTCGTTCGTTCTGAACGATGTTCGCACATCTGCGCATGCGTACGGATTTTAATACGCATGCACGAACCAATCAGTGCGGACGAAAATCGTTTGTTCGCTATATAGCGAATGCCTGCTATTTTGAGTGACAGAAGGAGGCGTATGTGGGTGGTAACAGGGGAAGGTGCTTGAAAACGGGGGTGTGGAATTAGAACGCAGGCGTGCTTAAAGGTCAAAACGGGCGTTTTAAGGGAGTGCATAATTAATACAGCAGCATCATTGACCACGTCACTTGGTTTTATTTTACTCTGAACTGCTCACAAAATAGCAGTTGAAAAAACCAGTCACAAGAATAGCGAGCAGTTCATACGCTTTTCAATGTACTCGATTAATCTAATAAATTACGGACATGACGTATGGTGCGAGTGGCAAGGGGGCGTATTTTTCAAAATTACAACCGCAAGTTTTGCTCGCTCGTTCAGACTTAGAGGCGTGAACAGACCGCAATTAGCGAACTGTTCATTTGAATAGCCACCCCTTGTTTTAGAACGAACGACCGCAAATAACGAGCGGCTCTGTATGAGGGCCTAAGAGTGCAGTACCTTAATTTGTTTTGTACAGTATTTCATCTTTCCTCAGTGATCAGTTTATTGGGCATCCACTAGCCCCATTAAGTTACTGCAGCTATTGGTATTTATTAACATATATTTGATTTATCTACTTATCAGCGCCTGAAGTTTGGGAAGGGTATCAGTATATTGTCATGTCAGCATCAGAATGTTTGAATTTAGAATGAATGACACCAAATGTCAACATGGTTTAAATGTCAACAGTTAGAATGTCTATATGGTCAAAATGTCAACAGTGAAAATGTCAACATTCACATTGTCGACAAGGACACAATGCTATGGTGACATGCTGACTAATGACATGAACAATGTCGACATGATGACCATGTCAAGATTATGACCATGTTCACATTGTGCATGTCGACATGTCACATGTTAACATAGCATCCATGTTGACATTTTGAATGTTGACATTCAGACCATGTCAACATTCTGGTGTCAACATTCTGAATTTCAACATTTTGTACCACATTATTATTGCTACTTTAGATGCCAATGCAATGAATCCTTTCAGTGCTGCTACATAGGACTTATGGTGATAACTGTCCTACAGTTAGGATGTCACAAATCGATGGAGACAGTCAAATGGTGAGTCTGCATTATTGGCTGTAGCTGATGAATAACTAATTTTGCGAGTCCACATACACTCTGAAATCACTTTATATATAATACATGGACTCTGAGACCTCTGTCTCTGTAGTTTTTTTTATGCAGTAGTGAACAGGTTCTCAAACTCAGTCCTCAGGACCCCAAACAGTGCACAAACAGTGCATGTTATTCAGATGTCCTCACAGAATCACAAGTAAAATAATTATCTCCACCTGTGGATCTTTTAAAAAGTGTCAGTGAGTAATTACTACACCTGTGCACCTGCTGGGTGACCTGGAAAATGTGACCTGTGTGGGGTCCTGAGCCACTGCAGTAGAAGAATACTCTGTACAGGAATATAGAAAAAACCTTCGTACTATTGACAGTTGCAGCAGCGATACATATGATAGTAGAGTGTTTTTATAGGGTGTATCAGCCAGTGAATGTCCCTTAAATATGAAAATTCCCTTAACCGATCATTCACTGGACGATTCACCTAATGCTGCATACACAAGTAAAGATTTTCCGTCCAACCATCCAACTAGTTGATTGGTTGGAATGAAAATCTGTTAACGTATGGGAGTAACTGATGATCAGTAATTTGCTCCTAAATGCCAGAAATCAGATGAAAATGGTCGTCAGACAAGTTTGTTGATCTAAACAATTTGTTCAAACAACAGTTTTTGTCCATTTTCCGGCGTTTGGGAGCAAATTGCTGATTGTCATTTGCTTTGATACCTTACCAGATTTTCATTCCAAGCAATCAACTAGAAAATCTTTACGTGTGTACCCAGCCAATGGGTTTATACAGTAATGTAGTCCAACTATCTGATCACAAATCTTTCAAACTCTTAGCTCTTCCCACAGTTGTAGCCTGATTATAGGCTAAAACATCAAGTCCTCAAGAGAGCCTATGGTCACTCAGAATGGTCATGGTAACTGAGACGCTGCAGCTTTATTCTCTGCGTGCCCGATGGCAGACGCTGTATAGTATATGCCCAGGAAATGGCAGACCATGCCCACATTTTGGCCGGAACTCCTCTGTAATCACCCGCAAAACAGTCTCTTCCTGTCACTCAATTGTGAGTGAATCCTCACAGCAAGAGCGACTGCAATTCAAATCGACATAGCGTTCAACTCTGAATCAGGCCCTATATCTGGCACCTGTTGTTTTCCTTTGGTTTACATTATGTGTTTGTGTGTACATTCCGAAAAAATACCTATGAAGTCATTGTGGAGGTTCTGTAAGTATATTTATAGGCCTTTAGAGACCTTTTCCTGGTCCTTCAAAGCAATACTTATTACAGTACATATTTGAGGAGTTTTCTCTATACATCCATACATGCTATGTGTCAATCTTAGCTACCAACCATATCAAAATGAGAGATAAATCAAGTAACATAAAATATTTAATCAAAACATATTTATGTTTCATATGCATGTGTTTGTCATCTCGTAATTTGTTGACTGGATGCATTATCATATTTCTATAATATTCCAAAAGATAATTTTACTGACCAAAAGTGGTTGTGAACATAAGGAAAGACATGAGTAATACAGCTGAAAGCATATACACACACACTTCTGCAATGCAGGGAAGAGACAAGAGGTGAGAGAGTCAGACTATTTAAAAAATGATAGAATTCATTTTTAAAATTACTGTTTCAGTATTAGGGGTCAGTCAAGTACTCATTCTAGCCATCGGCCATTCAGCAGTTACCAGATGATTGTTCTGTTTCTGTTTTTATTGTTTATTTAAATAAACTGCAATTATATCTGTATTTGTTAACCTTTTCTATACAATAAGTAATGTGACTTCAATTGTGTCATATTAATCTCCATTTACTGTAATAGTGTTTTTTTGGGGGGCCTATTTATCACAACCCACATATGAAATGCAGCTGCTTGCATTGCAGTATTGAAATGTATCACAGCAATGTATCAAATTCAAAGTGCCAGGACAGAGCTTGCAAGAAAGCTCTGTTCTGGTGAATCAGCTCACTACGATTGTTGATTGTCAGATCTAGCAATCACAATTACGGAATTTCATATGCCAGGTATCAGTCTGTGCATGCACCGGTTTTACACCAGGCATGCACAGCTGAAAAGCCTCTCTTCAGCTCCAGCATGAGCATCTTCACACCAGGCAGGATGGACTCAGGGGGCCAAAGGAGCATCAGGACTTGCTCAGCAGTTGCTCCTGTGTCAAAGATCCCTCTCCTCTGCCTCTCTGCTGGGAACAGTGGAGCAGTAGAATGGGTGAGGGATCTTCAAAGATGGAACAGAAGAAAGCCTCTCCTAACTTCATATGAATATTTCACATTTCAAGAATGATAAATGTGGATTGATCGCATTTTCCTTTAGAGGTATGGGATATGTGATCAGCATTCTAAAAGTATTCAAATTTTAGGCAATGAAGGAGCTATTATTCAATCTTCTCCAGAAGTCCTTTGATATATTTAAATGAAAATTAAATAGTATAAAAAATACTGTTAAAAGATCTATTTTCACATTATTTAAGCAAAAAAACATTTAATATTAGAGATGTGCGCCGGCCCTCGTGTTTTGGTATTGGTCGTGGATCTGGATTGGTTTTGCCAAAACCTCACCTCCGTGTTTTGTTTTCGTGTTTTGGTTTTGGATGGATTTTTTTCTTAAAGAATCATAACAACAACTAAAATCACATAAAATGGGCCTATTTTTGTTAATACAGTATAATTAACCTCAATAACATTTATTTCCAGTAATTTCCAATCAATTTTGACCACCTCACAATATTATTTGCTTCATCTAGTTAAGTCCAAAAGGTTGCATCTAGCTAGCTTGCTGACTAAGCTAAGTGACACAGTGGGCGGCACTAACATGTGGCAGTTCAGTTTCTAATTTCCAATACGGATACAGTGTGTTATACAGTGTGGGTTCGATACACCAATAGTGCACTTACTGTGACAGCAGTGTCGGCAGAGCGGGATTGCATACACCAATAGTGCACTTACTGTGACAGCAGTGTCGGCAGAGCGGGATTGCATACACCAATAGTGCACTTACTGTGACAGCAGTGTTGGCAGAGCGGGGTTGCTGATGGTGTCCTCAGTACATGGAATGGCAGTGCTGGCGGTGTCCTCAGTGATGGGTACCGGTGATGTCAGCAGTGCGGGGGTGCCAGCGGTGTCTTTAGTGCAAGTTTTCTGGCTGTGTCGGCAGTGCGGGGGTGCCAGCGGTGTCTTTAGTGCAGGTTTGCTGGCTGTGTCAGCACTGCCAGTGGTGTCTTTAGTACAGGTTTGCTGGCTGTGTCGGCAGTGCGGGGTTGCCAGTGGTGTCTTTAGTGCACGTTTCCTGGCTGTGTCAGCAGTGCGGGGGTGCCAGCGGTGTCTTTAGTGCAGGTTTGCTGGCTGTGTCGGCAGTGCAGGGGTGCCAGCGGTGTCTTTAGTGCAGGTTTGCTGACTGTGTCGGCAGTGCAGGGGTGTTCTCAATGCAGGTTGCCAGTAGTGTAGGCAGAGTGGTGGTGCTAATGATGTCCTTGGTGCAGGTTTGCTGACTGTGTTGACAGTGCAGGGGTGCTGGTGGTGTCCTCACTGTGGGAGTGTTGGCAGTGTTGGCAGTGTAGGGGTTGCTGACGGTGTCCTCAGTACATTGGGCAGCAGTGCAGGAGTGTCGGCAGCGGTGGTGTCGGCAGTGGAGGATACTGCCAGTGGGGGTGCCAGCAGTGTCAGCAGTGGGGGGTGCAGGTGGTGGGGGATGGCGGGCGCCATCTTTTTTCCCTCCCTTATAGTGTTTTCAATGGGCTTAACGCTGATTGGCTGAGAGCCGTGACAGACGTTAAGCCCGCTGAAAACAAAACCTCGTGACTCGACAGAGGGGTCGCGAGGTATTGCCTTGGGTCAGGGATCCGTGGCAGGTGCTCGGATCACCCCGGATCCCCCAAATTTGGGTGGGTCCAGTTCTCAGGGAACCGGACCCGCTCATCTCTAATAAATATGTCCTTTAGTGTTTTATAATATAAACAATTCATGTGCCAGAAATACCTGGTTACAATGCTACATTTAAGGCAGATAATTGATGGATTTACAATAGCCCTCAGAGTAGAACTGGATAGGGAGTGTGAGTGTTACAAACCACTCCCAAGGTACATCCATGGATTTTGTCAAGCCAGCACTCACTTGAGACTGCGTGATGTGTGTGAGCACAGAGTTAATCATTAAAAAACAATTGGTCTGTTACAGCATTAATTACACTCCCACAGTATCAAGCCCACCCAGCCTGCGCTCAGATACGCCAACCTGACGTAGCTGGGTGGTTGTGACATGAGTTTTTTACCTAAGCTGCCACCGCAAAGAGTATTAAAATAATGCTCTTACATTCGCCAGACACTTAAATCTCACTTAAACTCACAGTTATTACACATATATAGCATGGGCTTCTCCAGGCACGTAAATTCATTAGAGCACAGCGATAACGCTGATAAAGTTTTAAGATTTATTGAGAAATATCTCCTGGGTTAAATTACAGGAAAAATAGGTAAATAAATAAGATATACAAATATAAGTAAATGTACAAAATGATTACAGATAAAAGAAAAGGATAGAGTATCAGGATCCTAAGGTATCTTACGCTGAGGTCTTAGACAATCTGTGTGGAGGGAGGCCACCATAGACCAACATGGGGGGCACTCCTTAGCTCTCAGCTACTCCCTAGTAGTGAACATGTAGCAGTGTGGACTGCTGAGCATTATAGTTCCATGACTTGCTCATCCCCCAGCAGCCCCCCACCCTTTTCAGGCTCAAAAATACTGGTGTTTATTCTCCCAAATCTGTGTAGATGCAAATTAGCACAACTACAAGACCTGACACTAATATACCTCCCTGGACCTGTAGGGTATTTTATGATAGGAAGACTGCTAGCATAAGGTGTTACAAATGACCCTTCTAGTAGCCAGTGTGACTGCGTACATGGCCCCCTAGTGTGGGAGCAAATGTTACATTCAGGAAGCAATGTCTTCAAAGGCCAGGTGTTACTTGACCATCTGCCATGATCAGTTTATGCAATCCAGTTTATGCAAACAGCCATATCTGAAATATATACTTTAGGGAATTATGATAATACACACACTTTATACAGAGCACACAAAATACGTACAGTCATGACATGGGTTTTTGATGAATCGCCGTAACCCATGGCGATGGTCACACTCCTCAAATAGAAAGCTTCTGATCCACTAACAAGTGCAGTAACAACCCAGTCATTAGTACCCAAAAAATAACTTGTAACACAAACATGTAGCATGTACTGGCTGATCCAAAGGTTTATGGATCCAATAAGAAGTACAAAGTCCAAATTACGTTTTATCTGAGAAAAGTTACTAACAATGTTTACCATATAAAAAGATTGAATAAATAATTGAAATGCAGGTAATCTTAGGCAAATCTGTTTTTCTAAATAAAATAGAGGAATAAAGAAAACAGCTTCACTTACATCAGATATAAATATGAATCTGCATTGTGGACAGACACTGTAGTTTCTGGAATACTCTACATGTGTGATGGACTGTCATGTTTTGACATTGAAATTCAGCCTGTCACTGCGCTATATGCTGAAAATGGGCTATGACAGTCCCCATTTTGCTTTCCTGCTTTTCTGTGTTAATGCAAATTAACCTACTCTGTTAGTTACACAAATTCCTTTGAAAAGGCAAGCAGTTTCTGTTGGGTGATGTAGAGGGTTTTTGAAGTTTCAAATAACTTCCTACACAGAAGGCTGGCAATTATTAATATGTTAGGAGAGGAGATATTGGTACATGACATGTGCCTCTAACACACAAGTTTGGGAGCTGAATGTTCACAGAACTTTAAGTTTTTTTATGTACATACCATGTCATTACATGAGTACAGACCCCTGTGTTTTGGATTTGTTTCTTAATCATCATAGTGTTTTGGTTTTGGCAAAACCACCCTTAGTTGTTTTTGGTATCTCTGAAAATTTATAAAAACAGCTAAAATCATATAATTTGGACCTGTTCTTATTCCTGCAGTATTATTAACATCAATAACACTAATTTCTAGTCATTTCCAGTCAATTTTGACTACCACTTAGTTGAATTTAAAAACAAAATGCATGGAGTCCCCCGCCCAAATCAATAATGAGCCCCATCTGATATGCTTGTGAGAGCCGCTAGTTTAGATGCTACTACTAGCAACGAAATAGTTAATTAAAAAATAAATAAATGTGTGGGGCCTCCCCCAAATTAATAACCAGCCCTGGACCTTTCAGCCAAGTCTGGTAAGTAAAATCAGGGGAAAATTGGCACTTACATCTATCAACACGTCACAATGAGATGACGTAATCATCCTACACAACTGGCCAGGTCCTGAGAACCATTTCCATTTTGCAACACACATGTAGTGTCTTGTTTGGGGATTTAAGGTAAGTGTGTATCACTGTGTTTTTTACTCCTGATAATAGTGCAAAGATCACTGAAATGTTGAGTTTAATCTGCAGTATTTGAGCATTTGTTTGTCCTGAATGCTGCATCTCCTGGGATATGAGAGAGAGAGATAGATCCAGAAGGTTGAAATAGTGTTTTTTTTTAATATTGCTGGTGCTATACATAGAATATTTGTCATTCACATCAGTGGCAAATGCAGGATTTCTAGAGGGGGGTTTCCAAAACCTTAATTATAGAGTGACTATGGCCAGTCCATGAAGAGGGTAGAAACATATTGCACCATATACAGGACCAGCGATCACAGTAAGCCATTAGATGTGGTAGTTGGGCCATCCTGCCTGAGCTGAGTGTTTTTATTTTAGATGTGGGCACCATTCCAGAGCATGGGAGCAAGTCTGGGAGCCTGGATGAAGCACCTAGCACTGCCCTGGACATATACTGTACGTACATATTGGGTTCTATAGCAGTGCATCCCTAACAGTGCATGTTTTCCAGATCTCCTAGTTGGTGCACAGGTTATTTATTACTGGCTGATACATGTTAAAAAATCCACAGGTGGTAGTAATTATTTCATTTGTGATACTGAGAAGAACATGTAAAATTCTATTATATTACTATTTCTATTGTGGTCATGGTGTGGGTTGGGGAGGGGGGTTTCCAGGCAGCCAGAAACCACCCCTGCATTTGCCTGTGCACATCAGTGACTGCACCATTCAAACTTATACTATATTATTCCATATGCATCCTTATACTCTCTTACACATTCACGGAAGTACGCTCGTGCTGAAATACTGTATTTTGCTGCTGTGAGCATTGCGCCGATCTGATTGCCTACAATTTCCATTGATTTCAGATTTAGGGATGTTCTCACATACTCAACAACAAGTAATTTGTATTAGTATCCCTATCTCATATACTGTAATGTAGAGAATCCCTAGTAGGTGCACAATTGCTACATGGATCTACACAAGCCCAATGTGGCTTCTGCACATGCGTAGATCTAAAAACATCAGACATGTACATAAACCTTTGAGTACTTCTCTGAATTAAGGCCATTGTTGGATCTGGTCTATCGGTCTCTCACTGTGGAATAGAGGTTCCTGTACAATCAGTTATGATTGGCAACTCCTGGATCAGAGATGCACAGTCTAATGTCTTTACCAGGTGCCCTTCCAAGGGAGTATGGGCTGCATTGTAGTTGATTGTTCTCTGCCCAGGTTCCCAGTGTGTATTTTCTGAAATCACTATAACAATGCTTTGTGCAAATTATATTCTATTCATTCTCAGTGCAAGCAGAAAAATAATGTTATTCTTGGAATGTTAAACCAAAGGGCCTGGAGTGCTGTTAATGATAACATGTGCATAGACATAGTTCTGAACCATGGCAGAGATTAGCAAAAGGTTACTGCATCAGTGCACCTAAGACATTAGTGTCTCATAGCAGGAAACAATGGGCATCCATTATTGCTCAAGTGTAAATCTTTTCTAGTTAGTGAACCCTGGCAGCCTGAGTCTCCCCTAGCAGTCATTACTCTTTACCAGATAAGCATCTCTGTCTGTCCATGCTAAGCTCAAAGTAAAATAGCTGAAGTGCTACTTTTAAGCTGAGCAAACATTGTATTCATCCACATTACAGTTTTAGTACAGCTGAAATAATTTCAGTCAATTTTTAAGAAGTATATAAATGTTGCCAGTCTCTTCCTACGGTATGTTCCACATGATATATGCTTTCTAGGTAACACTGTGATATTACAGTAGATAATAGTCTCATATACAGTATTTTTGGTAAAATTATAGCAACTGGGATCTTCTCAAACAGGCTGTCAAAATTAGGTGCAATTATATAACAAATGCTGAAAAGTTGCTGTGATTCTCCTAGATTTATTTTGTCTCATAAGAAATCAGAGTTTTGTATCTTGGTTGTGAACGATGCATCTGGGTGATACCGCAGCTCCCGTCAAAGAGTTCTCCTACTCTGCAATCCTCAATGGCGCCTCTACCATTTCTAAAACACTGCACGGTTTATGCTCCCTTATGAAGCATGACAGTGTGGGTACACAGGGCTCTCAGGAGGTCATTTTGTGTGTGCATGTTTTTTATTATGTTGCACAATGTGCGCCTGGAAATGCACTCACCTTTGAAGTACAATATAGAGGCATAAATCATATTGAATAAAAGTACAGTACAAGGAGACACTATCTCCTGCAGCTCAGAGCTGGTGCAAAATTAACTAATTTTAAAAGTCTGTGCATATGTCTAGAACAGTGGTTCTCAAATTCAGTCCTCAGGACCTCAAACAGTTTATGTTTTCCAGGTCTCCTGGCAGGTGCACAGATGTAGTCATTACTCACTGACACATTTTAAAAGATCCACAGGTGCAGCCAATTTTTTTCACTTGCGATTCTGTGAGGAGACCTGGAAAACATGACCTGTTTGGGGTCTTGAGAACCAGGTTTAAAGGTGCATACACATGTAAAGATTTCCAGTCCAACCATCCAACTAGTTGATTGGTTGGAATGAAAATCTGGTAAGGCATGGGAGTAACTGATGATCAGCAATTTGCTCCTAAATGCCTGAAAACAAATGAAAATGGTCATCATACAAGTTTGTTAAATGTTTAATCTAAACAATTTGTTCAAACAACAGTTTTTGTCCATTTTCCGACATTTGGGAGCAAATTGCTGATTGTCATTTGCAGATTTTCATTCCAACCAATCAACTAGTTGGATGGTTGGACAGAAAATCTTTACGTGTGTATGCACCTTAAGAGCCTGTGGTCTAGAATGTGATTCTCTACCCTTTGATATTTTACTTTAATCGTGGCCCACTAAATTATAGTTAATTTGTGCTCTGCATCACAAACTGCAACTATTATGTAGTTTTAAATGACTACCAATACCTCAGCCAACTTCTATCATCCCTGTGTGTTGTTTTTTTCTGACACACTTACAAAGAATGACAAGTGTGAGTGGATAGTAATATATAAGGAATGATTTTCTAAGTGGCATTCCTGTATGTGACATGAAAACCCTCTACATTGTTATTTCTTATTTCCATAATAGTAAAGAAGCTATGCATTTTATTCAGTCACATCCATTTTGGGCCTAATTGTACAGTCACATTTTGACAGATTATAGATTATGGAAAAATGTTAATTAGACATTTTACAATTTAAAGAATTAGTTTTGTTAATGTGGAAATCATTACACTGTGCATTTTTTATTTCATATTACACTCAAAATGGTGGAAATCATGCAACTCCTCATTAAATATCTTGGACATGGAACTCCACAGTCTGCGGGAAATTTGCATATGGCCTAGCCATGCCATATGGGTTCTTCAACCTTCACAACCCTTCAGACATTCTATATTCTATACTTTCTCCTGGAGGCCTGTCTAAAGGTGCATACACATGTAAAGATTTTCTGTCCAACCATCCAACTAGTTGATTGGTTGGAATGAAAATCTGGTAACGTATGGGAGTAACTGACAATCAGCAATTTGCTTCCAAATGCTGGAAAATGGACAAAAACTGTTGTTTGAACAAATTGTTTAGATCAAACATTTAACAAACTTGTCTGAACGACCATTTTCATCTGTTTTCTGGCAGTTAGGAGCAAATTGCTGATCATCAGTTACTCCCATACGTTACCAGATTTTCTTTCCAACCAATCAACTAGTTGGATGGTTGTACAGATTATCTTTAGGTGTGTACTCAGCCAAAAACAGGCTCTAGTGCTATTACTGACTAGCATTTCATACTTAATACATTGATAGAAGAGCTGCCAGATGGTTTCTATTTCCTCAATCAGAATAGGTAAAAATAATTAAGATTGAGGGGTTAATTTACGAATTGTCAAATTGTAAAACCCGACACTTCTGTTCGTGTGTATGCCCAATATGTAAAAAGGCAGTGCTTTTACTAGCAAAACAAAACAAACATAAACTTTTTAGAGTTATTGCAATTTGAAAATGGTACATCCTGCCCCTATACGCATGCATGCTGGCGTTTTTTGTTTTACTTGGGTCTGCATGAATACTTATTTATTTATGACCCTGGAGTCCTAATGTGCATGCATGCAAGCATATGTGCACACTGCTGGGACCAGCGAGGGCTTTATTCTGGAAAAAAACCCATGGTCTTCTTCTGTAGGTAACATCATCTATAGATGACATTGCCTATTGGTGCAGAAGCTCCAGAAAAGTATGCTTTCAGTTCTTGCTGCAAATTAGTTCATTGAAGCTCCATAGAATTATTTTTTTAATGTATTCTGCTTTTATATAGATTTTAAAATTAACTCAAGCAACACAGACATTACACACTTTCATCAAAACAGGACAGAAATCGGTCAAAAAATGGCCCAAAGCAGAGCAATAAACTATTTAATTTACATAACATAAATTGAACAATCTTACAGAAAAAGAACAAAATAGAGAGAGAGAGACTGACGAGGGAAAGAAGGGGAGAAGATTGGGTAAATGAAGGGAGGAAAGGGGAGGGATCATCCAATAACGAAAAAAAAATTAAATACCGTCTGGGGGTCACAAATTATATGGTAGGCAGAAAAGATGACATAGCTCTATTCCAACCAAGGGAACCAGGAACTGATAAAATCAGAAGGCTTATCTAATGAGGAGCTTAAAATATCTTCCATTGACATAAAATAATCAATCTTAAGCAACCAGTCTTTGTGTGAGGTGGATTTATTAGAGTTCCAAAGTACTGCAATGACAGAGCGTGCTGCATTACTAAGAAGGTGTAGCAAAGATTTCTTATATTTGGCCATCAGGACTGGAAAGTGATTAAGTAGTCAGAATTCAGGACATTCTTTACTATGTGTATGTATATACAATGGAAGGACGAGACTCCTTCTACCTTGATTAGCACCCCTCCCACCTGTTTCTGGGTGTTTTTAATTAGCAAGGAGTCCTTGCACTCCAAGACTGCACATTTAATAAGGCTCAGTGAGGGTAAAACCTACTATATATATGCGGTGTGTTAGTTTTAGGACTGGTTTTGGGGTGCGGGGCTCTCTGGGCTGGTGTGGCTGAACCGTTTCATGGCATCATAATGTACACTTTTTCCCTTTTTTAGTTTGTTTTTTTATATAGGTAGCACTTCATACACTTTTAATTATAACATCTTACTTATGTAAGACTTAACACAGAGGAGTTTCTTTACAATTCTTTAACCATCCCTTGTAATCTTGCACTAGTGTGATGCCATGCAGAGCCGGCCCTAGGCATAGGCATTCTAAGCAAATGCCTAGGGCATCTGCAATTCCTGGGGGTATTCCACACTCTGCTGGCTGCTGCAGAGATTGATAGGAGCTCAGCTCTCTGATCAGGCCAGTGGGGGGGGGGGGGTGTTGAGGGTAATTCCTCCTCTCTGTACTCTTCAGGATTCATGCAATTTACAAGGAAGTACATTGTTCTTCAGCAACCCCCTCAAGGGCCCCCCAGCACCAGCAATGTCTGACTACAGCTTCTTGGCTAATACGGAAGCAGCATCCGCATTCTGGACGCGATGTAGATAAGCGATGTGGTATTGGGGATATAAATTGGGGCTAGTTAGATGAATAGCCTTTGTTGCAGGTAAATGTGCCAGATGCTAGAGCAGAGGGAGCTGGGACACGACCATACAGGGTTGGAATAAATCACAAGAGATAGGAGGTCCAGTATGGGAGGAGAAGTGGGAGGAATCAAGATCAACAAAAGGAAATGACACAGGAAGATGCTCTCTCCTTCTAAGAAATTTTTCCGGAAACAGGATCATGTGGAACAGATAAGTACCAATCACTGGGGTTTTGTTGGGGTTGATTGTCTGAATATTCCCCTCTAGGCCTATTTCTTGCTCCAGGAGCACATGCCTTTGCACATCTGCATTTATATCAATCTGTAACCTATCTAAATCCTCTTTCCCAAGCTTTCCCCACACCACCCCCCCTCTAAATTCCTTTATATCTAACCTGTGCTGAATCTGGTCAGTCCTTTCCTTCTTTCAAAAAAAATAAAAAATAAAAAATTAAGATGAGGTTGCTTTAACAAAAATTAGATCACGTTTTATATCATCAATTGCTTTATCTATAATTATCAGTAGCACTGTTTAAATAGTATCTAAGTGTTGCATTTACATATATCACGTCTTTCCATTATACAATTGTAGTTGTTTACAGTTTGCGGTATCGTAGTTTTAAACAAACGCTGCATCTCTGTCTTTATAACTCCTGTGAGTGTAGTAAAATTGTTTATCTAAAGGGCACACCTAGCTCTCATTCCATCTCCTTCTAACAAGGGCCCCATCCCCTGCAAACAACCAAAATCGCTGTTGTTTATAATTGCCAGTATCTG